>NW_010580266.1:401824-421673 GCF_000705375.1 Tinamus guttatus
TGCTTTTCTGCCTCTCTCTGCCCCCACCGGCGCCGCTTCGCCCGCCGCCCCCCGGCTCGGGCGCTTTCGCATCCCAGCCCTGCGTGCCCGGAGCTGCGAGCGCAGCCCCGCGCATCGCGCTTAGACCCGCGCAAAACTTCGGGCAGACGTTTCTCTCCCCACGAGACGGGTGAAATGTAACGTGGAAGGGTAATTCGAATATGAGCATTTATTATTGTTGTTGTTATTATTTTTAAGTGCTTGCTCTTCACTCTTCTCGGGGTAGCTGCAAGTTGCATATGCTTTGGTGTTGCTCATTTTTCTTCTGTGCCTCTGTCTTCCCCTGACCAGTGTTGCATGAATCCCTGTGTTCTGACTTTCTCTTTGTAGCTTTCTGTGAAATCCCAAAGCCTGCTCCAAGAAGCAGACATTTTGGGAAGATTTGTCATGAAAAGGATGATTTATTACTATTATTTTGCTAAGAAAAGGAACCACAGCAAACTGAATCCCTTCCTCCCCACCCTCGCTCTACACAAGATAATCCGCCTTTCACATATTCCTTTTGCGCAAAAAGATGCATGAGCAGAATGGATACAAACTGAAATCTACCACTGCCTGTGATGCTTAAGTATCCCATGTCAGACACAACCCAACAGTACCAGAAACATATAGAAAATTGTGCAATACTGACCTCTAAGTATGCTTTAATTCTCTCTCCCTTCCTAAGCAGCATCATTACACCAGGTTAATTACATTAGTCACCTCCTGATTCTGTACATGTAGCTGCTCATTAATGCAACAATCATACGGAAAAAGAATAATCTAGTTCTTGATGTTACTGATTTTGTTTCTCTGTGATCCGCTTCATAGTTGAGTGAACAAGATACCAGAAGGGCGGCTTTACGTCCACTATTCTGCAGGAGTGGGGGTGAGAATCAGGGGAGGGGGGTGCTGGAAAGTTGAGGGCTTCAGCTACATTTTAAATTCATAACTCCATTTCTCTGTCCTCCCTTCTCCCTCTCTGGGATTCATGATGGTTTTGTCCTCTGAGGACAATTTCCCTCAGGTCTGTTGGACATGGCAGACTCTAAAGCAAGTGGCAGGATGTCCACTGGATACCCTACAGACTGCTGAGCATTTCCCTGACTGGGAGACCTCAGACCAGGCTGCCCTGACAGTTGAGAAAGAGAGAAGGGTGTTCACCAGCAAGCACTGGTTGTTGTCTGGAACCCACCATACACAGATCCTCAGCAGAATGCAGGAAAAGGTCCGGCAGAAGCAGGAGGAGAGATGGAGGAAGGTGGACAAGAGGCCATGTAGGCTGAGCCCCAATGAGGCATTGCTGGGAGTCCCTGCCATCTCCTCAGGCAATAACCACAGTTCCTAGCCTCATCTGTCAGAAATCTGGCTTCACAGGAGCTGCGGTGGGGTAGGGAGGGAGAGAAGACGAGGTTCTTGGGCTTGTCAAACAGCTGAGTGTGGCAAGGGCAGGAGGGCCTTTTAACTCTCTGTGTACAGCGTTCTGCATTGAAGGGAGGAGAGCAGTGACAAATTGTTTCTTTGAAATGGTGTTTTTGGCTCAAAGTATTTTTGAAAGGCTGAGAGCTGCAGAGAACCCCACCCTCCAGCTGCTAGGAGAAGATGGCCTTACAAGGGTTGTGTGCAGTGACGAGGGGTCTTCATGTGGCCTGTAGCTAGGGAAGTTAATTAGATCATCCTAGGATCTCTACTCCCCTTCTGAGAAGTTTCCCCTGAGAGAGGGGAGAGTGTCTCAGAGAAGAAAGCAGTAAGGGAGAAATAAGTCACTCTGAAGCCTTAGAACCATTTTCTTCTTTTGTTGGTAGCTGTATGTTTCCTACCTTACCCTTATTTCTGAAGGCTCTGAAGAGGAAGAAAGCTTTTGCTTAATATTCTGTCACTGAAGTCCATCAGGCATCAACACTGCATATGCAGAAGGCGGAGGAACTATGAAAGTCTGTGGAGCTCGTAGCTCCGTAGAAGGTGAGTTTCTCAGTTAGTCTGTGTTTTCCAAAATTCTATTTCAGATCTTCTAGTAACACCGCACAGGCAATCTGACTGGAGCGAATGGAGATACGAAAGGCTCAAGGCCCCTGAAAGCTTAGCTATCCTTACACAGCAGTCATTCAAAGAGGAGAGGGATAGAAAAGGTGATGCTATGTTTCTTTTTGCTTAGGGCTTACCTGCGTAGCCTGTGTGGTTAAGTCTTTGTATTACTGTGACAACTTGGCACAGGGTTGTTGTGCTGCTCTGTTCAAATAGGGGTGGTGTCTGGGTTGAGGAGCTTGGTTTTGTTGCTGAGTGTAGTGGGACTGGTAGGGTGAGTAAGCAGACACTGCTGAGGCTGAAGATTTGGGCTTACAGGGCATTCCTACAAGGTTAAATTATTATTAAATTATTAAATTATAGATTTAATCTGCAACAAGGAAAATGCTGCAGAAATTATAGGACTATATATTTTTTTATTAGACTCATCTTGTCAGATTCAGAGGATAAAGCTGCAATTGGGCCAAAACAAACACTCTCAAGTCAGTACAGGACTATTGACAAGTCTGATTTCAGGTTAGTCCAGCAACAGAACAGTGGAGCATTCTCCCAAGAGAAACTGCCAATGCAAGAAGGCAAGGTCTGCAATATGGTGAGTTCTTTATTCTCTGGCTAAACAGAGTGGGACCTATAAGGAATCAGCATGTCTTAGAATCAGGACTAAATACATCCTCCTGCCTCATACTTCCCAATTTCCAGAAATAATTCTTTTCCTGTTATCCTACTTATACGCTCTAGACCGTGCACAATAATCCCTCTACAATTCTAAATGCCACAGGAGAAGAACGGAACAAAGGCAATGCAAATGCCAGAATGTCCTGTGCGACTACTTGTGCTGTGGCTAGATGCTGTGCTGAGATTTCATCTTTCCTACAAAGAATCATTAAAAATGATTATACAAAACAAGAATACAGAATAAAAGCACTGTGGCAGATTTTTTTTACAGCAGTAGTGTGTTACCGAACAGCACAACACAAAATGACATCTATAGGAGAGTAAGGAGAGAGAAATTAATAGGCTGGAGGAAATAGAGAGATTTTAAATTACATTTTAAATTACATGAAATGAGAAGCTGATGAGACAGGGAGCTGCAGGAAGTCTGCTTCCAATGGCAAACCAAGAGTGCTGCTATTTGTGGAGAGAGGGGGCAGTGCTGTAGGAAATAAAGGGGCATGAGAAAGATGCAAGGAGGGAGATGAAGGGCATGAAGTAAGAAGCAACTCCATGGAACTGAAATGAGTATTTGAGTGCTGCAGTGGCACTTTTTGGCACATAGGAGAAATCATATAGTGATAGTACATGAAAATTGGTGTCTAGGAATCTTTGTCCTGGGGAGGCCAGCTACGGAGAAGCTGCTGTAATGAAATGCAAAAGCAGTGGAGTTGATGCAGCTGTATTCACAGGCAGTGCTGAGGTGCTAATAGATGCACCAGCATAGGAGATGTTAGGAGAAAGAAATTGGGGTGAGGTAATGATCGTAGTAAAAAATGAAAGCCAGTGAGGCAGGGAAGACAGAAGAGAGATATGACTCCAGAAAGATAACTAATATATAGGACGTTTCACTGGAGAAGGTTGGAAAAAGAACGCATATTTGTATGATGAGACAAGCAGAAGAGAAGATCAGAGCAGTCATCTCTGACACCTAAAGCTGATGTTCTCAAAACACTTTAGAAATATTAGTTACACAACATCTGCATGATGATAGCTTTCTTAAAACCATTTAATGAACTAGCAAACTGAAGTAATAAGAAATTTTGTGATTTTGACAGGTAGAGGTAAAGGAGAGAGTGAGGGAGAGGGATAATAGAGATAGAGATACGGCAACAGTGATACAGATAGAGATCGAAAAGCCCCAGTGGTCCTTACTCCTTATCTTCATGTCTATTAATGTGGGAATCAATACAAAAGGGAGCTTAAGCTTCAAACATTCAAATACTATAGGGGATTCATTTCTAGAATAATGCTATGACTAGGAAGGAAGGAAGAAGGGAGATAAAGGGCATAGAGGTCTAACAAAGAGCTCTGAAGTGACTAGGTTTCTTTGCAGAACTGGTGCTGGAGCCATCTTGAGAGCGCACAGAAAACTTGTGTTCATTAAGAGTGAAACCCTGATAGGAGAGGATCAAGTATGAGGCTAAAAGGCTTCCAAACATAGCTGTTTCTACATTCTCTTCACGGATAAACATTACGCAAAGAATGTGTTTAGCCTCATAACAATCTTGGAAAGCAATATATTCAGTGGTTTGTAGAGGCACTGAGGCACTGGAAAGAAAATCCTAACCCCAAAACCCATGAAAGCCAAAATCTTGTACTCCTTTTATTGTGATCTGGGTGCTGCCGTAAGTGAGTTGCCCATTGAGTTACCAGAGAGATCTGTTGCAGTGTGATGCTTGAAGCTAAAATTTCTGTCCTTTCAGTGCAAGATTCCTTTTCTCATGCAACCTTTCCTTTTTTTTTTTTTTTCTCATTTTGTGGTGACCTTTGAAATGTTTGCTATTTGAAGATAATTTAAAAAAAATGCAAATGGTGAAATGGTGTCTCAGATCTAGGATTTCCCAAAGTGTATGCACACTGCCCCCAGTTGTCCCCTATGTGCTATATTGATTACAACCTTTTTAAAATCACATGCTGCTAAGTGTCCTCTCATGAGCCTGTGGATTGATTTCTTCAAACAGGGAAAGGCTTTCTCTTTTACTTGAAGTAGATTGTGATAGAAGATTTGGGTTCCTGGCACAAATTTTCCACCATGATGAATTGCTGGAATGTGAACTGTTTTGCCTGTCTTCCTTTTTCCATGCTGTGCTGGGGTTTGTATGTACAGCAAGCTCCTAATCAATAGGAATAGAAAAAAAATCAATATCTGCAACCCATTAGCTCTAACAGAGGGCAGGCTGCTAGTAAGTCACTTCAGCCAGAATTACAGTATTTGGTAAAGTATTGTAAGTATACATACACACATATGTACACATACATTATTACCGAGTAAGAATAGCAGAGATAATCACCTGTGATCACATCCCCTCCACCCCACCAGCATGCCTCTCCCCACATATCTGCATAACTATGTTCATTAAAAGACACTGCCTGCCTCACATCTGGATGCTATCCCTACTGTGTTTAAACTCCAGAGCACACATTCTTCTGCAGCTCATTACAATCCCAGGCTGCCTACATGTCACACTGTCTTGTTTATAAATACATACCTCTACACCCTCCTCCATAATCTATAACCTATAGAAGTCCACTGTAAGATTCACTTATTCCTAAGCATACAGACATTCCTATTCCTCTTCTGCCTCCCGAAATCTTTCATCATTATCCTCCATTTTCTTCACATCCATATCCAAAAAGTAAGGCATAGATAGTTTCCATGGACATCCATATACAACCAATTCTGGAAGCATATTCCAGGAAACAAGGCAGAAAGGTACGGCAAATGGAGACCAGGATGAGTAAGTTTCTGCAATGCAGAGATAACGAAAACAAAGAGGGGGGAAAGAATCTCTAATGAGTTGCTCATTACTTTAAAAATGAATATGGCACAAATTTTATGATTAGAATCTCCTGAAAGGTCAGTGCACAAGGAGTGGATCCCCCAGAATAGAGCAGAGAAGCAATGGATCTGGCTGGATCCTGTATGAAATATGGCAGAAATATGAGATAACTTCATCTTGCTCCCAAGATGTCCATTCATTCACTCTCTGTAACTAGAACAGTCTCACCCCAGATCTTCCTTTCATGGTCTAAGAGATGGTCTCTCTTGATCAGTTTCAGAATCCACTTGTTAAAAACCTGTAATTTCATGGCAAACAGGTTTATGAAATTCTCATGAGGAAATATGCAGCCAACATGGACTGTCTCTTAAAGAATAAAAATGAATATGTTTCGTATAAACACAGCAGTAATCAAGCAGAGAAGAGAATTTCCAAGAATAAACCAAGAAAGAAAGTTTATATTGTTTCAGAACTGACGATTTTCAGAATCTTCCTAGAAGAATGAGCAAAATGATAAATGCTAAAGGAAAGGCAAGGTCTACAGTGAGGTTTGTTCACATTGATACTGATCAATGTTTCCTGGTAGCAGACTTTCATCTATGGTAAATGGCACAGATGGAGAGACGCAAAAGAAGAGCATCCTGTGCAGCCTTACCTATTCACTGTCATAGGCTAAAGCCACAACCCAGCCTTAACAGGAGCTTCTGGAACCCTGAACAGCCACAGAGGCATCACTGGGGCTTCCTGCGTGGGGCAGGCTTACTTTCCTAGGTCCAGTGGGACTGATGCAGGTAACCCTTCTGCAATCCTTTTGTCATCTTTAAGATTTCCCTAACTCTTCTTTTGACAGGTAGCTTATGATATCGCAGTGGAATATTGACCCTTCAATTTCAGTGGTGCTCAGGAATAGTTCAGATTGAAAAAGAAACAGCCTAAGCATAAATAAATAAATAAATAGATCAATAAATAAATGGAGACAGTTTTGGTGGAAGCTTGAAAAATAAAAGATCAGTCTCTGGACTAGTATAGCAGTTGTACTTCAGGCTTTTCAGGGGGCAAATCAAGAAAAGTGTGTATCCTAATATTTGTTCAGTATCTCAAAGAGTGGAGAAGCTTAGAAGAGTCAAAGTTACCAGTTCCCACTGAAATCAGTGAGAACATGCTATTGATTTTAATGTTTAGACTTTCTTTCTGTAGCGCCACATGACCAGGCAGGCATTCAGTAAGATGCACTTTAGTAAGTAACTTCAGTAAGTTTTACCTTAGAAACTATTTCAAAGAAAGCCAGCTGGTATATTGCAGCCACAGATCCATCACAGCAGTTTCTAGGAAGCAGTCTTAGATTACCATCATAATGGTTTAGGTATTCCCTGCCTTGGGAATGGAGGCCAACTTTAAAAGGAAAATAAACCACATATTTTTATTCAGGCTCTTAACTCCATGTTTAGACATTGAAGAACTGTCCTGTTTTTCGGTTGTGCTGAGCAATCAGCATCTCCCATTGATTTTATGCAGATGTAGTGATTCCAAATACCTCTGAAAATCTGGATGTCTGTTTTGATATCTATATATCATTTTAACACATGAATTCTGATGTCCTATAACAACAGAATTTTTAATAGAAATGAAATCAGAAGTCTCCAGGCTAAATTCAGGGCTCATCAGGACTTATTCCTTTCAGTCACTCACTGCACCTACTGGCTGCTTGTGTAAATTTCTGGGGAATGGTGTGGAAACAGGCTTTACACATTCTGTAGCAAACCAGCTACCATGCAATTGCTTTGCAGAGCAGAGCAATTCCCAGCAGCGCCAGGGAAAGCACTTGGCTCTTCCAGCTTCACAAGGTCAGGTCGAGGGCATTGACAACATCTCTCCATCGGCTCTGTGGACCCCAGTAGGGGCCGGCTGAACATCTCAGCTTGCTCATCACCACCTCCAAGGCTGTGGGGGTACCTTCTCCTTTGTGCTTTGCACCTTGTTCGCTCAGTATTGTTTGCTTTGACACAATGAGCAAGTCTGGCAGAGACAGCTTTTATCAGCCTTGCTCCCCTCTCTACCTCGGGGTAAGGGAACATGCACTGGAGAAGGCAGCTCAGAGGCAGGAAGGGGGGCTCTCAGGCTGGTTATTCCCTGGGTTAAGGAGGTAGCTGGTACATGAGCTGTCTCCCGTGCAGATGGACACTCCTGCCATGCTCACGACAGCTGCATTCTTGGACAGGATACTTTTCCAGATCATATGCCCACACATTTTGGATAAAACTATTTAGTTGCCATCATTCAAGTAGCCAGTCTGAAGCGACAAACTACTTCTCTATTTCACAGACCACTGGGACTCTTCTCTGCAATTGACCTATATTAGCTTTAAGCTTCATTTGTTCTGGTCTGCACTCCCTTCTCTTCTCCCACATGGAGTACATGCACTGCTCCTCCCCCTCAAACAAACACCTTTATACATCCAAGGACACTGTAAAAATAAAATGATCACAACCTGGCCCTCCGGGAACCTCAGTTTTACAGTTTGTCCCACTCTGATGCTAGCAGAATTCACAACCCAGTTCAAAAGAGACAGACAGTGAGTGAGAGAAAGCAGGCAGACAGGCACAGACAGAAGCAGGCAGAGGAACAAAACTTTTGGGAACTATTAATTGGATCCGTCCCTCCTTAGGGATTTCCACAGAAGATTATCTAGTCCAGTAAATCCGTTCGTAACCTGTCTAGTAGGACAGACTGTTGATGTTTGGCATATTTTGTTTATTGTTAGTGTGCCTGCTTTGTTTCTTGTTATGTGTTTAAGGATAGATCATTTAATTAAGTCATGGCTGTTCAAACTAAAACAAATAAAGAAGGGTGAGATGTGGAGGCTTGTTCAAAGACAATAGTACCTTGTTAGCAGATAGTTAACCACAAGGGTGTCAGTCTTTGCAGCAGATGGGGGACAGAGCCGAGAAAGACGAGGACTGAGGAACACCTCCCCCTGCCCCGTGTGCGACGTGTCTTGCCAGAAGAAAAGAAACAAAGCCAGACAACCGCGCAGGTGGCCAGATGCTGATTGGTTGTGAGCTTTGCAACACTTGTGTTAAGAAAGTATAAAAAGAAGTCGGTTTGGAAATAAAGTTGTCTCACTCTGCACCCCAGACTGAGTCCGTTTCTTCACAAGGTGCAACACAAAGGGAAAGAATAGTTGGAACAATAAGAGCAAGGTATGTAAAGTGGTAATCTAGAACACGGAATAGAGAGGGGGAAGTGGAGTTACAGAAAAATGCAAATGAAGGGACAAATACATAAAGAAGGAGATGACAAAAGACACAGGCAAGAAAAGAGGAAAAATGGCCAAAAGGAGAGGGGGACAGGCAGAATTAAGCAGCAAAGAAAGGAACCCCGACCATGAGATGAGGGGAAAAACTAAGAAGGTTCCTGTGAGGTTTGGGCACTGTTTTTTCATACCTCCCTGTCCATTGAAAATACAGTGGTAGGAAAAGGACTGTGGATCTTAAACGCCTCCTAAGCAGTGAAGCAGGTATGCTGTAAGCAGCTAGTCCACAGGCTGTGAGAGCTCAGGCACACTTTGCAGTCCAGCAGGCAGGAGGCAATCTGCACTAACACAGTGGTGTTCATGCTCCCAGGTCCAGTGGGTCTCTCTATGCACTGCCAGTGAGCCCTGCATATGTGAAAATGCTTCTTTTTAGTATCAGGGGGTTGAGCTCTGATCTCTGCTCTGCATTCTCACAGCAAGAGAATGTCAACCCTCAAACACCAAAGGGGTATCACTATTAGCCTTTCTTCTTCTCATATGAAGCCTTTTCCTCTCCCCACCCCCAAAATCCCAGTTCTTATTTGCACTGAGGGCTGCATTTCCTTCCCACATCTCTCTCCTTTTCTTTTTTTTTTCCCTCAGTTCATCTCCAGCTATGACCTTTTGCTCCTTTAGCTCTGCTTTATCTCTCTCCTCTTTCCTTATGGCTGTTCTCCCTCACTGCCATTCCCTCAGCTCCCCCTTACACATACATACATAAACACACACGCACACACAAAATCTCTTTTATCTTCATCTCCGTAGCTATCCAGTTACCCATTACTGTAAGTGCTTAGCTGACACACATCTCTCTTCCACAGACAATCCATCTTTCTCCCCACCACACACCTGCCAAATCTGCCTGTCTCTCCTTCCTTCAAAGTCTTTCTCTCTCACTTTATCCCCCAGCCAGTCCATTTCTTTGTCTCCCCCCTCCCCAACAATTCATATGTCTGTCTTTCTATATAATCCATCTCTCTCCCCTTCTCCCACACTCTGCCCGTCTGTCTGTCCGTACTTCTTACCATTCTCTCTAGCTGATTCACATGCTCCCCAATCCATCCCTCTCCCCCTTTCCCCTCCCTTTCACCGATTTCATCTCTTTGTGTCTCCTACACACCCAGGACCACGCTCGCTCTCTCCCATACTGAGAGGAGGCGGCAGCAAAGAATTTGCTGCTGACCGCTGCATTGCTAGGAGGCAAACACATGGCCGGCCTTGTGCAGGCCAGTTTCTGCCTGAGTGCCCCAAGTCACATATCCCCAGCATCATCTCCGGCGCTGGGAAAACAGATGGTATAATAAATGAGCACAGTCTGATAAAAGGAGGAAAGGGTGCCTGCCTTGGATGTCCCTCGCCTGCACAGAGATACACATCCAACATCAGCACAGCTCTCCTACTCCTCTGCCAGTTCAGTTTCCCGCCAGAAGTACCCAATTGAGCAAGGCATAAGCACTACCCTAACACGAGATGGAGAGGAGAGGAGTAGGAGAGGGTGTTAGTGAATAGAAAAAAATGTCTGTTTTTTTCCTGATGGCAGCTTAGAACCCCAGAAATGTTCTAAGGAACATGGGAGGATCCAAGCAGTTTTAAACATAATAGGGGAGTTGTTAGCACTGGAGGTGTAGCAGAACTGTGTGTACGTCTGGTTACAAGGAGCAACCAGTTCTCCATGCACAGGGGCATTTAGGAATAAGATATCTAAATGACTGTGTGCTCACTTCTCCTGTCTTGATGAAGAGGGAAAACCATGGTGCTGGCAGTCTCAGTGGGGACGGCTATCAACAGTAACAACATAGTCCACTTAAAAGAACTAACCTGAGGTCTCAAGGGGTGCAGAAGCTAGAGAGGACAGACAACTGTAATACTGTGCTTCTGCCCATACCACAAACATGCTCCTGCCCTTACTGAGCTTCATGACATTACCCAATAAACTGTTTCCTCCATTACTTCTCCAGACATCTGCATTTGGAAACTTACACCATCCTTTCCTGTGCATTTACCTCAGCCCTAAGAAACCCACAGTTGTTTCCTTTGACAAAACCTCTAGCTGTTCCTTCCCAATTTAATGTTTTCATATTCATTGCAACCTGATATTTCTATACGGACAATAGCACTGAAAAGCATTCTTAACACTGTAAGACATCTTTCCTAGACATTCAGTTGTTATCCTTAAAAGCTGATTTTATGTCCACTGCTTCAATTGTACTCTGAATTCCAATACTTCCAGCTTCACAGTCCACGGACTGAAGCCATCCAACATAACAGTCCCAGAAATAGTGCACAATGACCGCACAAATCTATTGAAAAGAGAGTGATAATTCACAGGAGTCAAAATAGATTAGCAAAACCAAAGAAGGGAAAACAGTGCAGCAAATAGTTCTGTCCCATGAAGAGCCGATGGAATTATTTATTAAGGTAATTTTATTCATGAACAGGGTGATTTCTACCTGCTTTATACTGAGGCTACATATTGATATTTCGTGAAGGTATTCTGCTTTATGACTGTTCTTGATAGGTCAGTGCTGAGGTTGTAATGGTCACTTCTGCTCAGTCAGGAGAGATGCAGGTTCTCTTTCCATTTCTTGAATGGATGAACATAATACATTTGAGATACTGCAGCACAGTTATGCAGGAATGTGTGTGCTCTTTTTCCCCCACAGAAATGTTTAAGCAAATAGCTCACCCCAATCTCTAGAAAAAGAAAATACAGAAAGGACTGGAATTAATTTGTGTTTTAACTGATACAAAGGTTTGTGGGTAATAATTGTAGGTATCTATTTCCCTCCAATATCCCAGTGAAGAATTTTATTCTATATGTATCTCCAACATCTCTTCACTTTCTCCTGCCCTCTTAGTCCTCTCTTGCCCACCTACTGTATATTTTTTTCTGATCTCACAAGCTACTGCTTCTTGCAGCACCATAGCTTGCTGTTCTCGTCTCCCCATGCTACTCCTAGGTTTATCACTCTGGATTCTCATATCAAATCATAGCATCAATCCTCTCATGCAGACTTTGAAATCACCATGCCTTGTTCTGATGCAGGTCCTACGACTTGAACATAAACTGATGGCTACTTTTGACCTTAGTCATTATAGCTCTGACTTGCCCCAAATGACTTTGACACAGAGATATTGTTCTTGAAAATCTCTAAACAGTTATTTATTTTTGTCAATCATTCTTCAACCTATAGTGTCATCCAGCACTAGGCTGTTTTCTCACTTTTCCTCAATTGCTCAAGAAGATATTACTTTCCTTTCCACACTTTTTTTTTTTTTCTTCGGATGTAATTCCACCCATATTCCACACCTTCCCACTTTGCCTCAGCAACTCCTTTGGGGATTTCACGCAGGGAAATAGACCCCACTCTTTCAGTGAGACACAACTGCTGATCAATCCTGCCCCATACCTGTTTGGCTTGCAGTCCCTAATACAAAATCCTCACATAGTAGATTTTTCCAGTTTTTATGCAGAAAGATTACAGACTCCACATATCTCCAGCTGATGAATGCTTAGCTGGAGGGAAACTCATCAAACTGACCC
Source organism: Tinamus guttatus (assembly GCF_000705375.1). The sequence goes on from NW_010580266.1 coordinate 414,198, forward strand.
CATCTTTGACCCCAACTTGACATGTGGGGTCTGTCACATTTTGCTTTTAACCATTGCTAGATCGGAATTTGATTTCACAGACCAGGACTGAGAGCAGTTTCAGGCTTCTCTTGACAAACAGCTCTAGGGGAGGAGATATGTGAAACTGTAACAAAAGAAGGAGAGAAAGCCCCTCCAGGGAGAGAAAAAATTGTCCAGGAATGAGAAGAACCAGTGTCTGCAAAAGTTACATTGCAGCAAGCCCTGAAGAGTCAAAATTAAACAAACAGGACTAAGTTGGGGGTCCCCTACCAGGAAATTATACTGGAGAATGAGCAATATGCTCTTCTCCAGGTGACTTTGACTGGGAATCATACAGATAGGAACACTGAAAGGACTGGAGATTGTGTAGCCTTCTTCTTTCTCCCTCCCCAAAATGTTGTTGTTCCGGGTCAACAGAGCCAAGGGCAACTGGCACAGAAGATATCGTTCTTGAGGCAAGATGACAGCAGGAGGAGGAAATAGGATGTGAGAAGGAGAGAGATGATGTGCCCTTAAGCTAAGAGAGAGAGTGGAGAGGGGAAACATGACCCTTGAAGAGCCTCTGTTCCGACTCTACCTCTGCTGTTGAAGGTCCTGGAAATCCCTTAGTCCCCGGAGCACCATCTGCAAGACAGAAAAATCACTTGCTAAGAACAAGCAGAGATGGCCATTCCCCATTGAGAAGTGATTATGAGATAGGAAGAAAGGGACTGAAAATGCATGGGAAGAGTGGGTTCCTATCACAGATGCTGTGAAGAATAGGGATGTCTTCCTGCTTCTAGCAGGTATCTGACATCACACAGGCAGGCTGGACACTTGCAGTTACCACCTGGACACCATGGGTAGAGTATTTATTAAAAGCAGAGCTGAGTCTCCAGCAGGACCCCCATGATCTGTGCAAGCAGCAGTAGAAAGCAGTTGCTGCCTAAAGAACAGCACTCTTTTCCCTGCTGTCAGCACCTGCGTCAGGCACCTGGTTTCTCTTGAGATACTGTTTTTAATTGGGATAGATTGTACATTTTCTAGTGTAGCCCAGAACCCAGTTTAATTGCTAGCTTAAGATTTAGCCTGTTTTGTGCTTTCCATGCTACTTCCTTCCCCATTTAATCTAATAGAAAATATTGCTGGGAGGACCTCAAGAGCCACAGAGTTTATCCTTCTGCCCCCAGGCAGTATTTCATTTTCAACAACATCATGTGTCTTTTGCTATCAGGTTAGATGGATCTAAGATGTATAGTGGGTAAAGAAATGAAGCTTACCCAAGGGAGTCAACTGGCATAAAAGACTAAATCCAGCCCTTTAAGTCAGGGAAGTTATATCAGAAATAACCCTGGACCAGATCGGTTTTCCAAAATATGTCCTTTCTTAAGCTTTAAGTCTCCAAAATGAACAAATCTCTGGAAGAAACTGTTCTGACAGTCTCATTTCAGTATATTTAATGCCTTATTATGAACAGCAGTGACCACTCCATTGTTAAGATTGAACAGATCTTATCTAGAGTTTCAAAGCTGATCTTACTCTATTAACTCCAAATCTGCTGATTCTGGAATTTTATATCCTGCATTTCATTCCATTGTAGTATGCATCTACCAGATTTGACAAGACAGAACAAAAAGTATTAAAGCATCTTTAATATTATAGCTTTACAAAAATTAATTTCCAATAGAAATTTCAGAAGGTCAGTCAACTTTTTCAAGTTCGTTCTTCCAAAACAATTTGACTAAAAATTCTATTTTGTTTTCTTTTATTAATCTCCCTAAGAAGAAATGTCCTGTAGCATTAGGTGTTGTTAGCGGAAAATTAGAAGGACCTAAAAAACAAAGTAAAATCAAAACAAAAAGAAAGCATATCTTCTGATATATCAAGCTAAATAAAGCAGTGCAGAGAACAGGGATTCTGTGCAGCAGAATCGTGTGGACCAAAGGAAAGATAAGAACGAGAGGCTCTGAGGAGGAAAGCTTGTTCTTGCCAATCATGCAAGCAGGCAGGAGGGGGGGAAAAAAAAAGAGAGACAGAAGGACTATGCTTTTCTGAAAGACAGTTAAAGGCCCAATCGGTTCCTCTCACTCCTTGTAAAATTTCTGTTGTTCGGTTGAGCTGGGGCTCTTCGAGGTTGTAAACATCCACTCTGGGCACACGGCACAACACAGCTGGACAAAGAGAAAAAACAAATCTATAAAAAGACAACAAGCTTCCTGCTCAGCTTTCTGCTTTTCTCACACTGTTTTCTGTAAGTCAGAGAGACTCAATGGCTATAAGGAGCAAACAAGCATCCTCATCTTAGATATGAAACATCCTCACCTTAGATATGAAACAACAATTAGTGGATATAGTAAATGGAACTAAATGATGCTTCAGACTTTCACTCATCCTGTTTGTTCAGCTCACCAAAGGTCCTTCACCCAGACACAAAACTGCTTTCCACAGCCTGTCCATACCTGTCTCCCACAGTCCCCCTCCCACTCTTCACCATCAGCATCTGCAATGAAGGCTACACATAGACTAGGAAAACAGCAACAAGCATCACCTGCACCATATTAGTATTATGCAACACATTAGCCAGGAGGGAGAATACACTATGCCTTTAAAATGCATTGGGAAGGAGCAAGATGGTTATGCTCATAGAATCACAGAACGGTTGAGGTTGGAAGGGGCCTCTAGAGATCATCTAGTCCTACCCCCCTGCTCTAGCAGGGACACCCAGAGCACGTGGCACAGGACTGCATCCAAGCGGGTTTTGAAGATCTCCAGAGGAGGAGACTCCACAACCTCTCTGGGCAGCCTGTTCCAGGGCTCTGACACCCTCCCAGAACAGAAGTTCTTCTTCACATGGAGATGGAACTGCCTGTGTTTAAACTTGTACCCATTACCCCCTGTCCTGTCACTGGCCACCAGTGAAAAGAGTTTGGCCCCATCGTCTTTACATTTTCTCCTCAAGTATTTGTACATGTTGGTAAGATCCCCTCTCAGGCTTCTCTGGGCTATGGTCAAGCATACACTTTTGAAAGTCATTAAATTATGTCTACATTAGTGCTTGGAACAGTCATAGGAAGAAAAAAAAGTTTTCCAGCATGCTTTAAACAAAACCTCTTTTTTAATTCTTGTAATGGCCTGGGGAAAGAAGGAAAGGGGCAGTGGGTAAATCCCTACTGCTAGCTAATTAGATCATACATTTACTCTCCCAGGCAATATATCTTTCCCTGCATGGGACGCATTTTTCTTCACTAACCTCTCACAAACAGCTTCCCTATAAATCATAACTCACCACTGCAAGCATTCCCTTAATGAAATTCTATAGTTTTTGCATTCATTTAATAAACAACGTTCACCTACCTTCATCTTACTGGTGAGTTTAGACCGTTTATTCAAAGCTAGGGGAAGTCTTTCTGGTGCAGGGAGATCACAAAGATCACACAGGATTCACTTTATCACCCATTCCCCAGGCACTTATATTCCCCCATATACCATGTTGCAATGGCAGACACACCTGACATGCTATTTTCAATATGAAAGGAAAAAATCATCCTCATGTTGCAATCATATCATGAGTGGAATTTGGGGGAAAAGAGCTGCCAAATCAAAACAAGACTTGAGCAGAATAGTTCCTTAACTAGAGCAGCACAGCACCTAAAATAACTCTTATTCTTACTAATCAGAGATAGCTAGTATCTGCAGGCAAGTTTGCACTCAGTCCACGTAAATAAATGGATTTCCCCACAACCTATTCAAGATTTAAAAAACAAACAAAAATAAACCAAAAAACAAACACAAAAAGCATCATGCATGCAGTAATCCTAATCCTTGTCAAAAAAGGCAGGTCTTTTAGCTCCTGAAAGCCAATGGAGGAGTCCTCTCTTCTTTGGAGCAAGTTAAGATCTTTCTCTATAAATTCTGATATTTATTCAGAAGGCTTCCTGCAAAAGGCCCCATTCCTTTTCTTGTGGGCCTAGTGTGTATTTAACCCCTTTTGTTGATGTGTCATGTTCCTTAGCTAATTCCCACACACTGCTCATCAGCACTCTGCTGCCAGTGAAATAAGCTCATCTGCTTTTCCAGATTCTTGAAGCTCTTCATAAACTCTGCTACAACATCTGCAAGCAACATTTCTTATGTTCAAAGTACTTGCCCTAGCAATGAATATAAAAATGGTTATAAAATATACATATAAGTCTTGAAATACAGATTCCTGAAAAGCCTGCCTGAAAAACCATTCAGTGCTCACTCTCCACAAATTTCATCTTCGCTTGCCCAAGGGAGGCTAACATAATCTTGGGAGAAGAGAAAGGTTACAGTTTTGAACTCCTCAGGCCCAGCTACAACACAGTACCATGGTTGCTCTCACGTGCTGTATTAGCACATACACTCGTACACAAGCAACATCAGTTCTCCACACAAAAGAAGTTATTCCTGAGCTTTTACCATGTCTTAAATCAAACTTTCAGGCAGCCATGCTCCTGTCCCTGAATCAGAAAAACTTAGGTGTTTTTTTTTTCCTTCCTAAATCCTTTTTCTGCTAGTGATGTCAAAAGGATAGGCAGGGACAGTTAAACAACAAAAACAATTGATTCTAGCATTCTAATGAGGACCTGTGAACTGAACCTAGTAAGAATAAGGCATTTCCAAGTTCACTTAACAAAAACAAACAAACAAAAACAAAAGAAATCCACGAAAAGATAATTCGCTTTAAAGTGTTGCACCTGTCTCTAGAATAAAAGAGGTTTTCTTGCTATGACCTCCTTTTGCAGATAAGGCCATTCGGACGTGACTGGATGCAGTCCTGATTGCTTCAAGGTAGGGCAGTTTCTTGAGAAAACACGTGAGCTGGGACCAGCAGAGGGCACTGCGTTACCAAGTGACAGTGACACCGAGGCAAGGCAGACTGCTCCTACCAGGCAGAGGAAGTGAGCCACGCAGGAGAAGGGAACCGCTTCTAGAAGTCAGATACAGTTACTAGTCACCAGCACTACAGTCTTAAAACTGACACAGATAACACCATTAAAACTGGCCCCAAACTCAGGAGCACACTTCAGCCCAGATCGGTCCCCACACATCTCAGTTTCTACGCGTCAATTTTGGAGCAGAAGTCTCCTACTGAAAATGCTTTTCAAATGGCAGGGCCAGATCGCTCCTTCCCTGCAACATACGTACAGGGACTGAGTTGCTTAAGTTGAAAAATACCCTGTCAGCTTCCTCTCTCCTTCTGAAAACCTCCAAATCCTTCCTTGCAGCAGCAGGAAGTCTGTTCAGACAAGAGACATGGCAGTATCAAAGCAAAGAGCTAGCAATTTTGATTCTGCCCTCCCCCTTTTTCTTTCCACCTCCTCCAGCCAAGCAGATTTTCAGTGAGCAGAGAAGCAAGCTAGGGGACATGAAAGGAATGCTGAGGTAGCAACTCTAGAAAAATGTCTTTTATTTTGAAATACTAGAATATGACCATGAAAAATACAAAAATCTCATCTTTTATCTTCTCTCTGTATTCCAGCCTGGGCACTGGAAGAAGCTCAAGAGCCAAATAAGTCACTCTAGTCACATTCCTCAAACTACTGAGTGGAACGATTCCACCTTCTCTCTGTACAGTTGATGGAATGACTTCGCCAGGATGTGGAAAGGGGCCTCAAAGTTTTTCATCTCCTTCTGCAAAGAAACAAGAAAGCTATGAAAAGCAGATGGAATAAGCATTTGACTAACTACTCAAGCTACTTCATAAAAGACAGATTTTAACTGAGAGTGAATTAGAAGCGAAATAGAGCCCCCAGTTACGCTCCTCACCTAAAAGAGAGGTAACTTTACAGACACCTACTTCCACAGACAGTGGGAGGAGCAGGTACTCACCACTGACATCTCACAGTATTCCAGGCCATGTTTCTCAGCCCACTCCTGTGCTTGTTTCTGCTCCACAACTCGACGACCAACTAGGTCTGTTTTATTCCCCACTAAGACACCTATAGGAAGAAAAAAAAAAAAATCCCAGCCCAGAAATGCTGATTTGTTAGCAGTAAATGCCAGAATATTTGTGGAAGGAGCTGAAAAGGTTTGGGGCTGGGAGAACAGGCTACAATTACAAAACTGCCTAGAAAAGATTCCACAAAGGAATCATCTGAAACATACTTGTGCCTGGTCTGCTTTGCGATAAAAGCAGATAAGCTGGAGGAAGCAATGCCTGGGCTTAGCTTAAAATACATAGTCTATGCCACATCTCAAGGGAAGCAGCTGCTGCCATACAAGAGGGGAGCAGATAAAAAGATTCCCGTGCCTTCCTTACCTGGAAGATGCATCCCAACTGCCTGAGCCCTCAGCTTCTCCAGCCACTTGGCGCAGTTGTTGAAAGACTGCTCGTTAGTGACATCGTACACAAGGCACAGGACGTTGGGCTGCTCCCACTGCACAGCAAGAAAGGAGCGTTGTCAGCTCTAATGAACCTGATGTGGTCAACAGCCAGCCCGCATCTACACAGCGGACACAGATGCTAAGACAAAAATAAAAAGCCTAACATACAAGAACCCGAAGCCCAGGCTGCAGTTTCATATTTCTGTTGAGCTGATTAAATGGGTAGCTGCCGCTGAGAGCGTTGGTCTTGCTCTCTTCCCCCATTCCTGTCTGCACAGTTGCACTCCTTTATTTGTAGCAGCTCCCGCATTCATTCCTGATCCCTGGGAAGCAGATTCTGCATGCTGAGTCAGCACAAAACTAATCCAGGGAAAAAAGTAGAATGATTTTTTGCCAGTTTGAGAAGCTGAAGCAGCTTCCCAAGAGGTCCTTTGCAAACTGGACCTGGTGTACGGGCAACAGTGGAATTGCCCCTTGTAGTGCAATGAATCATTACATTGACTTAGCCACTTTGTGAAGTCTCATCTTGCATCAATTAATTGATTCTACCTTTTGAAATGAGATAATACAATGGAGTGCTGTATAGGTGAGGATAAGAACAAACAAACAAACAAAAAATCAAGGGCAATATTATGCCCACAGACATGAAAGAGTACTGCTGGATCAAAGCAATCCCTATAATGGCAAAAAGCCCATTGCTGTAGTAGTAGCAAAATGGATGTCTTTCTGTGAAATAAAAGTATGTTCAACCAACAGCACATAGTTTCTCTCCGCCAAATATCCTTATTTCTTTGTTTAAGAAATTGAAGGAACATCCGCATTCCTTCCTCCAGAAAAAAATATCTTGTAATATTTTTACAAGTTTCAGAGAGACAGAGCAGGAAAAATTGGCAACTGAGGTAGCTGTGCCCATTTATGCTAAAGACAAAGTCTGCTACATCTGCCAGACTGGGGAGTTCAGCTCTTCAAAGCAAAAGCACTTCTTTGGAAGGAGAGGGCTGTTACATAATACTTACCAGTTTCTCCAGCATCTCAGAAAATAGATCTTTGCCTGCAGAGTCAAAAATGAAGAGTTCCTGAAAGCAGAAGGAGAAAGAAGGCTTTTTCTAGGAAAATTGCAGTGTAGGG
>NW_010580266.1:426871-446097 GCF_000705375.1 Tinamus guttatus
CTGCCCAGCAACTAGTTACGTTTTTGGCTCCTGCTTGTCATTGGGCAGATTACGAGGAGCCGCGCCAGCTGCAGGAAATTAACTCACTGTGGGGAGTTTACAATTAAGTTACAGAATAGGGCTTCAGCAGCAGCGGGGAATAAAAAGACAAGAGGTGGGGAGAGGCGAAGCCTCCATTTCCTCCTACATCCTTCCCACGGAATGGGCTAAAAAAAAACCGGGTATTTTATTTCCTGCGCATGCGCCTGCTCCGAGCCCCCTCTTTCCGCCGTAGCTGCGGAGCGCGTGCGCGGTAGCGCTGCGGGCCGTTTAACGGCCGTGCGCGGCTGCGGGTGACGCAGAACGAGAGGTTGGCGTTCGGGGGTTGGGTGTCGGTTGGGTGCTGTGGTTCCGTGTCTCCCTGTTCTCACACTTCGCTGTTTTGAAGTTGGCCACAAATGCCTTGAATTTCACAGTGTCAGTTGGGGTGTTTAGCTGGAGCGTTTTCTGTCAGTGTCAGCATGATAAATACCTAGCTTGCAAGGCCAATGTATCCACAGTGCAGGTTGGGTAAAGTGATAAAGTTGCTTTCTTCTATTATTTGCTTTTCTTCATTTTCAGATAATGTTACCAAAATGTCCCTTGACTGCTCTTCAACTGTTTCTCCTCTTATCATTCTTGATCTCTGATTTCCTGTCTTCCTTAAGCAGCTCAAACCAAGTTTACTATTTTTTGTGTTAGAGCTGAAAAGCTGAATGTGAAGCTTCATCTTTGCACCTTCCAATCTCTTTGACAGGGCTTGTGCTTTTAGATAGCTTGTTTTCCATAGCAACCAAGCATATTTTTGCTCAGTGTATAGATTTTACTTGGCTACATTCTAGGATGTTTGCTGCAGAACAAAGTATTTTATTTGCTTACTGTAAAAAGAAGCAAATAGTGTTGGGAAGAAGAGAATGTCAATACTTCACTGGTATTTTAGCTTTAGATTGATGTTTCAAAGAGTAGAGTTGCTTGAAAATAGTTTTCCAGATTTTTGCCTCAAGTCGTTGCCTTTTTAGAAGGCAAATTGTGTGGTCTTTTCTAATATGAATTACCCCTTTTGCATATTTGGGACTATGTGATCTAGCTGTCTGACATCTAGTCAGACAAGCAAATAACATAAAAATAATAAGTATCTGTTGGAAAACGAAATGAATCTTTTGTACGCAATTGAGCTTTTTTTCCTTTTTGTAATAAGTTATGAAAGAGGAATTCTTAGGCCTATGGTGCAGTGTGCATTTCCTCATTGATGGTGGTCTCTAGTGCAACGTAGTAAGGGAATCATTATTATGGGATCTTTTAAGAGAAAAACAAATATTAACCTTCAGTCTGATTATCACTTTCACAGTTCTCCATCACATAAAGCAGCGGTTGAGTTGCTGTTCTTTTTCTCTCATCACTTGCATCCAAATAGTACATCTCCTTATCTCCTTTTTTTTAGATTTCCATATTATTCTCTGAGAAATTAACTTGTCTCTCTGTTGTTACATTTTTGCAGTCTTTGCATTATCTTTTGTCTATTTGTAATTTCGTACCAGTTTACTGACAGGTTTGTATATGCAGACTTTGAGGTTCCATAATGACGTACTTGAGATTTATTGACCATGGCTGTAGTGTGGCTTCAGCATTTACTGAAGTCTCAGACATCTCCAGCACCTTTTTGCTGAGATCTGTGTAATAGAAGTCGTAAATTATGTTGGAGGTGAGATTTTCATTGCTGTTGGAAAAACTCTACTTTGGAAGATCACTTTTTCCTTCTTCATTTGCTACTCTTCTACTGTCACAGGGTGTCCCCTTTCCTTGTTTCCTATTTATGTTTGCATACACTTGTGCACAAGACTCTCAATAGACTTGTGTCCTGTTTATTTCTGCTCTCCTTTTGCCCCATTCTTTTTTTTCTCTCTCTCATTATTTTTTACAACTTCAATCTTTTCCTGACTTTTCATAGGTAGAAGTTGTTCCATTACACACCATTGACAGTGATGGATTAATGAAGGAATTACTTATCCAGCTCTTGTAATCCAAGCAGAATCACAGTGTGATGTTGAGTCCACAGGGGTTGCTGCTAAATAAATTGGAATACCGGTAACTGCGCTCACTGAAGCTTTTCTCATCTTAGTACGTGAGGAAGAGCTGGAGGAAAAAAAAAACCCTGAGGGGATTAGAAAAAATATGGATGAAATCCTTACCTCAAAGAAATGTTGATGAGTTTAAGTCCTATATTTACCAGTTAAGGAGAAATGGAGCACTCTCTTATTCCCCAAATTTAATTTCTTCTTCAAATAAAGCAAAATTCTGTGCGAGTAGGTGCCCCTCTTCATAATATGAACAGGATAAGTTATCCTGGCATCTACAGAACTCTGCAATTTGAAGTCACGTTCCTTGAGGAGCTGGTCACAAAACAGTGGGTGAACAGCACATGGCAGCTCACACTTCCTCACGCATCAAAAATGTTGGTGGTAGGACTGCAGCTTCAGTAGGAGAGGCAAGGAACAGCAGAAGCAAAGTAAGGCTTTATGCAGAAAACTAAGCCAAGGTCACATGGTCCTTTAGATTGAGATGTGGCTTGTACTGTGCTCCTCCTCCTGTTAGGCACTGAACAAGTCATTTCTTTGTCTCCTTCACAATAGACACCCTTTTTTTTTTTTTTGAGGCTACATTCACTAATATTCTTAAGGTTTCTTTTATATATTTATTTATTCATGTATAGATGCAAACAAAAATTCTGGATATACTGTGGGATGAGCAAGCTAAAACTTGTAACTTGAATGTGTTGTCTGGTAGACACTATTGAGGAGCTAGCCAATATAGCTGTTCTTGAAGACAGCAGTCCTTCTCAAGAGGCCATTAATGCAGAGTAAAAGAGTTAGTAGATTTTTATGTAAGAAATGCCTTAAATACAGTTCACTAATACAGTTCTTTTTCAACTGCTACTAAAAAGAAACAATATGTGGTAAGGTGACATCAGAAGTATCCTCAGGATGTCTGAATATTTAAAATCCATGTGGCTTTATTAATATGTACAGAATTCTTACAACACTGACTATTTACTTATATGTCTGGAAAGCTTTGAGAACAGCAAGAATCAGTGTGTAGATTTTATTGCTGTTTTTCTTTTATGCTTTACTTAAATAGTAGAAGAAACTCAGTCCATTTTGAGGGCTAGTTTATGTGGCACCCCCTAAAACTGTCTTTTGTTTCTTCTTAAAGTGGGGCTTTTGGAACAGAAGAATGAATTCAGAAGTTTTCTACTTGTTGGTAACAGCACTGTAGTCCTGCGTCTTCTAATTTTGCCATTTTGTAGAATTACTTATTCAGCATCTGGTAGGGACTGAGAAGTGGATGTGAAGGCTTTCTGGCTGAGCCTCAGTGCACAGAAATACAGGATGATTATGAAATGGTGGAATCGGCCAAAGGATTGACAGTTGTAACAATGCTTATAACTGATCTGTTAGATTGTTTATTTCTATTGTTCTAAGTTAGGAAAGTGAAAATAAAAGTGAATGAAGGCTGTGGTGTCAATGAAAAATGGTAACCTGTTAGGTCTAGGGTTGGTACCTTTACAAAGCTTTGGACTTGATTCAGGTATGGTAAGCGAAACCAGTATGTCCTCTTTTATGAAATGAGGGACAAGTTTCTCAAGACTATATTTAAATCCATAGTGACAGAAATAAGAAGGAGAATCTTTGGAGAATATTTATTCTGGAATATGTAGAGGGAAAAAAACACAAACTTGACGCTTCTTTGTTTCCTCTTGCATGTGATAAAAGGAAATTCATGGAATCACAGATCAGCTTCAGGATATACTTATATCTACAGAAAGTGCTGATATGAAAAGTAAAATCTATGCAGTTTTTAGCAATATTCCCCACACTTTTAGACAGGGATAGTTTATCTGAACTCTGACATGTCATACAAAAAGTCTTTGTGTTGTATAGATGTCCATTGGATTATCAGTGGCATACTTGGGACTGACTGTGATCTTGCATGTGATCTGGACCTTTCTCAGCAAAGACTAGAGTGTTCTAGGGTGTATTCCTGGAGCAATCACCGTCACGCTGTTCAGCACAATGTTGTGCATAGGGTCTTTTCAAGTGTGGGAAGTGAGCTGTAAGTATATGCTTCTGCATCATGAGGAAGGGGTTAATCTGTAGAATACAGAAATAAGTATTTGACATCTTCAAATGAGCTACCCGTAATTCTGTATTGCCAGTCATTATGTGGTGGCGATGATGATGATATCAGCTGGGAATCTGTTTTGAATCTCTAGCTGCTGCTGCCAGTGCTTAGACAGCAACTGATAAGTTTACATTAATGCTATAAAAGCATAGGGCAAATCACACTAAAGTCATGAGATTTATTGAAGATATGAATCATTTTCTTTTAAATTCCATGTGAAGTCTTAGGCTTTGTGTTTTCAAGGTTTTTTTCATGAGGGCATGGCATCTAGAATTTTTTCCCCTTCCTGAAAACTGAGCTGATCATGTGGCTCCAGGACCCAAAGCTTTAATGGGGAAGGGAGAAGAGAAATCCTTGAGACTCCTAATAAATAGATCCAGACACTGTTTGCCTTCTATCATCTGCACTTATCTCAAAGGTTAATTTTTTGACACAAGCTTGTCTACCATGTCCTTATTTTCAAGGTCATTTTATTACAGTGTGTTCATATTATAATAAAACCTCTCCTGCTTTAAGCTTTTAAAATCCTCCCTATAGGCATTTCCAGTCCTTCCAGCTCCAGATTCCTTTCACTTCAAATCCCGGACCCTGAATTTCACTGCGCTTCACCCTCTGGCCTCCACCACAAAGCTCTTTGCCCATATATTGCTGCTCTCTTGCTTCAAAAGCAAGACAGCCCTCCTGCATTTGCAGTAGCTATTTACACTAGCTAGTTCCTTCCCCTTTGCTGTTGTGCCCAGCTAGAATAACTCTCTGCCTCTTTTTGTTTCTACAAAAGCAGAGCCTTCATTCCTGTTTCTGATGAAGTCTTACATATTCTGTCTGCAGACTGAACTAATAAAAATTCTGAATGGGAAAAATCCGAAGCCTGTAAAAACAGAGTTCATCCAGAAAAGAATGTATGAGGTGTCTCCTTTACCTGCTATGAGTTTTGTATTCAGAAGAATGTGTTAAATTTCAGGTTAATTTTGACCTATCAAACCTCCAGAGAAAGGCAATTTGTAATTTAATTTATAATAAGTTATATGCATCAGTTATATTCCTTTGGAGCATGCAAATTGAGAATGCACTTGAATCCTACGATTCTCACCAGGCAAAAAAAAAAAAAAAAAGATGTAGGATCATTAAATCTATTGACAGACTTATTTTAGGGCTCCTCTGCTTTGCTAAGAAGGCTATCGTATATGAACAAGAAAGTTAATGCATTCAAGGAGGGACAGAAAAATACTGGCTCTAGTAATAGAGATTGTTGCAGAACATAATTGAACACTGACTGCAGCAAACCTAAAAGGAGACTTGCATTACAATGACATAAAATCTTTTCTTTTCTCCCCTAACCTCTGATTTGAGCTGTCTGACTAAGAGCAGGTGCTGGGCAATAGCTTTATTTCAACAGTCCATTGTAGCTGAAGGAGTAAATGCAGTTCTGCTGCATCCAGCAAAATTGAAAATTGCTTTGGGGGGAAGGGAGGAATGCAAATGTGTTAAAATAGAAAAGCTTCATTCATCCGCATAAGGAAGCGGAAATTAGCACAGCCACATAATTGTGAGTCTTCTTTATATTAAAGCAGTAATATGAATACTTTATAATTTTGACATTACTTTCAGTATCTTTTTAGTGATGCTTTTGCTAAACTGGATGGCATTAAAGATACTGAAAGGGAAATTTAATAATTAAAAAAATGAAACATTGCATGGTTTTATTAGTTTACAAAACTTCAAGATGCCACTGTTTGAGTGTTTTTGATTGTTTGAGTGTTTTTTGAGTGTTGAGTTGTCTCTTCAGTAACCTATGACTCTTCCTTTCAACAGTTATGTTAGGCATTTGACCTCTGTTCCATGCTCTCTTTCTGCCTCTCTGGAAGTTCTACATTGGAGATACTGCAATTAATGTTTAACTTTACTGTATTCTTACTGCCTGAAGGCCTAAGTTAGCAGTCATTAATGCCAGTGTTGGGCCACTGTCACACTAGTGAAAATAACTGTATTCTTGTACCATCAATTGTTTAGACTAGTATCTCATAGAGTTGATGTTATAAAGGCTTCACATTCTGAGTTATGCATTGCCAAGATCCTTTCCTTTAGCTTTTCTTAGGTGGAAGAGCAAATGAATTTATAAAGAAACATTTCATCTTCTAAGTGTACATTCTGTAAATTTATTTCCAGAGAACACCTTCTGGGATCTTCTGGGAAGAATCCTAGAAGGAATGGAGGGGTCCAAGAGAGCCGATGAGTATTCAAGGATTACTTCCTCCAAGCTGGAGATTGGTGCATTCCTAGGAGTGACAAGTCAAGCGGAGGGGTCAGGAAGGGCTCTTGAAACACATCAATAGCAAAAGGAAGACTAGGGAAAAATGTGGGTCCATACCTGAATGGGATGGATGCCCTGGTGACGAAGGATACTGAGAAGGCGGAGTTACTGAACGCCTTCTTTGCTTCAGGCTTTATTTCTCAGACCAGTCCTCCAGAATCCCAGGCCCTAGAGACAAGAGAAAGTCTGGAGAAAGGAAGATTACCCCTTGTTTGGGGAGGATCGATTTAGAGATCATTTAGGCAAACTTGACACCCCTCAAATGCGTGGACCTGATGGGATGCACCCATGAGTGCTGAGGGAGCTGGTGGATGTTACTGCTTGGTCACTCCCTCACCTTTAAAAGAACAGGAGAGGTATGTGAAAGCTGGAAGAAGGTCAGTCTAGTCTTTAAAAGAGGCAAGAAAGAGGATGCAGGAAACTACAGGCCAGTCAACCTCACCTCCATTCCTGGAGAGGTGATGGAGCAGCTCATCCTGCATGTCATCTTTAAGCATGTGAAGCATAAAAAAAAAAAAGGTGATTGGGAGTAGTCAGTGTGGATTCACCAAGGGGAAATCGTGCTTAACCATTCTGATGGCTTTCTATGATGGATTGACTTCCTGGGTAGAGGAGGGAGAGCAGTGGATGTTGTCTACCTTGACTTCAGCAAGACTTTTGACACTCTCTCCCATAACATCCTTGAAACAGATACCAAAGTGTGGACTAGATGAGTGGACGGTGAGGTGGACTGAAGCCTGGCTGAATAGCAGAGCTTGGAGAGTTGTGATCAGTGGCACAGTCTAGTTGGAAGCCTGTAGCTTGTGGTGTCTCCCAGAAATCAATACTGGGTGCAGTCTTGTTCAACTTATTCATCAGTGACGTGGATGAAGGGACAGAGTGCACTCCCAGCAAGTTGCTTATGTTAAAAAGCTGGGAGGAGTTATTATTTGTTATTATTTGTATATTGTTATACCAGAGGGCTGTGCTGCCATTCACAGAGACTTAGACACGCTGGAAAGCTGGGTGGAGAGAAACCTTATGGAGTTCACAAAGACAAGTGCAAGGTCTTGCGCCTAGGGAGGAATAACCCCATGCACAGGCTGGGGGCTGACCTTCTGGAAAGCAGCTCTCTGGAGAAGGACTTGGGAGTGTTGGTGGATAACAAGTTAACCATGAGTCAGCAATGTGTCCTAGTGGCCAAGAGGGGCAACATGAGGAAAAACTTCTTTATCATGAGGGTGACTGAGCACTGGAACAGGTTGCCCAAAGAGGTTGTAGGGTCTCCATCCTTGGAGATATTCAAAAGCTTCCTGGACACAATCCTTGGAGACATGCTAAGTGACTCTGCTTGAGCAAGGGGGTTGAACTAGATGATCTCCAGAGGTCACTTCCAACCTCGACCATTCTGTGATTAAATGCCCTCCAATGTTTTTATTTGGATATCCTGATCCTTTTTTTGTTGTTGAAGCTACTGCAGTTTTCTCTGTCAGTGGCTGGAGAAGGGATTCTAATATTCTATATATTGCATTTATATTACTTCTGTCTTTAAGACTGTATTAACCTTTGATAAACTTTGTTAAGCTTTGTTACTTTATTAATGAGGAGTGCATCCATCAGAAATATACTTTCTCCATTGTAAAATATGTAAGTCCACCTTACAAACCTTACTGTCTGGGGAATTTTTGACAATTGATCTCTCGTGTGTAGTTACCCCCATTGTGACATGTTCTTTTTTTGTTGTTGTTGTTGTTAAGGAGAAAATCATTAACATTTTGGAGCTCTAGAGAGTTTCTGATTTTCTAAAGCGTAGGTCCCTAGATAAGAGTATCTGCCAAAATACTTTCTCAGGATGAAGGTGTGTTTGTGCAGCAGATCAAGTTTAAGCATGTGTTACCAGGAGCAGAGTCCAGGACCTAGAGGAAGCATGCTAGTTGCTGGCATAGTCTAGAGCCTATGCTCTTGTATCTTTGGGGTTGGTCTCTTCTCCAAAATAACTACCAATAGGACCCAAGGAAGTGGCCTCAAGTTGCACCAGGGGAGGTTCAGGTTAGATATTAGGAAAAACTTCTACACAGGAAGAGCAGTCAAGCATTGGAACAGGCTGCCCAGGGAAGTGGTGGAGTCACCATCCCTGGGCTCCATGGGAGGCTCAATGATCTTGAAGGTCTTTTCCAAACATAATGATTCTTTGTCACCCCTGATTTCTGGGTGTAATTAACACAGGAATGTTAGCACATGCTTTAATCACAGCTTAATTTTGATGTATTATTGTGTGCCATATAATTTCTCTATCATTTGCAATTGATTTATAAATGAAAGGATGAATTTTCTATCTACTGACCACTTAATCACAGCCTGGGACTTTGCAGCCAAATGGAGCTTTTTTGTGTCTTCTGCTCGCTAATAAACATTTTGTGGACTAGTTTGTGTCCTTTCTGAACCTTGGGTAATTCATAATATTCAGCCATTTTCACATTCATAATTTGAATTATTTTGTGGAGGCAGAGCTTATTTGGAATATTTTGCACAGCTGCGGTATTTAATTCTATAGCAATAACAATGTTAACTCTGTTCTGAATAGAATAGTATCCATGTATAGACACCAATAGTAGCAAGGCTTTGATAAGAATATTTGTCTGTTGCTAGAAGAGAGAGTGCAAACTGTATTTCCAGTGTTTGAAAGTATTTAGAAACAGGAGAGAGTGTCCTTATTTCCCCTAAAAAGTTGTGAAGTAGGAGAAGTCAAAAGAACAAAGGGTAGAAGCAACCATGAGACTGTAGGTTTACAGGGATGAGCTCAGAAGTGATGGATAGATTGTACATATCAGTCTAAGCTCTGGCAAAATGGATAGGCCTCCAATCCATTGTTTCCCAAAATATATAGTGTGGAAAATTGCTGATCTACAAAATTCCATTAATAGCTCTAAAGGACCATGTAAAACATAAGGAGTTGGGAATTTGTTGTTGAAAAGTTTGGTAATGGTGGTCTGAGGTGTGTTAAGGATAGGTGGTGGTTGGTTGGTGCAAACCTATTATGTATGATTTTAATTTGTCATTTGTTAGAAAATTACTCTTTAAGGCTTGTGGATTTTTGGCTCTTCTTCCTTTTGAGTTGTAGCTGAAAGAGTGCTGCATTTCTTCCCTGGCAATATATAGCATCAATGTGAACAAGTACTGCTTTTTTGTGTGAATAAAAACAGTTTGCAAATCTTATTTTTTTTTTAATTTTGTCTAGTCATGAAATACTTTCTGCGTATCTAAAGAAAGGATAAGTCCTTGTTGCCTAAGATTGTATCTTCAACAGGCTGGCTGATTTTGGTGTTTTATAACTTTTATTTTATTCCAGCAGTGGAGAAAATTACAGAACATTTACAGCTTAGGAGAGCAGAGAAGATATAATATGCCAATTAAGAAATTCAAGATAAATGTTTCTTGGAAAAAAATCTTGCCTCTTTGCTTTTCCGTGTGAAAATAAAACCTCTTTTATATAAAATAGTGCAATGCAGAATAATGTGGATTTTCTCTATATGTTAAGTGTACTATAATCCACAGCCTGTGACGAAAGCTTGATTTAATTTTGTACAAATCGTGGTTTTCCTAATCTTCCTGTTAGATTCTTTGAGAGTCTTTGATACTTTAAAATGAGGGTTAGATGAGAATAATTTAATGTTTTGTATATGTATATGTTCTGTATATGTAAGAAGCAATTTGTGCTTATTTTATTGTAATTTAAAATATTCCATTTAAATTTGTTGCAAATTTTTGAGCCAGTTCCTCCTAGAAGAATCAATCAGGAAAATTCTGGGGATTTTTATCAAGTGGAAATGCAACAATTCCAGATTTGGGTAAAGTGTGGAAGCAATTTGTATTGCAGAGCAAGAACTGAGTTGGATAAATCATAAAATAATAATTTTAGGTTCAGGCAGAAATAGATTTATGTTAGATGCCTGCTTGGGACTATCTTGTTTTAGTGATACAGGTGAGAAACATTGAAATTTAAACTTTGAATTTAAAATGCATTTAAGAAAAAAAATGTATTTTAAAACATATGAGATTTCTGCTTACCTAAGGCCTGCATATGCTGTAGCATATTTGAATAAAATGGACAAATGCATAGATAGGGAAATATAAATTCTTGTTTACAAGATAAAGTGCAGTCTACCATGAAAAATGAGGGTGATACTTTGGAGCTATCTCTATTCATTGTAAGTGGTATCCACACTGTAATTATTTTTTCAGTTTGAAAATAAAAGGATATTTATTTTAATCTTATATATCATTACATAATAGAAATTTTTCAGGCCAAATCAGGTCTTAGACTTGCTTACTATTGCTTGTCCAGGACTTAATGAGAGAATAATATAAAAAAAAAATGATGTAGGAATCATGATACTTCAAATGCCTTCAAACTTTATGCCTTCAAACAACCTCAGTTAATACTGCCTTAACATACTTTATTATGCACAGTGTACTGTAAATAATTTTTAGGACTCATTAATGGCTGTGTTAGTTTTTTGTTTTGTTTTGTAAAATTCTGGATAAAATTTGAGGTTGCATGACACACTAGAAATGTTTTAACATATAAATCCTTTCAGGTTCAAAGACTAGAAGGAGCATATAAAGGACTGCAGTCATACCGTGCTTGTATCATCATGTTAATGTTGATTCTGTGATACCATGGGTCTTATTTGTGATATTCTAATAGGTGGGATAGTGATCTTTTGTAGCACCACCACGCTGTTGTAATTAGACTTTTTTACCACTTGAGGTCAGCAGCTGCTGAGAAAAGGAAGACAAAAACAATCCTGCCTTTTTGCAATCCATTTTTTACTTTATTTAGAATACTTAAATGAATACATTCTTCATACCCATACAAACGTTGTGGAAATGCAGAGGATTTATTTTGAATGAACAACAGCTTTGGCAAAAAAAAAAAAAAAAATCTTCCTTGTGAGCTATTATAGAGTGAATAGGTTTAGGTATGTTTATTGGCTTCCCAGGCAGCACTGGTAAATCATTCCTGCGAAGAATGATATTCTATACAGAGAGAAAGGCTTTCAGCGTTTTAGCTTTGTGTTAATACTAAATTACTGATGATATTAAATCAGAACAGAACAGTTCCCTTCAGGGAACAGTTTGACATCCACAAATAGCAGATTTCCTTCTTTGCAATAGTAATCAATGCGCTGTGAGGATGTGAGGAAGATGTTCCTCGGGTGATCCTCCCTCTTAACCTTTGCTTAAGCAAACAAACTAAAAAGGAGAGTAGGGAGTAGCTTGATGTCAAGGTTACTGTGCTGGGAGATGGGTAGCAGGGGGTTATTTCTTGATTCTCTCCTTGGCTTAATGTGGCTCATTTTTTTTGACTCAAGTCTCAATTTCTCATTTGTAACTCAAAATATGTTCACCTTTTTTTGTGAAGTTTTAGAGGATCTATGTTTTGTCATAGGATTTTTTGGTATGCTCTTTTAATGAGAAGGTCAACAGTGACATCACAGCTGAATTTTGGTGCTCAATAACAAGTGCCTCCTTCTCAGAAGTTCAGCATGTTGTTTCTTTTGAGAAGTCCATTATTACTTTTCTAGATACTTGTTTTAATGTTGCTAATAAACATAACCTGTACTTTAAATGTGATTTCAATAGTCTGAGGTTACCCCTATGCATAGTTGGTAGCAACTGATATTCCTGTCAGGCTTTTAATCAAAAAATTCCATTGCACCAGACAAATTTAACAAATTTTGATATAAACAAGCATCAAATCACTGATTAAAAAAAAAATGCAGCAGGAAAGATGTAGGTTAAGTATTAGGAAATCCTTTATAGCTGTAACAGTCAAAAGAACAAACTGCCAAATGAAGTTGGGTAATTGCCATCACCAGAGATTTTCCAGGCTATGAGTATGCATCTATTTAATAGGGATGGCTTAAAAATAATGCAGTCAGGCTTGGCACAATTGAGAGTTTAGACTGAATGACTTATTGCACACATGTTTTATACCAAATGCTTTTAAAAATTTCTTCCAAGTTTACCTTAATTAGGGAGAAGCAGCAGGAGTGTCAGCAAAAATGAGTAAAAACAAATTTCCTTTTCTCCTAATGTGCACCAAGACTACATGAAAGAAGAAACCAGACATAGTGAGAGGGAATAAAGCCTGGATTGATGTGACCTTTATTATTTTAACAGTGTCTTTCAGCACAATTACAGAGTTACAGGATTGCAGAGAACAGAGCTGGAGTATAAAATAACATAATTAAATAGAACAGGAGGCAAAGCAGTCAGCAGAAGGTGGTTGGAATTGGGCAGTGAAGAATGGATGAAGGGTTTGCATTGGTCAAAGCCTTTATAATTCAGCCACCATAGTTGCAAATTCTGGAGAAGGGAAAAATTATTTTAAAATAATGTTAAAAAAAAAGTAAAGAGCAAGCATATTACAATGATTACAGAATCACTAATGTAGCAGGAACATCACAATAGCAGAAGAAGGAAGAAATCCAAGGTAAAGGGAAAGTATAATTTAGAAATTCTTAGTGACATGAAAGGATTTTTTTGAGGGTAAGGAAGAAATTCCGTACATGGCAGACCATGAAGAGTGTCCGGAGTTGTTCATCTGAGGAACTTAATTAGTTCCCTGTAAATCTCACTGGGATAAAATCAAAAACTAGAAATTAAATTTTGTAGGGAAATAAATTTCCTTTATATTAGAGTTTGACAAAGACAGTCATTAACAAGTGTTTCAGAGTGCTTGTGTCCTAATATGGTAAATATGTTGCATTTAAGCTTGATTTTATAAAGGTAAAATGACTGAAAATGACAGATTGCAAAAACAGAAGGTTCATCTCTTTGCTACACAGTGATGTTGACCACACCGACGGTAATGGCAAAAATTCCTTTAATTTTAGAGGGCCAGGATTTTGCTTACTTTCCTCAGTGTTGTATCCGTAATACATAAACATTTGCAGTTTGGCATTATTCTGTGCTTTGGAATGTAGTGTGTCTTTCAACAGGACAATAAAGCATGGAGAGGGCACATCTGCATCTCAGTGAGTAGCTGCTTGGCATACTGCGTTCTGAATACTACATTGCCAAGGAAGTTAATTCCTGACTGTTTAGCCTTGGAGTAGTCACCCATGAGAAAACCTTGCGCAGTTGTGTGTGTGCGCCCCAGAGCATTAAAACTGACAAACTGGAGGGAATCCCAAGAAGGGCAAAAAAAAGAGATAAAAGGATTAGAGGATGTGTAGAGAGAGTGGTTTATGGGCTTAACGTAATCAGCTGAGAGAAAAATGACAGGAGGATGTAGTCATCTGTAGAGAGTTGAGAAAATTAGTGAGGTTTGATGTAATGAGAAGTAATGTCTTGCAACCAAGAAAAATATAAAGTTGTAAATTAGACATTTGTAAGAAAATTCTGATGTTCAACTGAAAAATGCTCAGCTCGGAAAAAAAATTGTTACCCTACTGAACCCTACTGTACCTTATGTTAGATGTATCCAAAAAAAACATTTTACCAAATCTTGACAAACCAGGCTGGGAAATAAAAAACGTCAGAGGATTTAAATTAAATCCACATTTGTCCATCATTTTGAAAGATGTAAATCCAAATTAGGATTAGTGGTGCAGAATACTTAACATGAAACATATATAAATCCTGGGTGTAGTGAGTACATAGATTGAGAGTGTTGCAAAATGAATTTAGGGGATGAAATGAAGCACTTGTGTTAAGAACCAAGAGTATTCTGGAAAGAAAATGCAAAAGGCTGTGATAATCAAGTGGCTGGGAATAAATCCTACAGAACAGAAACTCAAATGACAAATGGATGAAACCTTTCTAAAAGTAAAAAACAACTGCGTATTCTGTTAGAAGGTGTTGTTATAGTTGCTATAGCTTAATTGTAGTCCTTAGTCCTTTTTATAAGAAGTTTTGTCTATGGACAATTACTGTATTGGTAATATATTTCAGGGGTATTTCCTGATATCAGAAAAACTATAAGGTGACCTGTCATGAATAACTATTATACACATTATACTTTCTCCACTATTTTCAATGTGTGTGACAGATTTAAATATTTCAAGTACATACAAAACGAATAGCTTTCTAAAACTTATTCACTGTGTATCTTCACATAAAAGTTATGTAAAGTGATTATCGCACTGCACATGGCTTGGGGGAACATTGTTACAAACTTCACTGATACATGGAAAGCTTCTAATATAAAACACATGATATTGCTGCCTGTCTGTTGGTCATTCTTAGAAAATTGTTTTGCCTCTGAGTCACCTGTTAGTGTGATACTCCTTCTGATTGATTGTGCCCTCTGTAATTTCCCTTCCAAACTAAATTAAGTTATATCTATCTTGCACAAACTATAGTTTCCAATTACCAATTTCAATTCCCAATTACCAATTCCAATATGTAGTGGCTTAGTGATTTCTATGGTCAGATTTTGTTTTCTACATTTTTTTTTACACTAGAAAATCTCTTTCAGAAACTTAAATAATGATTTACACTAATCTGTTTTATAGCACAAGCAAAAACAAATATATAGGAGAAGGACTTCCAAAATATTTTTCATTTTTGTCATGACTTCTACTCATTTTGCAGTCCCTATTACGGTATTACTGAGAAAAAGAAAAAAAACACTGATATCAGGTTGTCTGCTATAAGCTTACTTACCTGAATCAATCTTTCTTCTGAAAATCATGCCCATTAATATGTCACTAATTTTAATGGGTATAAGAAGAACTCGTATAATAAATCATGTGAAAGTACCTCAAGTAAGGACACCTCCTAGGTTCAGTAATGCTGTTAAAGCTCAGCTTCAACCTCCCTAAATGATTCACAATTTCTCTTCTGCTAATGTGATATCATCATGGTCTGAGAACTTAAGAAGCTTTAGATTAGAAATAGGATCATAGTAACTGATATGCCAGTGTGCTAATATATCACCTGGCTAATGTGGCAGTGCATGATTTGGTTTGTCATTTCTTCAGATTCTAAACTAG
Source organism: Tinamus guttatus (assembly GCF_000705375.1). Next base: position 442,364 of record NW_010580266.1, read on the forward strand.
GAGACTCCTAGCTGCCCTCATTCTTGCCTTTTTGTTCCCTTTATCTAGAGATACTTTTCTAATGCCCAGAAATCAGGCAACACAGAGAGGTATGAGTTTTTAGATGTTTTTGAATTTTAACCTAACATATGGCCTTTCCATTTGGTGGAAACTTAGAAAGTTGTTGTTGTTTAATGATGTCTACTGAGTTTTGTACTCTGACCACAAATGCCTGCTGCTGTCTCCTGCAGTGCTGCAGTGGGGAAAGATTTAATTCAGATGTGCATCTCTTGGTGACTCTTCCAGATTATTTCAGTGACATATTTTTCTATTTATCTTTTTGTTTTGTTGTCTTCTCTGTGTGGGCTAATTCACTTCCTCCCAAGGGGTAAAAGAAAACAGTATTTTTTTTTATTATTTTTTTTAGAAATGCTATGAGTGAAAATGTTCTTTTCCCAGAGAATGTGATAAGTTTTTTTTAGCTATGAAAACCCACATAAGCACTAGCAGAAGCTACCGAGCCATTGTAGAGAAGTTCCTTAGCCGGCTGACTGCACTTCAAATTCTAAGAACTTGCTTCCTAAATTGTCCAAAATCTTGCATCATTTTCCTATTTACCAAGCAGGTTGGTACTCAACAACATTTATTTATTATCCTTTTTTCTCCATGGGGATTTTGAGTCAATCTCAAGGTCCATGAGCTCCCAGTATCCTGATCCTCACTGTACTGAAGTCAACAGAACAAATTAAATGATTAAAGCATCATCAGGAGATTGAAGATCAGGAACTACCTCCTGTTCTGTATTGTGCCTTTACTGCATTTTGGGGTTTGTAAACTCTTGCCCCCTCTAGTGTCTGTTTCCCATGAAGTTTTCAAGCAAATGTAGCAAAACTTGGCTAAGCCCAAATTTTGCCCTTCAGGAGGTCACAGCTGTAGTGAGAGCCGTAGGTTTACTCATTCCTTGCATGTAAGAGTAACACTGAATTTCTGGTATAAAAGTTTTTTCCTTTAGTTACGTACCATCCATGCCAATTTTACCATCACCATCCTTATCTGCAGCAGCCATAAGAGCCTTTGTTTCTTTGTCTGAGAGGTCTCTGCTACTCGAAAGGAAGCCCTTCAGCATAAACCTAAGGAAAAGCCATAGAAAAAGGAAAAGTTTGTTAAGAACACTTTCACTTTGCATTTATTTGTACCTCTGTTTTAATATTTGAGAGGGGATCTAGGATTGATGCTTCTGCTGTTGGCCTTTAAAGTTCAGGAGGAAGGCTCTGCTCTGAAACTTCATCTGACTGAATAACTATCAGGAAAGTGTAAATCATTTGTATGTTTCAGACACTCTGCTGTAAAAGCTACACTTAGTTCTGACATACTTTAGATTATACAACTAGAAAGTAAATAATTATAGGAAAAACAAACAAACAACAACGACAGCAAAAACTGGTCAGAATAATTGTGTGTTATTAACTACTTTTTTAATAAAAAATACGAAATTAGACTCTTAAGATGAGGTTGAGAATTTTTTTTTAAACTTACTTTAATTCATCCTCTTCGATGAAGCCACTTCGATCCTTATCAAGAATGCGGAAAACCTTCTGCACTTCTTCCTGGCTCTTATTTTTCAGTCCTACCATCTCGAAAAACTTCTTGTGGTTGAAAGATTCAGCAGCTACAGGAGATGAAAATGCAGAGAATTGTTTAGAAAAATTATTGAAACATATACACGTACTCATACTTTTTTTCCCTATTTCTGCGTGTCCTACCCTGGAACACAAAACTGTTCAGAAGCTTAGCTGTGGTAGGAGCTGTAACAGCCCATGCCTCAAAGACATGGTAATTTAATGAACAACTGATGAGAGAGATACTGGGTGACGAGCTGAGCTACAAAGGAATGAAGACGCTTGCCCAAGGTCACACAGAAAGTCTGTGTGACAGAATTGGGGACTCAAGTCTAACAATGCCTTAACTGCAAGACTTTTTTTTTTCAGGTTAATGAAATGTTTTTGTGCTAAGAATATTCTCTTAAAGGTGACCCCTAGCTACTAGATTGTATGTAACACTCCCTGACATTTCCACTCATGAAAAAATTAAGCAAACAACATAAAAAGCAAAGCACGCTAGTCTTGCTCGACCACGGAGCCCCGCGTTGACGAGGGCTGTTCCGGAGCACCTGCGTGGCTCAGTTCCTTTCCGTGGCTCCTGGAGCCTTCCTAGACATCAGCACTGCCTTTCCACCGCTAAAGGCAGGTGCAGCTTCGCAAGCTCGGACGCGGCGGTGGAGAGCGCGCTGCTGCCTGCAAGCCTTGGAAGCAGGAGTCCAGGGCAGAGACAGGAGCCCTCGGCGCTAGAGGGGATGTGAACGAGCTTACCTGGTGCTCGACCTTTCTGTCCTTTAACCGCACCCGCCTTTGTCCCCACCCGCGCAGGGTTGTTAGAGCTGGAGAGATGTTAGCGAAATCCAGCGCAGTGACCTCCGAGACGTGCTGGGGGTTTTCATTTATTATTTATTTGCCTCCTTATTCCCGCCGTACCTTTTCCTACTGTATAAAACTCAGGCGACCCGGTCGTTCGGGGCGCTCTTGACTGAGGTCTGTGATGAGCGGCTGCTCTTCGCATCTGCTCCGGGGCTTCCCTAGGACAATGGAAGCTAACGAGGGGGAAAAAAGCTGCGGGATCGAGCAGGGCAGTTTGTTGCTCCTTATGACTCTCCGGCTGCTGAGCTTCCTTAGGCTGAGCTGACTTTGTGCTTTTGCCTGTTCGGGAAGGTCATCACGCAGACAAGGAGAGAAGGAGGCTGCTGTCCTGGGTGGTGGGACCAGGCAGGGAGCTTTAGCGGGGCTTGGGGAGCACAATTTCTGACTTTTCTTCGGGGCAACCTTAGTAAGTATTTGAAACTCTCCTAGCAGGGAGAGGGGTCGCGAGTGAAGGGGAGGGATAGGGAATATCCGACAGAGTGTCTACTGCAGCCATTTGTCCTGCATGAAGCTTCTGCAGTAGAGCAGGGCACTAACTTGCTTTACTGTTGTCCCCTGCTCTATCCCGAAAAGAAAAGAAAAGAAAAGAGAAAAAAAAAAGAAAGAAAAAAAAAGAAAGAAAAAGACCCGAGAAGCCCCCATGGAGGAAAAAGAAAAGAAAAAGAAAAAAAAAAAAAAAGAAAAGAAAAGAAAAAAAAAAAGCGGTTCTTACTTCCTTAAAAAGAGAAATAGTTCTGCAATACTTGAAACTGAATTTCTGGAGATTTGGAAGCTGCCGACGTCCTGGCTGACCACCCTGTCCCACATCAGGACAAAAGCCACCCTGGGGCGCCTGGAACTTTTCTCTCTTTTTAAGTATTCCGTTGCTAGTAGCAAGATCCGTCTGCAGTTACCTCTTCCTCTCCTTTAGGAAGAAGGAGCATTTCATCCCTGTAAGACACAGGGCAACTTCGCAGAGAATGCAGCCCTGCACTTGATAATCCCATCATGCTTTCACTGCACTTGCTCTTTTATTATTATTATTATTATTATCTGGCAAGGTCCTGTAATCTTCCCTCGGCTGAAATAAATGCACTTCTCTCCCTTGCTGAGGAGAGGGAGAAAGAAAAAAAAAAAGAAGAAAGAATGAAAGAAAAGAAAAAAAAAAAAAGCACTCACCTGTAAAGGCTTCCACTGCTTTCTTGATATCCTCAGCGCTGAGCACGTCAGTCATACTCATCTTGCAACTGTTTGAACAGGGAAGCAAGTGCGAACAGATTAAAAAGTGCTTTCCTCATCATT
>NW_010580266.1:446178-472515 GCF_000705375.1 Tinamus guttatus
GGCGCGGCCCGGCCCTCCGGCCTGCCCCTCTGCGCCTCGCCGGGCGCCGCTCGGTCCCCGGGAGGAGCCGCGGAGAGCAGCGGGCGCCCATCTGAGGGGAGGATGCGAGTGGGGGGCAGCCCCGGGAAGGCTGGAGCGGTGCCAGGGGCTGTTGTGACCGACGGGAGGAAGGGAGCTGCGCCAAGGTCAAGTCCGCAGGTGCGGTGCAAGGGCTAGTTGTGCACGGCAGATCCTCTTCGTTTTAGGAAGTCAAGACCTTCTTTACCAGCTACGTTCGCTGAGGAGTAGAGAACTGCAGCATATGCCAAGCTTCAAGCCGCTTTCGAGGCCAGGAAGCAAAAGTAGTTTTTAAGCGTTTATCTTAACGTTCAGACACTTCAGACGTGTCCCCCTTCTTACCCCCCCTCCACAGACACACTCCTTTCAGACCTTGTTTCTTTGGGGCCAGTCCATATTAAGCATCATCCTCACTGAATTAATTAACACATCCCTGCGAATCCTACGGATCCCATTTGTAATGCACAATATGCTGCAGAATATTGCATGATATAATACGGTGAAAGGAGATGCGAGGTGACGGCACGCTTAAAGGTGGTTCTTGTGCAGTGGTCGGGCCCTTAGCCGGCACTGGGCGCTGCCCAAAACTGTCAAAAGAGCCGACAAAACCTTTAGGAATTCGGATGGATTTTCTAGGTTTGTCTTCTCTGAGAAACCGTGCCCTTTTTTCTTTCATATAAAATACAGCAGCTAGTCCAACTTATGTTCCAAGTTTGGGCAGGAGCCATTAGGTTGAGGTAGCCAATGCTAGGGCCCAGTAGTAGGGCAAATCTCCGCAGGAATATTGGCATCTCCAGGTAAGGAAAGGCGGGGGAAGGAAGCGCGGGGGCTGCAGGATCCCTACACTGGCATCAGCAGATGCAGCCCGGGACCGCCGCTCCTTCCCGCTGATGCAATTGCACCGTTGTCCCGAGAGAGGCTGGAAAAAAACCACAAAAAAAAAAAAAAAAAAAAAAAAAAAAAAAAAAGTAGGAGGCAGCTGAAAAAATAGAAAAGAAGGGGGGAAAAAAGCCAAAACCCCCTCAATTTGCTCTTTCGATGATTCCTCAGCGCTCCTTCAAAGTGCGAGCCTCCCCTCTGCGCCACCTTCCTCGTGGCCCATGTTCAGCTATAACGGGTGGGTCATTAACGTGCCACTGAGCACAGAAGGACGGAGGAGGAGGTGACATTGGGGTCTTAAAAAAAAAGAAAAAAGGCGACTCTGCGCTGTGGGAGGGACTGTCGTTTTTCTCCCCCTGGAATTTTTTTCCACCTCATCTCCGTGTTCCTGTATTTCCCGAGATAGGCGAGAGGCTTTGTTTTCTCCAAGGACAAACAACGGTGACGGATACGGGAGCCGAGATCATCTTTGTAGTTTGAAGGCGCCTTCCCCTCATCTTCAGCAGAAGAGGAGCTGCTCGGGCAGCAGGATGCTTGTCTAAGACGAGCTGCAGCCCCGCAGAAGAGCTTTGCTCGGTCTCCGACACAGATACCTGTCTCTCAGCTGCTCCTCGTGGTTTTTTTCTTTTTCTTTTTCGGAGAGGGGAGGTGACAGGGTGCAATGAAGACACTATTCGGGTCCCTTGCTTCAGGCGGAGCTCTCTTTGGAGAATGAAGTTGAAAATGCAGCTATTTACAAGAAAAATAAACGTGCCTGATGCATAGTGTTCTGTAATTGGCGTCTCCTTATTTTTTAAGTGTGAGAAGAAGCAAAAGTCCCTTCTTGTTTCCAGTAGAGAAGTCACCGGTCTAATATGACATCCACATACTTTCCTTCCCCGCTCAAGGCAGCAGAGGTGCAATCCACAGAGGAGCTGGGCCTCCCTCACCGCAGTTTCTTCTCTTTCGTACAAGCCTTGGCAAACTCATTGCAGGGTTGTCCTGCACTTGCAGCCACAAAGCCTCTTAGTATGGCCCTGCCAGCAGGCAGGTCCCTGATTCCCAGCGAGTGAAGATGATTTTGAGGAGGATGACTCGCGTTTCGGAGCCAGCTCCGCTCTGCTGACGAGGCAGGAGCACGTTTGGAGGGCTGCCCTCCCGCGTAACCCAAGCCCGTAGCTGGCCGAGCTGATGCACAGGCAGGAATCCGGTTAGGTAGCCTCAGGCCAAGCAAAGCAGCCAGAGGCGGGTTGTTAAGTGGCGTTTGAAGCTCGTTCACTGCTCGTGTCTCAGGAACGGGAGCCCGGGAGCTCCCTCGCATCCCTAACGATGCCTCCCCCGCCTCCTCCCCAGCACTTTCCCCCTTAATCCGGATTTCAGGCCGCTAAGGCCTAAACTTGTGAAGGTGTAAAATGAGAGGAAACAGTTGCGAACAAGGTTTCAAGGTTAAGTGGGGTCATTTGTATGATATAAATAACATTTCTCCTAATTTAATGTCCCAGATTCAGAAGTCGAGAGGCTGTGCTGATCAGAAGCAGAAAACTGAAAGCCACGACAGTTTGGATCAAAAGTGCAGAGACTGCAGAGTCCGAGCTATAATCTCAGAGCTATAATCATCCTTTTTTAAGGACAGTTAGCAAACTTCTAGAAGCTCTTAGTCAAAACTTTATTTAAAAATATTATGTTATTCTAATAAAAACAGCATTTCACGAATTGGCAAGTTCACACACCGCCCGTCACCCTTTTCTCATCATCTTTCAGAGAAGGATGATGTGTTTTTCTTTATTTCTGAGATTTTGCCAAATTTACTGCCCGAACTCTTTGCAAAATCTATATCGTGGATTTCCAAGTTTACTGCAAAGAAGCTTTCGGGTAGATCAGCTCCTCCTCCGGCTAGCGACAGAATGATATTCTCACTAAGTAAACAACCAAATAAACTAAATGGAGATCAAACCACTGCTGTCAAAAGCAAACGGTGGATGGAGAACCTGATGAACAGCAAGAAGCCCCCACACCAAACCCTGAAGCTGCCATTGCAGACAAGCAGAAACCCGGGAGACCTTTGCAAAAAGGAAAACACATTCCTGTATACAACTGGTGACCACGCCAAGGAGAACAACTAGATCTCATCGCTTACCATCATCTGTGCATAAACAAGCATTTAACTTCTGGGGCAGGTTTGATTTTGGTTTACTACCAAGCATTCCCGTAAATTCAGTTTACCAAATCTTTGCTCACGACTTTTTTTCCACTTTGTCTTATCCCTTATTTTCTCATTTCCATTTTCTCACTTTCCCCCTTTTCTTCTCCTTATTATCTCTCAATATGTTCAGCTATTTCCTCCTTTTACACGGCCCTTTCTTCTCTCTTGAAGTCTTCTCCGCGGGAAGCCTTTCCTCTGTGTTTTGAAGATTCGCACCTCTTTGTCTCTCTCGACTTTTATTTGTGGGAAGAGGGACGGGTCGGAGTGTTGGAGGAATCGCGTATCTATTTTTTTCCTTTTTCCTTCAGGCGAAATTTCTGGGTTTCCTCTAGGAGCGGATGAATCCACGCTTGCAGTGGCAGTGTTAACATTTCTTGCTACTTACCTTTTGGATGTCTCTGAAGCACGCTGGAAAATGTTAGATTGGGAGACAGTCAAGGAAAGGTGAATCTCGGGGTGGGAGCCCCACTTATATAATCTCTCTTGTGCTTTCTATTTTCGGCCGGTGATACCCACTCCTCACTGGTATCAGATATTCAGGGATTTTGGTGGCGGTGTCACATTTATCTTTCCCTTAACTAATCAAGGAACACTATTAATAATCCCTGGCACTCACCTTCCCTTAGCTGTAAAAGCCTATTACATCGGCAAATGGATGGTCTGCTTGACATTTTAATGGTAAGGGGAAGAGCAGAGGGGTATAAAATAACTATATGAGGGCAAATAGGTGCTTCATCCTGCAAAAGATGAAGTGAGTTGTCACGATGAAGCAAGAGTTACAGAAGAAAGGGAATATGAAGATGCAACGTCCCCATCAGAGTGAGGGAGAGCAAGGGCTTATTGTGAGAATTTATCTTTTTGGCTCTTTAGCCTTGGAAGACACTACTCAAAACAAGAGAGAACAACCCTAAAACATATTCCTGCACCTAAAGCTGCAGCACTTGGTTTATCTGTTGATCTTGAAGCAAGGCAGAAATACGTTTTCATACAGACCCCAGTCTAGATGTAGTCAACTTTAACACAGATACTCGGGAGCGTGTGGGCAATAGCAAACCTAAGTTGTGTAATTATGTCCGTTCTTACCTAAAGGGACATACAAAAGGGCATACAGTTTGGATTCCACTGGGTAAAGTGCCATAGAAGCCTATACTTTTTTAAACGTGAGCTTACTTAGAAGAGATGGAAGGTTGTAAACGGAGAGCTACAATATGTACAGTCATAATACATCAACTACAACCTTTATGTCTACCTACTACAAGCTTGTTTGTTCAGAATAAAGACATCTTTGAACACATTTTCATTTTTACTATGTCAATCAATAACAACAACATAAATGCCATTGAAACCCATTTCCGTTTGTAATCTATATGGGGTTGCTTCTCTTTATTTTATTTTATTTTTTCTGGGAGGAGGGAATATTTTATAAAGGACTGCAAGTCACATCTGTCTGAAGTATATTTGTTAGTAAAAGGTCTTCTCTGCTTCCTTCTGTTTGAGAAGGAATAGTTCTTAGGTTAAAACACAACCAGACTGTAATGAAATGGTAATGCACATCTGTAATACATCTGAAATTATCTTTTGGGAAGCGCAGGTGCTGCAAAGTGAGATTTGATTTTTCTACTTTGATTAATTGATGCTAGAAAGGAGAAAAGATAATTGAGGTATAGATGGGGTAAGAATACTTAACTATGTTTTTCTGTTGTTGGTATCATTTTGATGCCAAGTTCTGTGATAAATTGGAAATTCTCCAGCAGCTTGAGGTAATTTCAGAAGTGGAAGCTTTATTGAATCAAATATGACAAAGATTAATTCAATCAGTTTGAAGTCCTCTGTCTTGTTTATTTGCATTATATTTCCTATGGTGGTCTTGGAGTCCTTTAATCCTCACTTTGACAAACACCAATTCCCTGCAGTATTTCAGAGCAGGTGAGGCTTTGTAGTTAGTTATGTTGTGGGATAGCTGGATTTGTGAGTCCAAATGTTTCAACCAACTGGTGGGTTACCTTTGGAAAAGTATGATTCATAGTATGCCAGTTGCTAAATAGCCTGGAGTGGGGTTGGCATCACATACTGATGAAGCACCAAGATTAGATTCTGATTTAGAGATACCAGCATCTTATGGTCATTACCTGGAGGGTCTATTTCCATTTGGTAGCTGGCAGAACAACTTTTACCTCTTACCTTCTTTTGAAAGTTGAAGGAGGATACAAATCGTAAGACTGTCTCTTTGACCTGTGGAGTGTGACTTCATTCAGGTCTGATGCATAGGAATGAGCGCATCTGTGAAGGAAGAGCAGGTGGAGAGGTGGTCATCATGATTTCTCTGTACAATGTGAAAGCCATCCAGATTAGTAGAAATCTTTTCTTGTCTTTTTACCTAGTTCCTAATAAAAATTATTTACAAAGAGAAGCAAATTTGTGACCTCATCCGGCAGAGAGTGAGGTCTTTGTTACCTGTCAGTTATTTCACTAACTAAGAAGGATTTTTTTGGTGGTAAGAGGAATACAATGCAAATTTGCTCACCATTCTAGGTCATTAATACAAGTCTAGCTGGAGCTGAAATACATGGAGGGTTGTCGCAACATGACGTCTGATGATCGAGATTTCATCTGCGTGAAATGATGGATTTTGGGCAGGAAGATTGTGTACTCATCTGTAAATATGTAACTACATTACTCATCTCAGATTTGTTCAGGATTAGGACTGGACTTGCCCCTTAAGTTATATATCCATTGTAGCAATACTTGGGGTAGAGTCAAAAGCTGCTCCAAGCCCTTAGTAGCCCATGTTCCTGAAATACTTGATGTTAGGATCACCTTGCATATATAGCACTTTAAAAAGGAAGCCTGTCCTACTGCTGCCTTTTGTCTAGCTTATATATTTTACAAAAACTTCTGCTTTAAGGGATACTTGCCTGCCATCTTTCACCCACTCTGTATGTCTTTTCTTGCTCATTTGTTGAATATTATATTATGCTGAATGTTGTATTATTACATAACTTACTTTATTTGAAAGAACACTCTAAAATGCAGAGGTTTCATTAATATGTTTCTTGACTGACAATTTAAATGTTTGTTATATATTTTTATCTCATTATTTTCACATATAACTCCCTCTATCAGCTTTCTTTTTCACTGTTTCCATGATGCTTATGCCTTTTGATTGCTTTTTTTTTTACAGTATACAGATAGTTATAATATCCTCTAGTTCTTGGTTAGCCAAGATATATAGAATTATTTATTTTAAACCTTCCTTATGAATCAGCCTCTCCAGACCTTTAATCATTTTTCCTTGCCTGTTTTTGATGTTCCTCCAGTTTTGTTGGCATCTTAATAGTATTGCGGTGCCCAACATAGTATAGAGTTACTTTGCTATCTGAGCTTGTAGAATATCCTAACGTATCTGTGATAGCCTCCAACCTGTTTCTAGGATATAAGCCAAGAAAGATAAATCAGGTTGAAGTTACTGCAGTACAAGGCTTTTATAGGAACTGGTGCCCATCCATACTGCATTTAGTTTTGAAAGTAATTCTCATGGCAATTTAAATCTTAAAAGAAAATTCTTGTATGCTTGCAGCATATTTCAGTTAAAAATGCGCTGAAGCATTTTACGGATCCAATATATTATATAGGGACCAATTCATTTTCATTTAGGGCAAACCTCAGTGCTGGTCTCTTCCTACTTCTAGTGAAGCTAACAAATGTACCCCTTCTCACAAGGTCCTAGTTATATTGTTCTTTTACTTCTAAAAAATCTGAAGCAGTATCATATTGCTATTCTTCTTAACTTAAATGAGTTGTGTTACAAAGAGGTGTCCAATGTAACCATAAACCTTGCAACACTGGGATTCAGGAGTCCAGAATCTGTGTACTAAAAATCTTCTGGAATAGTGGGAGTGAATGTCAATGTGAGTATTATTATAAGGATGAAATGTGAATGCATTAGAAATTGGCTAGAATTTTATGGCAGAGCTTTCCTAAAAAGTACAGCTAAACCTTTCCTGATGGAAAGCACAGTTTTAATAATTTTCAGAAGACATATTTACATAGAATAGAATGCAACACCTGTCAACTTTATCCTGCAAAGCTCTATGCCAAGTTAAGTTGTGATACTGAGAGCTTCTGCGGGTTGGAGAGAAGAATGGGCAATTTTATGGAAGAGAAATTCACAGAGAGTTGCCAAATTTGCATGGGCCATATCTAGTTTAGGAATTTCCTGAGCTGAAGTGGATGGGATTTGAAATGGGCTTAGAAAAAAGTTTCACATATGTTTGCCTTGCTGTTATGTTCCTTCTAAGGCATTTTGTCTATAATCATTTTTAGAGACAGTGTATTGGGCTACAGGAAACTTTTCTTTGATTCAGTGTGGCAGTTCTTAATTTCTTATTTTCTTCAATGTAGTTTATGATATATGTGTGTGAGAAATGGAAGGATCAAGTGGGCAAAATGTATGTGAAAAATATATCAATTAAAAGGAATGGGTCACAATACCCATGGGAAAAAATTGTTTTACTCACTAATAAAAATCAGAAACTTTATTCATTTTCTTCCTTTTTTTTTTTACTGTGAGTCTTTGCTGATTTGCTTTTCTTGAGCTCATATACACCTTTGTTAATCTGCAAATGAGCATACTTGTTCAGATATGTGAACAAGAGAACTACTATTTCAGTAGTAACTGAAAATGTTGGTTGTTTTGTGTATGCTAATTATTTTCTTCTTGCCAGATGGAATGTATCAAACTGAATCAGGCTTTTTAAGGTTCCATTACTTATTGATAGCTCATGGAATGGTTATTTGGTTTGCCTGGGAGGTCTGTATTCTTAGAATCAAAGTTTAGGTGTTACATTTTTACATATGACTCTTCTGATGATTGACTGAAAAGCTGTAAATAGCAAATGGCTGGAAGAGATACCCAAGATACTAGAAGTAGGTCACTAATAATCCAGGGGGGTTTTGAAACTCTCCAGCTTGCACTGTAAATGATATGGAAAAGTTAATTGTCTTGAGTAGTATCACCTGAATGAGATGATACCAATGAAAAAGAGTGATTAGTGTTTCTGTGATTAGTGCTCCTGGTGAGTTTGACTCTGATTACCAAACAAGGAAGGAGGCAGTCTTGAAAGAGTAGATCTGCACATCGTAACACCTCGTAGCCACTCTCCAGTAGAAACTAAGAGCTGGAAGAAAACCTGTTAGCTCCAGTGGGAATCCTTAACACTAGCTTAAGGGAATGTAACAGTTTTCTTTACAACAGACACATGTGGGTATCTCACCTTTGTTATATTTACCATTCTGGTATTATTCACTTCAGTATGAACAAACCTATATAACCTCAGGAGTTGTATTTCATGATAAATCAGCATAACAGAAGAGTGATTTCATTACTTTTTCTTATTTATTCAAGACTGGTGGTAGGATAGGATTAAGAGCATCTAGATCAGCATAAACATCTTTTTGGGAAGTTTGACTTAATTGGAGTTCCAGGCTAACCCAAATTTTGATACTCTTTCTTTTTTTTTTTCTTTTTTTTTCTTTTTTTTTTTAAGGTTTTGTAATTATTTCAGAGCTGCTAGTTCACAATTGGGTGGTTTTAATAGTCAGAGATTTGTACAGGAGTCAGATGTGTTGAATAAACACAGAGTGGGAAGAATTCCATAGTAGTGATGCTGAAACAATGAGTTGGGTCTTTCCTGTCAAAATTTCAAGTGGAAAGTGCTGGCTAAGAAATTCTGTAACTAGCATCAGAAAAGGAGGAGGCATTATGCCAACTGTTAATTTATTGATAATTACTTAGCTGACAAATCCTAGTCATTATTCTGTATTAATTCAGTCAACTCCACGAAATTAGTTGAAGGGCCTCAGTCCCGTTACTGATGAGTAGACACACACACACACACAAATCCTCTGATTAGCACTAAAAGAGAATCTCTGTAGAGTTCATGGACAGAATCAGATCCATACATTGAATACTCCTGAGCTTAATTTCCTGAATCTCTTTAGGTAGTGTACAGTGAGGACTGCAGGAAGAAAATCCCTTCTACGGTTGCCTACATTAAACCTCTTGTAATGAGAACGAACCCAAATTCCAGCATTGGATGTCCAGCAACATTGTCTTTGTCTGCATCTCTAACTCCCTCAGGTAAATTAGATGTGGAAAAATTGAGTTTTTCCTCTGTAAGAATCTCATCCTCTGCTCTTCTGGGGTGGAAGTTTATTAAAGAGGGACTCGCTGTTACCACTTAGGAGAAGTAAATCTTTCTTGTCATTCCCAGTGTACCATAAATTTCTCTTACAACTCCATTTTAACCATTCTTTCTCATAATCATTTTATCACCTCGTTCATAACCTTATGTAGGGTGCTTTCTTTTTTTTCCCAGACAACTGGGAAGAAGCTCATTTTTGTTCTGAAGATTTACAGTGTTATTTGAAATATTTGAAATAGTTTTACTAGAATAAGCAGTCTCAAAGATATTTTCACTACATTTCTTTTGGATTCTGCCTATTTTGAACTATTGCTGTATATGTACACTTTTTTTCTTAGACATTTCCCATTCCCAAAGAGTTTCATTGTGCCCATATCTTACATAAATCATGTTATTGCAGGGCCTGTTTCCTTTTAGAACTTAGTGAATATCCCATGTCTAGGCAGTGGAAATATAACCTAGAAGTGGAGCATGAAAGGTAGCATGTGATGCAGATCTAAATAATATGCAGCAATATTTGATGTTTGGTGTTACAGTATTTCGACAGTTATTTGTAAGAGACATTAGTTCCCAAGCTCCTTCAGTTTTGATCTCAGTGGAACACGGAAGATGATGTCTTAAAAAAGAGTGAGATATTTTCAGGAAAGAAAAAAGATCTGCTTTGCAACGATTTACCTCATAGATGTCTGTCTTTCTGCACTTCTATTGACATTTCCAATATCTTAACCTTTAATTTTGGAAAGGAAAAGCAATGTAGTAGGCCATACAAGAAAGCTTGTTGATCTCTGAGCTCCCTGAGTTTACCTTCATATCCTCCATTACTGTTGTCTAATTTTTTTTCAATTTATCTTTCCAACAGCACAGAGCTCCCATTAAAGGGCAGAGAACAGAGAACTTAAACATCAATAGATTCAATGATTTGCATGAGATTATGCAATATAGTGATTCAAGAAATTGCATGTTGCACACTGTCCTGACAATCCTGACAAAATATACTGAATAATGTACCACCCTTTTCTGTTGCTCTAGATTTTAACTTTGTGAAGCATAGCCTTTGATAGAAGTTTCACTCGAGTGGAGCAAGGGGATCCTCCTTTTCACAGAGATGATCTGTTGATTATTTGACCAAGTTAATCTTATGTACTGAAACGTAGTTTCTCTTCAGTTGGGCTTTTCTTGCCTTTTCTTAATAGAGCTATTTTTCCTAGTTATTAACATGATCTAATGCTATTAACATTATTACAATTAATATACACTAATTAATTATATATTAAATATAATTACTAATATTATTAATAATATGTATATTATAATACTGCCTAAAATTGTAATGTCAAGAGCCAGGGGAAGGAAAATGGTTCTTCCTTGTCTCAGAAGATTTGTTAATGTCTTATGAGGGAATGATAGATGATTTATCTTTCAGGTACACCCTACATCCTCTTCACCATTCCTTTTCAGCAGTGAGGTAAGAGATTCTACTGGAACAGCACAGAAACAAAATGAATCCTTTATAAAGATCCTTATTATTCCTATTAGTAAAAAAAATAAAAAGAAAAAAGAAAAAAGCTACTACTTTAGCTGTTCATCCTATTTCTAGTGAGGTTTACATTTCTGAAGAACATATTCAAACCTCTTTACATGCCGTAGGTTGATTTTCTGTTATTGACTTTTTTTTTTTCTCCTTTTAGTGTGATAGGGGAGGATGAAGGTGGAATATTTCTTTGAACTGTTAATGTTGAAATTTATTAAACCAATACTTTGTATGCTGTGACATGCCCATTTTCCCCCCCCCCCCGCCCTTTTTTTTTCTAGTAGCCATGGGAATACAGACAGCAGAGATCACACTTTCACACCTTCCTTTTTCTTTCTTTATGGAAAAATATGCTGGTGAAAATGATAGCTAAATGATTTTGGAAAAGAAAACCTTGTGTGTGTCCTCAGAGTAAATTCCATATAGTTTGGAGAGAGGAAGTTTGTCTTTATTTCATCATACTACAACCTGGTTTGCAAAACCTCTTTTTACATTAGAGAGTTGAATCTCAGCTCTGTTGTCTTTTTAGAACCTGAGCCATCTTTCATGGAAATCGCTGGGACTCCTTCTGTTGTTTTTAAGGGAGGTTTGGCAATGCCTCTGCTGTAGAGGTTTTTGCAGAAATTGCCAAGAGCTAGAGATCAATCAGTACCACTAAATAATCATGTTGTAGAGAAAAAAACCTGTCTGTGTGGGTGCTGATCACATGCTAGTTACCAGTCACTTTCAAAAGCTGATGGTTTAGATGACAATTCCTGACCTACAGGTGAAAAATCTGTATCCTATGTATCCTATGTATCTATGCCATCTCCTCTTAAACATTTATATTTTTTTCTATGATGTGCTTTGTAAAAAATAAGTCCTCTATTGTCCCCTTCTATTTTTTCCCCATATAAATATGCACAATTTTCTCTCAACTGACAGAAAAGTCAGATAGCACAGAAGTGCATAGTTCTGGCATATAATATATTATCATCAAAACAAATGTTGATGTCGCCATGCAAATTGTTTAACAATGTGGCAACATTAATTCAGGAAGGATGAGAGCAGGAAAGGCATCAGTTTTGAGAAATAGTATGAATGAGAGAAGGATCAAGTGAAGGAATGACTGACCGGCTGAGGAAAAGGACTGGGGAACAGACATTTATATGTGGACAAGTATCTTTCCACTATGTGTGTGTATGTTGAAATAGGTATCTCAAGCATGCTTAAACCTATATGTGTATGTGTACCTTCTCCATATATAATGTACACAGCTGCAGAAGTATGTATGTGCATGTGTGCAGATTTACACACATAGATGCATGCACATACCTGATAGGGAGTCAAATGAAATGTTGTTTCAGTTTTTGCCATCAGAAAAACATTGAAATTATGGTGGTCTAGAATAAACATAAAGAGACTTTGAGCAAACTTGAGGAAAAAGCACGACCCTCCTAACCATTGGAAAGTAGAACCTTTGAGGCTTGCTGCTCCACCTCCCCTACCAGAAGTACATTTGATACAGTGTACAGGGATTTTCAAAGTTTTATTTAGCTTAACTCTTAGCTGCAATCAACAGCTGAAGAATTTAGTTGGGGGACCGTGAAGTCTGGAAGACTAACAGATCCTTAAAAGGACCCTGAAGATGAGAGAGCAAAACACAAACATTTACTAAAAACCTCCTCTGAAACTGTGGTATCAACAAACAGTCATAGCTTACAGAAATAAATGGGTTCTTTTGTGAAGAAGAGTGGTTTTTTTTTTTTTTTTTTAGATGCAGACACTATGAAAAAGATACTTACATATTCTGATTGGAATCAATAGCATATAGTAAATACCTTGTCCTGTAATTGTAGATAGTCTAGAAAAGTAGGTATTGTTAACTTTTATCCAGGCTGATCTTTCTACTTTCATTCATCACATCTCTATACAGACTGCCATACTTAAGTAGAGTCTTTGCACTTCTGTGGCAGCATTAATTCAAGCGTGAATTCTTAAGCACGGCTACCGCATCTTAAAAGCTTGTGTGGATAGTAAAGCAGAGGTGTTGAGTGTTGACCAATGTTTTTGTATGTGCAATAAAACATAAAGGTTCAAATCAAACCAAAAAAATGAAGCTCAGATAGATACTTATGTGGAGAATAGTCTTACTAGAAATGACGAGAAGTTCTTTTCGTACTTTTCTTTATCATGTTTTCATACTATATCTTTTTTTTTTTTGAAGATCTAACCATTAAAAAGGACCTTTCGTTCAAAGTTTTTCACTTCTGTATCTCACTTAGTGAGAGACAATTTTTGGGCCAAGGACACTCTTGCACAGAGTTATGCATAATAACCATGAATAATCTTTCTGATTGAGTTTGAGACTCAAATGATAAATCAATAACTGTTTTATGCTGTATTTTTTTCACTTCTGATAACAACTCAGTTAAATTTTGAGTTTCTGTATTGCCCAAGAAACCAGAAAAGGATCTTAGGTGAGAAAAGATTTAAAAAAATTATTGTTATTCAAATTAAGATGGACTGATCATTTGATAAATTTAAATTTGCTTAAAAATAAATGTTCTTTCACACAGTGCTTAATTATCTTGTGGGTTTCACAGCTGTGTGCTATTACTTCAGCAAACAGTTTACTGAAATTGGAAAAAAATACATATAAAAGCAGAGTATCTACTGTTAGTCTAGCTAAATCTGTCAGCCTTTGAAAGCAGAAGGCAATCATCAGTAGGAGTAAGAATTTGAACTGTATTTCTGAAGGAGGCAAATATGTTTAGTGTTCTTTTTTTTGCTGAAATGTATAGACTAAAGAACTATTGGAAATGAAGTGTTTAGGTTGGGATTACAGGCCTGCTTTGATGAATCAAAAAGATGGATTCAAGGGAGAAAATAGCTAGTTTACCTTACAATATGAACATTTCTGATGTTCACTAACTACTTGTATAATTATATTGCAACATGTAGGTGTACTGGTCATCATTGTCTCTACTGTTTAATGTATGTGAGGAGTGACTTCTCTGTAGGAGAGAACAAAATTACACTGAATTTTCAAATAATATCTCAAAAATACCAATTTCAGTACCAACACCAATACTCAGGCAGCTATGTGGTGAATGCGTAAATCTCCAGTGATTCTTTTTCTCTGGACCAGACAAATATGTAAACCCCTGCACCAGCTCTGGTTGCTCACTAGTCACCAGCCGTAAGAATACAGTTTCAAAGCATGAAAATTTTTCATTTTTTAAAATTCTGTGTCGGCCATATAGCTTTACACACTAAGCTTCTACAAACCTTTTTATGTCTTATAATGAGGCTCCTGATGTCTAAAGCAATGTCACTAGCAGGTATAAATAGTGGCTGAGTGTAAGGGGAGCCAAGCTACTAAAACAAAACAAAACCTAAAGTAGTACATTTATTGCTAGTAAAATTAATGCAGACCTTGAACTTGTGTGGCACATAACTTTAGTGTCTATATTCACATATAGGTGGTTATTTTCCCCTGCTCCCCCCATTTCAAGTATTGATTGTTTGATCTGCTGGGTAACATTTTAGGAAGGCTGCTCTAAAGTGCTTTAGGCATTAGACTCTATTTTACAGGGATCAGTAATGCAACCTTAGCTTTTCCTGGGATTACCACATCAGTATAGGGATTTCCTGATCCGTGCTCCAAAACTTCCTCACACACCCCTTACACCAATTCACAGGGGAGAACTGACAAGGTAGGACCTGGTCCAAAGCCAAATAATTAGCTACTATTAGGGGCTGTGCCTTGAAGAATTCTGTTCTGTCTCATGATCAGAGATTTAGGTTCAGAGGAACAAAGTGGAGTTGGGGAGCAGAGGAGAGGACTAAAAATGTAATGGGGAGAGGAAAGTAAGTTGAGGGAGCAGGTGGGCTGGGAAAAGGCTGAGTGGCACAGGGGGAAATGGGGAGGAGAGAAAATTTGGTCTTGGAAGAGGAAAGAATTTGCAGATGCATGAGATGACATAAGCAAAGCACAGAAGTCAGTTGATTGTATCATACTGGCAATCCAACCCCAGAGTATCCAGTAATATTTTGTTGTGAACTTATTAAAGGTAATGCTTTTTAAAGTTTTGCTTTTAGGACAACTTGTGTTTCCTCCTGTACCCTTCAATTTTTTATTTTTTATTTTTTTTATTTTTTTTATGTGTGTGTGTGTGTGTGTGTAGAGGAAATGCAGAGTTGGTTTGAAATTTCTCCATATCCCAAATATGAGATTTTAATTTTGGTCAAGAAGGTTGTATGGTTTAGGTGGCCAGTACGCTCAAGTGAACACTTCGGTTATTTAAAGAGAACATCTTATAACTGAACATAATTTAGATTAGAAGGTGCCTTGTGTCATCTAGTTCCATGCTTTACTCAAAGCAGAGATAATGTCCAAGTTAGATCAAGCTTCCTCTATTCCAGACTTGAAAACCTCCCAGGATGGAGATCCCACTGACTCTCTTGGCACTTGTTTCAGTGTCTTGTTAAGTTTATTTTTTTGTGTACAATAGGTTATTCCATTGTTCGAACTGTTATAGTTACCTCTTGTTCTTTCACTGTGCATTTAGGAGAACAGTCTAGTTCTATCTTCTCTTTAAATCCTCTTTATTTAGTGGAATTATCTGGGTTCTCCATCCTAACTTTCTTTTCTCCAAACTAAACAAATCCATTTCCCTCACATGTTGTAAGTTTCATCTTTCTATCTATCTATCTTCCTTGTCTTCCATTGAACCCTCTCCAGGTAGTCAATATTTCTCATGTTTTAGGGTCTGAGAAGCTGGAGACTGTATTCTAGATGCAGTCTCACAAGTAGAAAAAACACTTCTCGACTTTCTGGCTACTCTCTGAATAATAGAGGTCAGCCTATTGTTAGCCTTCATCACGCCAAAGGTGCACTGCTGACTCGTGTTCAACTTGTTGTTCATCAGGACCCCTGAGGTCCTGATTTTCAGAGCCGCTACCTAGTTAGTTATCTTCCAACCGCATTCTATCCCAAGTGCAGGTCTTTGTGCTTGGATTTGCTGAGCTTTCATAATTTTCCTGTTGACCTAACTTGCCAAGTTGCCTCCAACTTGCCAAGGCCTTTTTGTATGGCAACCTTACACTTAAATAGATTAACTAGACACTGTCAAAAAACACTTCTACCAAAAGTCAGGCAGGCAACAAGCAATTTAATCTATCTTAATAACTTGTGGAAACACTAAACTGACCAAACAAATCCTTTTTAAAGAATTCCCTCTTAGCATTTTCAAATAGCTTTTTTCCAATTAATAATACGAAAAAAAAAGAAACAAAAAAATGCAGGAAAGAGAAGGGTAGAACAGTGTGAAAAATGCCATCAAATCTATGGAGAGGGGCAGAAATGAAGCAATTCAGGATTGTTTTTAGACTCTTTGCTGGCTAGGGCAAGTATTGTCCTGCACTGGGTTTACAGTAAGTTTTGCAGAGTGAAGTTCTAATGCCTGATAGTCTTTTGATACAAAAAAAAAGAGGAAAAAAAAAAAGAAGCATAGAAAAAGAGAAATGAAGATGGTAAACAATGGAAGTAAATGAAAGAAAAGGAAAATGCCATTCTTTGAGCAAAACTTTGGTCAGCAAAATTGCAAGTATCATGGAGCTGAAATGGTAATTGTGACAGGCAGTCACACAGTCAGGCAATAGAAAAAGGCTCTAGTGTCTAAGCTTTTATATCTGAGAGGTCTTGGCAAGGGCTACTGTCAACTCAGGATACCTGCAGTTTTTAGGTGTCATCAGGATATGCCCCAGGCAGGGGCCATCAAGGAAGGGCAAGGGCTGGATTCTTATTCCTCACTTTTCCTTTTCTCTCTCCTCATGTGAATCTTATTGGCTTAGCCAAGAGAAGTAATTTATGGGCAGCCTACTGGCTGGTCACCTTCATGTCTCTCATAAATTAGAAAGCCAGACATATGTGGGTCAAGTCTGAAAATGCAATACATATCTTTGGAGGAGTGATAGATTCTTCCCAGTCCTTCTTAAACTTTGGTTCTTCCCACACAGCCCTGTTTCTCCTGTTCCTTGTCTCCCCCTTCCCCTAATTCTCTCTCTCTCTCTTTCTTTTTTTTTTCTCTCTAGTAAACATGGAAATGACTTTACCAGGTCAATATGTGAACTAACCTGATTTTTAAGTCCAATGGTTTGTTCATGTAATCATTTTACCATATGTTTGTTTATCCCACACCCAAAGTAAGGACTGGAAGACCATGTTCCTCTGTATGGCCTTTCCTCCCTTCACTCTTTATATAGACACATGTTTCATGATGAGAGGAAATGCAGGAAATTTCCCTGAACATCAAAACTCGTTATCTTTTGTTGCAGCTGAACACTAATAAATATCCGGATCTTCCTTTCCCAATTCTCAAGAGAGATTTTTATTTAGTTTCAGTTAGGCCTCTGGGCTATAGTATCACCTGCTGTACAGCAGGTCCGAGATCCACTTTTTAGAACCACCTCTGTACATAATATTATTGATCAACATAATTACACCAGAAGATGCATTATTTAGGATGTAATTGTACTGTCCAAAGAACTCTTGGGACAATATAGATTATTATGTTTTGGTATAAAATGTTTGGACTAGAAGAAGTTATTGATATAATTCTGTTATGAGGATTCTTCTTCAAGAAAGCTTCAAGAAAAATTGGCCCACTTAGTAGTGAAGATGATCCACATAGTAGTGAAGAATGTGCTTTACTCAAAAGCTTTTCTTATCAGGTAAATGGGTGTACAGTTAGTACAATCCTCTCTTGAGCATAATCTGGCCAGGTTTTGAAAGTTAGTAGACCATTTTCATTTTGGTAGAAACTATTACAGTGTAGGTTCATTCCTTGATGCATATGTATCAGCCAAGGAGAGGAAAAAGTGACCCCAACCTGTCTTTTTACCCCTGACTATAATTCTGTGAAAATTGTGGTCAGCAGCCCAATTTAATCTTACAGTGGCCAGATAGCATTTCATATGCAAAAGAGGGGAGTAGTTATCTGTATCTGTGTAATTGCTGACAGATCTGCTGGGCACTCTGTTGACAAACAGGACAGGGAGAGATAGAGAAAGACTCCCAGTAGCTCTGACAGCCAAAGATCAGCCAGACATCGCCTGCAAGTTTAGAAGCTTGTTTCTCGTTTGGCTTCCTTCTCCCTTCCCCCTCTCCTCCACTGCAGATGCAGTGTTGGAGGGTGTGTGCTCTCTGGCCTCAAATTACACAGCCTGAGAGCTCTGTGCATAAAATTAGCTGCAGAGGTCTGTGTATTAGGTGCCAGGGAAAAAATGTCACATTCAGCAGAACTCTGAGGCAAGAGGTGGAACAGAAAGAACTGGAACAGGACATCAGTCCCGACTTCTCCATTTCTGACTATTTTGCAGAAGAGATACTCTCTTAACCACATGGCTTGGAATAGAGATTGTTTTGAAAGTAGAGAAATTTTATCATCTGTCTTGGAAACAGGTTTGCCAGATTTCTTTCTTCAATTTTTCTTTTTTTTTCCCTTCACTTACTCTTTCTCCTTTATTGTGAAAAATTCTCACTCCCCATCTTCTCACAAGGAAAATTCACCAAGCATGGTTATTAACACACACTTCATTCCTTTCTACCCTATTATGTTCTGATTCACAGTGAAAAATCCATTACAATGGCACTATATTCAGATTCTACAAGCTGTTTGTGGTGAAATCTAGGAAACTAAGGGAAGCACTGGGAAACAGGGCAAAGCCACTGAAGCAGACAGAAACAGCTATTCAGGGTCTGAATTCAGATACTACCTCAGTAAAGGATATCTCATTCACAAGAAAACTACTATAAAAAATAACGATTTGAGGGTATGTGTTGTCTCCTTCCTTACATCAGAAAAACAGTAAAATCCTCTGAGTGCCAGTATTACACTGCCCTGGAGCATATGTATTAAAGAAAGACTCCATTGGCATTGTATGTAGAGATAGTGGGCCAAGAGACATAAATACATATGTGTCTGAATTGTTTCAGGATGTATATGTGCATATATACCTACATATACTCATTCCATAGTCAGACTGTGGTTCCATAGGACTAAGTATCTTCTAGCAAGACCAATTTAATGTATTCTTCCCCATTTGTTCTCCAGATTACTGTCTTTGCTACGAGCAGGCCTGACAAATTGATCCATGGCGTAAAAAAAGAACTTTTTGCAGTGTTCTTTATACTTAGTTAGCTGATCTGTTTTTGCAGCACACCCTCATGTGCAGTCCTTGGTGTGGAGCAGGAAAGAGCAGCAATATGTGAGAAGAGGGAATTTATAAGATTATATTATCACCATATAGTCTGTTCATGAAACCACAGCTTCAGAGTCTCCAAGGACTTTTGTTGCATTCGCTTCACTGATGCCATCCAGAAGCAGAGTGTTGTATTCCCAGATTAGTGCTTCTGGACAGAAAGCTATTCTTTATTTAATTTCCCTGTTCTCCTATTCTGTAGCATAGCAGGCCCATTGTCCACTGCTTGATAATTTAGCAACCACACTCTTTTCTAGGGGATGGGGAACCAGTTCTAAGACTTGTTATCAGAGCGTACATGACTGCTGCATTTTTAAAGAGCTACCGTTTTATATTGTTTTCAATTCATGCTGAAAATGATTCTGAGTGCAGATGGATTCCTAATATGATTGTCGCAGTTTCTCATTTTTCACTTGACTTTCCCAAGTAACCATGTCTCTATTAAGTCTTTTATCCTCATTTTGCCGATGCACAAAGTATTAGTCAGACCTATTTCATGGAGATGAAGCTGAGCTATAAGGAATCATATAGCAAGCCACTGGGTGAACTGAACGCAGCTGACTGATGCCTCTCTTCTTTAGATAAGGCCTCCCATAAGAAGGCAGCCTTCTGCCTGTTGAGACACAGGTGACACAGACAAACTCTAGCGTGCTGCCCAGTACACTTGGAAAGGACAGACTAGCAGCTGGTTTGGGATCAGATTGCTTATTGGTATGTTCATTGGCTGTCTCATTCTACAGGCTTGTCTTTTAAAGACTAAAGGCTGGAGTAATGAAAAATGAGTCAGTTAGGCAGGCTGCAAGTGTAAACTAAGAGGAACGCTGACAGAACAGAACTTTGAAATTTATAGGAGGTTGATGCTTATCATCTCTATATTTGCCACTTGCCTTCCTGTCGTAATCTCAAATCCCCTTGCTTCCCAGTCTTATTAGGGAAAATTGTCCCAGTTTATGAACCACTAGAAAATGAGCCATAAAATCTTTGTAATGAACATACAGGGTACATCTGCACCAGCAAATTGTGCTTCTTTGACTATAACAGTGTAGCTGAAGTAGTACAATTCCCCCATGGTAAAAGCAATTATTCCAGGGTAAAAGTGCATATCCAAATATAGCTAAGTCCCAAATGGGAAGGTGCATTTATACCAGTAATAACTAGGTCCACAGTAAGACATAGATTTATTCCCCTAACTTTAGGAACCTGAGGTGACAAATTGGGAAACGTAGATACTTTATATTATACGTATGGTGCAAGGAGACATGTAAAACCTTCAATGGGACTGGCAGTCCACTTGAGTTCTGAATTACTGACCAGAAGTGCTTTTCCTCACTGCCAGTTCAGAGAGCTTCCAGTTATTACAGGAACTACAGATAAATGCCTGAATTTAGGTGCAGGAAATTTTGACACAGACTTTTATTCAATAGATGAGGAAATTAAGCATGGGATAGTTTTAAATTCTTCACTGCAGAAATTTTAGAAAATCCCAAGCCTGATTTGAGATTTGGAAAAGTTCAATGAACACTCTTTGAGGCATTTAGAGAGAACTCGTGAAATGCAAGAAGCAGAATTGTCTTTGTCTTGAACAGTAAATTGACAGATTTTTATCTCTCAAGAGATGATTAGGAGAATAAAATGCAGAGGATCTCTTGCCACAAAGGGTCACTGCTGCTCTGCACTTGGAACTAGATTTTTGAGATTCTGGAGGAATGGTTGTAGGCATATAGTTCTCTCATGAGTTCTTTAATAGCAGTATCCTACTTCTCTGACTGCAATAGCCAGATTCTGACATTAGTGTTTGACCAGTGGGTCAAACCCATGTGGGTACTCATCTAGCACGCAACTGAGTCATATGCAATAGCAGTATCAGGCTCTGCACTAATTTCTGACAGGACTGATGAAGTAAATCAATAATATTGGTCACCATTTGCTTCCTTACTAGGGCTTTCAAAACACTTTCCTGTTTTTACAGCTATTTTCCAGCACCACCTGCCTATATCACCACTTCTTCCCTATTTGCCTCTTTCAACCTGGAAGTGATAGACTATTTGATTATATAGATTTTCTGATGCTCTTTCTGAGCTTTCATTTTTCTCACTTAACGTAGTTTTGGGCATCAGTACTCACCAGAGCTCTGCAAGAACAAAACCAGAAACCATTGCTCATTGAGTAGAAGTCATTGTTCTTACAGTAAGGCTTCTGATTCTTCCTATCTTGAACAATCCTACTGTATCAGTTAGAAATTCTGTATCCTTCTTAAGTTTTTAAAGGAAGCAGATCTATTCTTAAGACAGATTTTCTTTCCCCATAAGGGAGGACCTTAATGCTGCTTCTGATGTTGTCCCACTGAGAAAAGCGGGAAAAATCTGCCTGTAAAATTCTGCACTGACAAAACACAGAATGATGATGTAATATGCAAATTTTCAAAATAGTTGATAGTGACTAAAAAAAAAAACCCTGAATCTTGCTTTTAAAAGTATTCTTTTTTCCTGCAATATCGATCTCTTCATGAATCATTTTGTTCAAGCAATAAAGCAGCAAAAGCCAATATTTAGTGGTGTGATTTAGTTTGTTGTTCCAAGAAAAGTGCTATTAAAAAATCCACTGTTTCTTTAGTATATAATTCAGTAAAGCCTCTTCACATTGAATAGTGTATTATTCTATAAATAATATCAGATTTAATGTCAGGAACAGAGGTAGCTACTGGCTTTTATTCAAGATGGACTTTTTAATTGTGGTTATGTCAACAGAACATGATCATTGTCCTTTTCTACAAATTCCTAGTAGTATTTCTCCTTTTAAAGAGAAAAGGTAAACAATCAGTCATGTAAAATTTGCCCAAGTTTAAATCAAAACAAATTTCCAAAGTTTTATTTGTTTACATTCCTTTGCCTTTTACTGTCCTCCCCACCGCAAAGTGGCGTGGGAGAGTGTCTATGCACTCAACCTATATAGATTGAACCATTTTGTAATGAACAATATAAAAACACTCAGAACAACTTATCAGTTCTTTGTTATTTTTTAGAAGTTCACAAACTTCTTTAAAAACATTGATTATTTTTCATGAATCTATTTTCGGATATCCTCAAAGAAGAAAAAGAAAGAGTCTTGTTGTTTATTATTGGACAAACTGCCTCCTAAACTTTTATAGTACTCCCTGCAAAAGATCACGGACTATTTCACAAAGAATTGCAGGAAACACATGAGTAGTTTTTCTTACACATTTTCTATCAAAAAATTTTACAGAGCCATAATTCAGTGTCCGAATAATAATAATAATAATAATGATCTAAGTATGACAATATTTGAAAAAAAAATGCAACTATGTACCAAAGCACTCTCTAAAGCTGACAATAGCCATAAAAGCAAAATCTGTGAAATAATGTAATACTGATAGAAAATGGGATATAGCCAAATCACCTTTTCTAAAAGAGTGTGTGTATCACTTGCAGTTCAACCTCAAGTCACTACAGTTGTAGAAGACACTCAACTGCATGTCCACACAAACAAAT
Source organism: Tinamus guttatus (assembly GCF_000705375.1). The sequence continues at coordinate 468,787 of NW_010580266.1, forward strand.
GCAGAAAGAAATATTCCACATATTCTTTGAAGACAGTAGATTGAATGAAAGTATCCTGCAAGCCAAACGGGCTGTGTGTGTTTCTATCTGATACTTTCTGTTTGAGACCAGCTATATTCTAGGAATAGTAGTTTTGTCCACATTGTCTGTCATTTTGCACATTAATTGTATAGCCAGTGACTGAATAGAATGACACAGTACTTTTCTAAGAGACGCATCAGAAAGAAGCCATAATTGTAGAACTCACAGGCATACACAGAAAAAAAGCATATGGTAGCTACAGCACTTGTAATCATGATATCTAGTGTTGTCATCATACCCGAATCAGCTGAGTATTTTTGCTAAGTTCCTTTTATTTACCCTTTGAGTTGTGTGTGTCTTAGTGGTCTGGGACTCTATTCTCATTTTTCATTCACATGCCATGTTTGCTCTGGCTGTTTGGTTTTACTAATACTTTGCAAGGTGCTTAGGTACACATTTATTTTCTAATGTAATATTTTCTAACAACATGTGCATTAGACAAAAGGTTGCAACATTAGAGCTCACAGGCATGCAGACCCAAAATAATATGGCAGGCTCTACAGAGGTCAAATGTATGTAATGATATCAGCATACATTCATCTGGGTTTTTTTTTTAATAGTCTCATTTAATTTATTTATTATTAGTATTTTGTGCATCTAGATGTTTGTTTTCTCTTGCATAAGGATAAGATTTGGAAGAGGTTGTTCAGAGAGACTGTGGAGTTTCATCCTTGGAGATATCTGAAAGCTATCTAGGTAGAGTCCTGGGCAACCTGCTCTAGGTCATCCTACTTCAGTGCTAGATGTTCACTAAAGGTATCTTCCAACCTCAGCTGTTCTGTGATTCTGTGTCTCCGTGATTCTGTGATACTGTCAATATGGTACTGATTTTATAATAGATGTTTATCTATCTCATTTATCCTAGTAACATGATTATTGTAGCTGCAGGAGAATGTGAATGTGACTACATCTACAGACCAAAACTGAGGCCCTGGCTCTCATATGATATAGAGGAACACTCAGATTTAAGTTTTGTATCAGAGTGGAAGAGCACAGCTGTAGAGATTTAGAGAGAAGAGCCAGCACAGAACAGGCACTGATTTGACAGAGAAGAACAAGATAAAGCAATGTGTCGAGTCTTAGACACCCACAGACTTGATGAGCCCTTTAAATAACAAACTATCCACTCTTTTGAGGCAGGTGTCTGTCTTTTCCTCAGAAAAGAAGGTCTTGGTTTTGTTGCAGCTCAGAATGAGAAAATATTTGTATTAGTCTGTCAGGTTAGAATTATTACTGGCTACAATCTGTAGTAGAGAGTAGTAGAATTGAGCTACTCTAAGTTTGTCTTTTTTTACTTTGTTGTTACAGGAGATCAGTTGCATAGACGATTTGTCTGTGATGTCAATCTCTTCTTGGAATGCCTTGTCTCCAAATAAACAATGAGCAAGTATTTTTGGGTTATGTCATATTATCCATCTCCTAGAAGGTATATCTGCATCATATCTAGCCCGTCTTGCAAGAGATGTGAAGAAAATAAAATATACATTTTATGACTTTTCTTGTCAAACTATGGCATAAATCCAACATAAATAGTTATTTTAAAAGTGTACCTCCCACCTTTCACTTTCATATCTATGACAGATTGCTTGCTTTTTGTGCCATTGTGCATGTTCCATGATTGTGCATGTTCCAGAAGGGTCCCTCTGAATTTTTGTGAGTTTGCATACATTGATCTTGTGATTAAGAGTTCTGCTCAAAGTAATCTGGTCTCATTTCCTTTTGGATTTCAGGAGGAAGCAAGAGGATTGCAGTTACAAAACTCGATTATGGTTGCTCTCATTCAAGGGGAAAGGAAAAGACTAATGAGTATGCCTTCAGGTTACGTGAAGGCTGCACGTCCAGCAGGCCTAATAAGGAAAATAGAATATGCAGCAGAGCCTGAAGGTCTGGAAAGATACTTACATCCAACATCACTCCATCTTAAACTACTCTGCTAAGTCTGTGTGGGCAGCACAGCATAAAAAATAATTCAGAAAACACAGCACAGAATTCTGTAGTTTCTCCCGCAACATACAGTATAACCTCTCTCAAATTCTGTAATGGTGCATTCCATCATATGCAGGAAAGAGCTGAGTGATGAGTTTATTTCAGGAAAATGCAATGAAATGTAGTTTATTCTCAAGTCTGAAGATTGCATTTGTAAATAGGTTTCTATTCTGAAAGATGCCAGTTGACTTTTCATACATCTGAATGTGACTATTTCTTTGACTGCAGATGGATGAAAAGGAACCAAACATGTACTGAATGTGAAAATGGAAGACAATCAAAGACTGAAATATAGCAGCAAAGATATTGTACATGATAGGTTTTTGTCTAAAGCAGGTAGAATATGCTGCAATTTAGCCACAAGATTAGGAAATGTCAGTTTCCTAATGACTTTCTTCCTATTATTTTCTTCTCCAAAAACTGTCAACTGATGTTATGTACAAATGCTATACCTCTACCTTTGCAAAAGGTAGGGTGGTTGGCACTGTGCTTGGGTGAACCATAATCTTGTCTTTGTAGCTGATAAATGTGGATGGTTTTGAGCATACAAAGCTGAAAAGAGCTCTGATTTTTCAAAGACTCATGTCTTCCCTGCATTGATCCATCCTTCAGCTCACTTCCTAACCTTTTTTGCCTAATTCCCTGCTACCCATATATTTGACAAAGCTGAATTTCATGACTGTCCCTCCTGCTCCCCACTGGAAAAATTATTCTTTAGCTCCATCTCCTGGCTCTGCATCCACAGAGTCTGAAGAAAGGATCAAAGGTATCAATCTAGTTTACAAAGATTAGTATACTGGTATGTTCAGAATCACTATATCTGGGTCAGAACAAAGTTTCTTTAGCCTGCTCCCATTTAACTTCACATGGATATCCATAAACTCTAGGTTAGGTGTTTTTCTAGTGATGTGTCATAATGTTAAGACAGGAAGTGATAGGATAGGACTCACGCTTACCATCTTAAATCTTAGGGACATTCAACTCTATGGACAGTTTTATGTGAGACTTTTGCTGGGCCTGAATTTCTGCTGCCATGCATGCTTTGCAGTCATGTATACCTGTGTGATATGGATATAAAACATTTTGATATAATAGGATTTCATTTCACAGAGGCAGATCTTTCTGTGAAGAGTTGTGCAGCAGAATATATGTCTCAGTTTCAGCTTTTCGTTAGGCTTTTGGTTTCTCAATTGTGGCAGTTTCGATATGTAACAGACATCTGAAACCAGCCTTTCTTTATGACTGTTTTCTTTCTTTAGTACTTCCTCAGTCTGGTGGGGGTGGGGAAGTACAGAAGACACAGGATGACACTGAAACAGTGAGAGATTTCTGATGCCTTGGGAAGGAGCCTTGATTCTCTCAGGGAGAATGCAGTGACTGGGTCATCCCATTCCACTGCACACTGCTTGAGAAGAGGAGGGATAGCAGCTCAACGTGCCTTCTGGATTTAAGAAGCTGAAGGCATGTCTCTTCCCCGACAACTGCGAGAAAAGAGGTAACATGTCTGTCCTTCCTCACTCCTCCCCAAAAGCCTCCATGTAACCACTGCAGTCTGTTTCCTTAATTTTGATACAGACTTTCTTGACAGTTTCCAAAATATTAGGCTTCTCAGTGTAAAGCAGATAGCTTATTAAGTTGGAGTGGACTTTCTTCTTCCTTTCC
>NW_010580267.1:2009-45060 GCF_000705375.1 Tinamus guttatus
CCTGTTTCAGTGCATCTTTCTCTTACTGCTTCATCGTGATGCCAAGCGTGGTGGTAGTATGTAAGGAGAAAAGAAAAATAAAATCTTTTTGAGTATTAGCAAGAGTTATGAAGTCCCTATCCTTAGGGTAACAGCCATCCACTCAAAGAGATTGACAATACCCTTTAACCATTTAATTTACCTTAGGGTATTCCTTATCCTAAGTAGCTACCATAAAAGTGACCCTCAGGTTGACATGGTCCAACTGGGATCGTTTCCCCTGCTCTTTCCTGGATTCAGCTTCAGTTAAACCCAATAAAAAGCAATTAATTAGGCACTACAGACAGTGCCAAAGCATCACATGGAATTTGAATTATTCACTCATCAAAAAGCTTTGCAATGAAAACAGGCAATCAGAAAAAGATCAGCATGTCGCAGTAGGCAGCTCAGTGATAATCAATGCTCACAGACAATCCTTTTTTTATTTTATTTTATTTTTTTTGTGCCAGATGCAGCCTATTTTCTCATTTGGAGAATGGAGTAAAATAGCCAAAGTACTGAAATGCAGCAATATTTTCCCTTGCGTTAAGTACGGGGGTTATTCCAGGCAAACCTGAAAGTTGAGGGTGCATGTTAACAGCAGCTTTAGCTCACCAGAGTAGCTAAGTTTCACTTTGGCACCGAAAATCACACGGTGCAGGATTTTCCTTCACAAGAGAGTCTAAAACACAGCTCAGATCAAACATAATATACGCTAGGATTTATTCCTGACAAAGAACATGCTTCAGAGAGCCGGGTAACAAATCCCAGGAGGGGAAGAAATAAAGGTGATTTCTATGTACCACAGAAAGCACAGAGTGGTTTTAAGTATTAAGCATATTCTTTCTCTTGCAAATACCTGCATCCAACTTTTGAATCTGAATTTTATATTTTGTTTGATTTATACTCAAAGTAAAATATCCAGGACATCCACTCCTTAAATTTTACACTGATTATTGTAGAATAAAAAAAATCAATTCAGAATGAGACTTAGATCAATCTTTTATTGTATAGATCACTACATCTGGCCTGGAAAATCTGCAGGGGCAGTTTAACAGCTTTTAGCAGCTTATTCTGGTTATGAAAGTCAAACCAGGCTTTTAGTAATGAAAGATGTTCAGTAGCTGTTCATTTCTTTTACTGTATATGTGAATCATACACTTGCTCATTGTCAGAATTGTAATTAAACACTCTGAAGCCATCTCCATTTTTTTCTAACATTTCATTCTAGAAATGCAGAAATAGTAACAATAATTTTGTAATTATTACAGTATTTTAAATGCATCCCATACTAAAATATGAGGAGGAATAATCAGACAAGTCCAAAATAGTTAGTAGATTAAACGCCCTGAAAATACAAAGTCTGGAAATGCATTAAAATATTGGAAATCCTTCTTCTCATTAGTAAGTTATAATGTGCCAGAGATTCCAGTAGTGATAAGCACTAGATATTTTCTGTGTCCAAGTCTTTTCAGTGTTTTAACATCCATTTCTATTGTATATTTTTTCTGTTTCAATCGTTAAATGGGAACACTAGGCTAATACTGTGAAATAGTTTTATATAATGATAAACTGAAACAAAATCGTAACAAATATTCATTGTTAAAAATCACTTAGAATTCCGAGAAGCATTGTCTCTTCACAAAATATTCACTCTTTCATTTGTGGAGAATTCTTTAAAAGAGAAGAAATAAAAATGTATATCTGAGGCAGGTTTGATACTGAGCCCTGCTCCTGCAGAACGGATCTTTGCATGGTCAGTAAGTATGGAAACCAACAGCTCTAACTGTGATTAATTGCACTTGTCCACCTTAGAATGAGAGAGAGAGAACAGTTTTAGCACGAAGGGGAAGAATCCCAGCAGCCTTTCCTCTGAACCGTGCAGTCACCTGAAGAGGTGAGGTTCTATTATGAAGAATACCCTGCGGTTGCTAATTGCCTTCTCAGTTATTTTTAGCAAAAATGTCCATGTTCTTGTATACCGGCCATTATTTATTTGGATATACTCCTGCTACTTTGTTTCACTCTTTACAGTAAGTGAACAGCTAAAGGATTAAGCTTCCGATTCGCAAATGTTTATTTCTGGAAGGTTAACTCTCCTCCTTGAAAAATATTTCTCTCTTATTTATTTATTTATTTTTCCCTCATACAGATTGCCAGTGTATTATACACACAAAGGTAAAAATAAGCTAATAAATAAAACCAACCTTTCTAAGTCATGTACGTTTATAATTCCAGAACTACTATTAGCTGGATCCAAGCTGGAGTTCCCAATCCTCATTCATATTGCAGGCTCTAAAAAAATCACAGATCTTCTCAGCTATCTGCGTATGATTTTGAGGAATAAAATTGGGAATATCAACTCCATGAAGCCTGAAATTTCACTTATCTGTTCTCTCCGAGTCTATGTCACTGTGGCTGGTGTTAGCACAGACAGGAGCAAAGTGATGTCTAACAGGAGCAACCTTCTGAGTTTACCACATTTCGTCTGTTTGAGACCCATATTATTGGCATCTTCTGCTGGTGGTGAGATGACCACCACTGGGACATTATTTCCTTCCTCCAAGCAACTCCTATTTCCTGCAAGAGGCAGAACATCTATCTATCTATCTCTAAGTCCAAGAGCAGGTGGGCTCTGAAACCGAGCTGTGATGACTCCCCACAGTTTTATTCCAAAATCATTTAGTACACATAACAGCAGGTACATTCCTTTGATCACCACAGACATCTGCAAGACCTTATCTCCATCACGTTGCCCACAGCAGCTTAGCCTGCAAGACAACCACAAAAGATCTGAACCTTTCAGGAAACACATCATGCTCAGTGGTACTGCTTAAACATCTATTGTATTTGGTGTTTATTTCCATACATGATAAAATCAGGAAGAGGATCACTGGCCATACCTCAAGCTCTCACTGATCATTTTAGGTAATCCATGTTTACCAAGGACAGCCTCAACTTGTTTAATAAGATGTGCACTTTTCAGAGCTCTGGCATTTACTTCATGCAATTGGGAACAGTTTCACAAACGCTATTCCAATATCTACGTGAACCATCATGACTGCTTCTTTCTTTTTTATTTTCTTTTTTTTTCGTGACATCTATAGCCTGCCATAAAAATGGAGAAGGAGCTCAACCATCTCTTCTCTGTCTGTGAGTAACAAGCTTGCCTTCAAGGCAGGACCAAGAAAAATAACTGAATGTCAGTCCAGAGAATACTGTTGGATTGACTGTGACCCACTGCACCCTTCATCTCCTGCTCAGGGTACAGAAGGGTTTCAATGGTGACGGCTCCAGGAGGTCCATGTACTGCCAGCCCATGGGCACAGTCCTTGCCAGGGAGCAGTGGGATAGGTTAAAGCACCTACACTCAGGCCACATATCTTGCTCCACAGTCTTGCTCCATCTCTTAAGAAAGGGAACATCTCAGGGAGGTTACATCTTGGTTGAGGTTGCTCATGTGAGACCACATGCTAGAAGAGGCACATCCCAGCACAGGCCTGCCATCCTCAGCTTTGGTGAGGCCGCACCTGGAGTACTGGGTGCAGTTCTGGGCTCCCCAGGACAAGAAAGAGCTTAAACTTCTAGAGAGGGTCCAGCGTAGAGCAACAAAGGTGATTAAGGGACTGGAGCATCTATCTTATGAGGACAGACTAAGTGAGCTGGGCCTGTTTAGTCTGGAGAAGACTAGGAGGGGATCTGATCAATATGTACAAGTACTTCAGGGGAGAGTGTTGGGAGCATGAGGCCAAACCCTTCTCTGTGCTGGCTGGTGACAGGACAAGGGGTAACGGGTACAAACTGAAACACAGGCAGTTCCATCTCCATGTGAGAAAGAACTTCTTTGCTGTGAGGGTGACAGAGCCCTGGCACAGGCTGCCCCGAGAGGCTGTGGAGGCTCCTTCTCTGGAGATCTTCAAACCCCCCTGGATGCCACCCTGTGCCCCATGCTCTGGGTGTCCCTGCTGGAGCAGGGGTGCTGGACTAGATGATCTCTAGAGGTCCCTTCCAACATTAACCATCCTGTAATTCTGTGATCCTCATGTTTTTCATTAAGGGAAAGCATTAACGATGCTTTTGATAAGGGAAGCCCTTAACAATGCAGCCCCAGGTCAGCGCCCACCTCTGTGGCGTCTCCTCCATGCCCAGCATAGTGTGGACTTACCATCCACACCAGCACGAAGGTCCTGCCCAAGCACAGAGCCCATAAAACTACAAAAGCTCCCGTTCTTCACTGTGAAATATGTGGGTTTGGGTTTTTATTTCTTCATTTTTTGTTGTCAAGGACAAGCAGATCTTTATGCTTTGATGTGGAGACGCTGCTATCTAGGTCCAGAGCCAAAAGCCAGATTATGCTCAGGGGAGCACACCAGATTATTTCCAGGCTGTCTGCCTGGAAAAGTAAGATGCTATTCATTCGACATCTGATGTTTGAGAAATGGATTTGTGTCACTGCCATGTTAAAATAAAAAGTCCAAAAATGGAAAACATATAAAGACCACAGACAGGCACAGAAACACTTAGGTCTCCCCCCACCTCCCAATTTATTTTTAAGTTAGAGCAGGTTGCCAATCACCTTGTGTTTTATGGGAGATTAATATTATGCCTTTGTTTTGATTCCGAGCTGGCTTTTTGAATTTTATCAGGAAGACAGTTAAAAGATTTCATTGGGGAATTTAAAACTTTGTTCAAAATATTATTTGTCATCTATAATATTTTTTTCATTCTGCCATGACATATCAGCAGCGGAAGCACATGAACCACTTGACACTTTTTACTCATCCCTGTCAAAAATTCAAGCCTGTTCATTACAATTCAGAAACTGCAAAGACGCTTTAAAGAGAAAACAAATAAGATATTTCAGTCAGGAGCCATCAGTAATATTGTGGAAGCTCTTTCACAAATGAAACTAAAATGGAATATTTCAACTCATACATAACTACATATGAGGAGCTGCTCCACATAATGGCACCACCAAGATCATATGAAGTTCTTTAAGCATAACTGCCTATAAATAATAAGGCTGTAGAGTGCAAAGGGTTTTTAAATATATATATATATATTTTCCTCTTAGAAGTCCGTGAAGCTGAGTTAATTCAATATAGACCAAAATAATTAGTTCAAATTAAACCAACTTTTTCCCAGCTTAAAAAAAGCATTTTTCATCAAGCTTCTTTTCAAGTGCTTATAACTATTTGCAGTTGCACCCTTTTCTTTTTGTGAAAAATATGTAAAAAACATTTCCTCTGAGGCTATTAAAAAAAAGTTATCTACTCGGGAGGAGATACAACACTTCTAAATGGTTAATCATCTGCACAAAGACAAAGAAGTTCTCCATCAGGCTGGTATGTCCTTGTTCCATATATTCATGAGTAGTGGAAAAAAAACTAAAATACTCTTTTTTCTTTATGTAAACCGGACTGCTGGAGGATCCTCTCGGAATAAGGACCTCTTCAAGGAAAACAAGAGACTTGTTTGTACTTCACCCCGCTGCTGAGGAGGAATGGGGGAGAGGGAAGTGCCTAGGAATGCTCACGAATTCCAACCTCTAAAACTTTGGGAATGGTACATAAGGCATTTGAGGGGAAGATTTTTACATTGGAGAACAGACCGGTTTTTGCAAACTTCCAGATTCTGAACAGACAGAGAGATCACATTATACTTAAGATCTTCAAAGGTGACACTGAGAATATATATATATTTTTAAAACAAGTTGCTCTTTTAACATACTGAAGATTTATTCCTGTCTTTCCTGTGATCTGTCTCTGCAACTTTGGGTATCTATAGACCCAAAGACCAAACACCTTTTTGCTGCCAGCAACAGTCCAGCTTCTCGCTGGGGTAGGAGCTGGGTGAACCATCTGGTTTTGATTGAAGACACCTGTGTGCCTGATCAAAGACACCTGGGTGCCTGGGTCTGAAGGGAGTCATGGCCAGTGTGGTCAGCACTCTCTGATGTGCAGATATGGACAGCAGACAGGGCATGGACAATCCACAGAGTGAACCTTCTCTCTGATCAAGTCCTGCTGGAGAGAAATGCTGAATAGCTGCTTGCTCCTTCTTTACTGCTAAGATAGCATCGTTCTTAAAGGTAAAGAAAACCCCAGGGGCCTTGAGCAAATTCGTCTTTAACTGTTAAAGAAAGACAGAAAATTCTATGTCATTCATATGGAAGATTTAGCCACCTGTAGGCAATTTTTGTAGTGGATTACAAAAATCCACTGCCCTACTCTCTGCCCACCAGCTACTGTTGATGAGACTGTCTTTGGATAGCAAAGGCTTACCAGAGTAGGATGCATGCTCCAGACAAGGGATCTGTTTATCCTTTCAGGAATAAACACTCACAGGACTTCATAATTTCCTTTCAGCTTCACTAAGAAACCATTTAAAAGTACAAAGGAAAAAAAGAAGCACTGATTTTCTAGAGGGATAAATAAATTTTGAATTGGGAGAAGTTTCTGTCTGTATCAGGAGTGACTGAAATATCTCCAGCTCATGTTGGAGAAGTTTAATTCCCTCTGCTCTGAAAAACAGCTAAGCTTTGAGCTCTTTAGAAAATACTGACCAACTTTTAAGCACAGCATGTTGGTAATCTGCAAATACCTGGGGCTTTGCACAGCTATATGAGCTTTGTTTTTATATTAGAAGCATGTCCAGCAGGCTAAATATGAAAGTCTGGAGTCTAGCACTAATTATGTATCAATAGATTTTGGCTTTAATGGTCAATACTGTTCCAAACCACTTCTGCTGATCCGTCAATATGTCTGCAACAATATTATCTTTCCTCCCAGCTGTGTGTGAAAAGTCAGTGCTTTTGAGGCTTTTGTTCTCTCTTTCTTTTTCTGTGCAATGTTTTGCCCTACATGTCATGGATGGTGGCCAAAGAAAGCTATGCAATAGTAAAACCTCCGTATTTAAATTTTTACAAGGTATCAAGAATTGCATTGAATGCAAATATGACTGCACTGCTGCTACTGCTCTGAAATGTGTCTAGAAAAACACTTGGTCACGTGGGAAAAGGGGAAGTTGCTTCTTTCAGGCTTTGTTAATGCAACTCACGTGAAAAAAATGCATGCAGTCCAATTATATATACATGCAAAAAAAAATTAGAAAGTGAGTATTATTAAAAAATCCTCTTCCTCCTTGACCTGCCAGTCACGTCCAGTCACATCTGCTTACTACTTATTGCATGGGCATTTCATGAATAATTTTTCTATGGTACCTTCAACTCTTGTGCAGATGATACTGCTGTGAAAGAGGGATCAGGATGTTATTCCTGTTTCATGCATCCTAAACAGAATTATTCCCTCCATTTGAATTACAAAACATTTTATCTGACTTTAAGACGTTGAGTGCTTTGAAAATGAGGACGCTCATTGCGGGAGCAGGGCTGGGGAGCAGAAGTGATAATCCCCTGGCTAGAAAGAGCAGGCTCATTTGCAGATTACTAGCACGTCCCGAACGTGCATCATCACACTTGCAAACAAGGTGCATTTGATGTACTGCCGACAACTAGCAATACTTATTACTTTTTTTGAGGGAAAAAATCCAGCTTTAAATGAAAAATTTAAAATGGAAGCTGTGTTGGGTCCCTCACCTTTACAAGCCAGTAACCCTGTGCACCCTGTACAGAAACATATTAAGGAATGGCACGAACCAGAGCCTCACAACTATCAAGAAAAAGGTACAGGGGGTCCTTTACTCTGTCACTCAGCACATTTTATTATCCTATTCAAACTGCACCAAATTGCTAAAATATTTCCAGGAGACCTGGCAATATAGTTGCCGGTAGAGAATAACTTTTAATATATATTGGTATATATACAAATATGCATATATTTGTATATAAACATTTGTAAGCATTTCAGATTATTTAAGCATTTAAATTATTTAATTAAGATTATTTAAGCATATCAGCATACTGTAAGCATTTAAAATGTGGCAAAAAAAACTTGTGTCAGGGCTCCAGTCAACAGAGGCTTTGTGACAGATTTGCACAGACCTTCCTCTTAGACTCACAAAAGTGAGTTGTCCTTCCTTGCTTGTTGCATTTTTGTGAAATTAATTGTGGACATATTGGAATGTTGCACTGATTTTGAGAAGAGAGAGACTGCTGTGATTACTGAGCGAAAAAATGATTTGGGAAAGCCCAGGCCACTTAGGATAAATCTGCGGTATTGAGTGCTGTGTTGTGTAGAAATGCTGAGCTATTTATTAGAGCTATTTGGGGAAACAGAAGCATCTCAAGTGTTGAACTGGAAGCGCAGATGACTGATCTACATGTTCTTCTCAACAGGGTCTGTTAAACTTCCATGCACATGGTCATGCATCAAGACAGAAAAGATAATAAATTAGTTTTCGCTATGATCCGTGCTCTGAAATAACGCTTCCAGAACCCAGACAGTGTGCTCTAGTATGGCTATGTCTAAAACATGTCAAAATCTTCTCATGAAGGAAATTTTCCTCTTTTCAGAACCCTTCTGGTTAACTATTAAATCATATTGGCCTCATCTCTGTATTTCATAGAGAATTTTCATAAGGACATAAAGTATCTGAGATTATAAGATATTTAATTCCCCATACTGCAGTATTTTTATTTTTGACAGAACTAACATAATTTATACCAGGCTATGAAAAAAAATCTATCAGGATAACTGTAAAAAGCCGCAGAGCTAGGATGCTCATCTGTTATCATCCTGAACCTTATTGTAATGCTGTGAAGAATACAGCTAAGCCAAAAACCATTCACTGCTTTCTGTGACTAGAGGCTCGAGTCTATTAAACCTACATAAGTATTGGTCATTTGTTAGGAATGGATTTCATAATTGTACAAAACCATTTTTTATATAAATAGCAGAAAGTACTGGACCAGATTAATAACTAAGGAATTGCCTGCCAAATTTCCTATTTAATTAAATCTTTGTCTTTTTCACTGTAAAATGAACAGAAAACTATCCAAAACAGCTCAAAAGCTATTTTCATGTTGTGCAAAAATAATAATAATGAAGTTTTATTCCTCTGTGTCTGAGCTACTTTAAAAAATTATCCTGCACAATAGAATTTCAGATTCAAATGGTATCTCAGAAAAGATTACATTTTCCTGTATCATTTCCTCCAGAAAGGATAGCTAGCTTATCGACTTGGTGGAACAGGTCAAGAACTCTTCACTTCCAAGGGGAACATTGTCCATTCAAGGTCAACACATCCTAGCTTAGGTATCTGAAGGTCCTCTGAAGCAGGAAGACCTAGCAAGAAGTGGCTACCATTACATTTTTTGTCCTCTTAAGACCTAGCGCTAAAAGAGTTACAGCATTAATAAATTCAGTAATGTAAATCTAGCTTGCATGCATGGTGTGACTCCCATGGAGGAGGACAGGTCCGGCCTTTCTTGAGAGCAGACCCAGACTTACAACAACACCAGGACCTCCTGGGGTACAACCCGCCTGTATCTCCAACAGACAGGCCAAAGGACTCAGCTGAGCTTAACTCTGAACAACTCTCTTTTTAGAGGTGGCATGTAGTAAGCTGTTTAAAGTGATTAATGGATATTTTCTACAAGTCAGGGCATTTTTGTTCTTTTACCAAAATGAAAAGGTATGAGGCAAGCCGACAAAATGTATTAAAAATATATAGAAGAAAGGCATATTTTCCCTAAAGCTTTATCTTCTCTGACAAGTTTTATTAGGCTGAAGATACCCTGGTGACCTCCATCTCCAGGTGGGGAGGGACAGCCTGAACTGCTTAAGCGTGTTCCTGGTCTCACTGTCTGTGGCAACTGTTGCTGACACCTCAATCAGCTCCTTGTCCTCTACTCCCTGCCAAGTGTGGACTAGTGTCTTTAAGGCTCTTTCATGCCCTTTCATCTTCAAATCCAGGATCTTCAGTTTGATTCATTATAAGTATTTCCAAACTACTAGTGATGTAGCCAGAAGCATTTCTGAGGACCTTTTGGGATTCTTTCCTTCGGGGATCTCATCTCTGCCTCCTGCCTTTTCACATGTCCTTTCATTTAATTCTGTGCATTCTGATGTATATCATCAGGTAACATTATATAGCTAAACCAAGATACATACTTCACTGCCAAAACTGCTACTACAGAACTCACCCATTGCTGACAGCCATGCTTTATATTGTGATTGTCCCATTTCATGAAGGTCATTTTAATCTCTTCAACCCTTTACCCCTCCGGCTTTCCTTCCCATCTTCAGAAAAATCACAGAATCATTTAGGTTGCAAAGGATCTCAGGAGGTCTCTAGTCCAACATCAGACCACGTTAAACTGGGTTTTGTCCAGCTGGTACCTGAAAACCTCCAAGGATGGAGATCACCTTTCTGAAACCTGCTCCATTACTTGATTATCTTATTTTCATGCACCATGCCACCAAAAAAGCCATGTTGTTATTTTCAGAGATATTTTCAGGATGCATGTAATAACAAACCAACAGCAAAAGAATTACAACACGGAAGTAATTTACATAGAAATCCCACATTATTAAATAAGAAAACTTGCGGGGAAGCTGTTGAGGATGACTACAGATGGAAGCAATGTTTACTTGACTGGCTTCCTTTCCTGCCTCCCCAAAGATTTACCTGCTTCAGAAGAAGACAAGCCAGTGGCAACAGTAGTACCGATTTCAAATACAATGACCATGCACGGGTTGACCATGCAAACAAATAGGAAATACTACATTTTTTAGACAATAGATGCGTCCACATCTACCTATACTCTTGTAATTTTCTAACTGTGCTATACTTAGAAAAAGTATACCCAGAAATGCTCCCTCTGATATATATGAAGTCAAAGGAGGTCTTTTGTGGAACCCACCCTGCCGGTTTCTTAGCTGTATTGTCTGGTACTTTCCCAAATTCCTGTGCTCAAGACTCCTGTCGTTTTCTCTGTTGGCGTTTTCCTTGTCATTGCTCCTTAGTGCAGTATATTTTAGGAACCCGCATTATTAATGGAGAGTGGCTAAATTATTTTTAAAAATGGATGAAAGCTGAGTAAGCTCACGATGTCTGTTTGCTTCTCATACATTGGATAATACATCAGCCCTAATTCAACATGTAGCTGCATGAATTACGGGTGAAACTGAAGAAAACAAGCATGCCTGTGTGCACTAGAGAAATCTTCATCCATATACGTCTGATATTTAATTCAGTGTCCTTTCAGTATGTTAAACCTCATGTTTTATTGGTGTTTGACATAAGCATTGCAGCAGAAATCATCCCAGATAGGGCAAGGTTATTGCTATTATATTTTGACTATCAAGGTTTTTCAAGTAAAAGATCGTTACTTAATCATAAGACAACATCACTTTTTAGTATCTATGCTTAATAATGAGACAACATCATTCATTTGAGATTACTGATCTCAAATATCTCTACTCAGTTTTAAAACACCCAAGTTTTTATGTTCAGGACTTTCACATTGGGAAAAAAATGATCTGGAAGGAAGATAGGGATGTAGAAATATCTTTAAATGTGTTATAAATTATTTTATATATTTATTACATATAATACATAAATAATAATAAAATATAATACATATAATGTTTATTATATGTAGTATAATGCTTATAAAATGTGCTATATAGATTTAGTATGCATATATGTATAAAATATATGTATTTTTTTCTCTTTTAAAAAGTTTTTAAGGTTTTAAAAAGGCAATGTGATCTTTGATCCATCTGTTTCATCCCCAGTGACAAATATTGTCCTTTCAGGTTCTTGATATGATCCAAGTTATTTTTATGAATCTGGGAGATAAAAGGTGTTCCTGGCAAGAATGATTTAGCATCCAGAGGTGAGTAAACACCATTCAAAATCAGGAATTCTCTCTAATCCCTTCTTTAGTTTGGTGGCAGGATTTTAATAATAGAGGCTCTTTTCAGCCGTATCCACATATGATTTATTGTGGGTAGACTACGAGTAAGGGCCAGGCTGTTTTCCAGGTTAAAATATTTGCTATATTAGCACTGCATGATTAATAGGGAGGGCTTGTGTTTTGAACACAAGGTTATATCGAAAAATAAGTGTTTGCCTTAAATTTTACATTAAAGGAATGTTTTTCTTTCTAACAAACATTTCTACCAACCATGACTATCTTGATATGTGCAAATTGAACTTGAAAAGTGTCTGGAGAAGTATTTTGACTGCTCTTTCAGGAATGGTAATAGTTATGTTAAAGGATATCGCACTTGTAAAATTACTTAACAAATCTGAGCTTCGAATATGTGATCTGAAGTAACATAATCAATCAATACCAGTGTGGGGTAGCTCTAAGTAATCCCAGTCCCTTCCATCCCTAGTGTTTTCCAAAGTAAAAATATTTTTTTCCAAAAATAAATAATAAATACATATTTGCCTGGAAAGATCTCCTGAACTGCATCCTTCATGGGTTTGTGCCTTTCTTGCTCTCTCTTTTTGCAGTAGATTCAGTCTTGGGTTACACTCTCCCCCATGCTCATGTCTTCATGGACAATTCCTAACTCTCTTATTTTAGGCCCTGAGATCTAATAGGACAAATGGGATAATGCTGAGCAATTAAAACATAAATGAGTAACAGCAGGCTGAAATAATCGAGGAAAGTTTCCTAACAGAGAGATTTAAACTGCAGAATCGTTTCCCGAGGGAAGTAGCAGAAGTCCATTACTAGAACCCTTGAAAATGAGCTGTGGCCAAGTCCAGGCACAGGCAATTTGAAGAATGCCTTGGATCTTGAGGGAGCACTCACTTTTATCTTAAATAACTCCCCTTGGTGGACCCAGAGGACTCACTTTGCTGGTGTTAAGTAAAGAAAATGGACTTTGCTCATGGAGGAAAAGGAAAATTCAGGCCATACTATGGTATTTACGCTGAAAAGATTTTAAATTGCAATGACTGTGATTTAGGAGATGAAAAATTAACATTACATTGTAATAGACAGGAACACTGCATTATAATCAACAGGACAATCCATACCTTTTGCAAACTCACTGTATTTATGTATGTGCATGTGTGTCTGTATAGACATACATGTTTGTATAAATGTATATAAACATCTACACATACTAGTCTATATTAATACATACAAATGTGGGAATAGGCATGTGTAAACTGCAAGAAATGCAGTTTTGAAGTTCTGACTGTTACCTCTAAGCCTCTTGTTACAGCCCAATGTTTTGTGAAAATCTCCCAGGATTGGTGCTTTTTAGCTAATATCCATCTAATACCTTACTATCTGTAACTAACTACTGTGTTTTAGTTTGGGCCAAAAGACAAGAAGGGCCCCAACCTTTCTTCTTGTCTACTAAAAATAGCTAAACCAGAAACTCTGGCTGGCCTTAAGTTAGAGTTTGCATTAAAAGCAGGATGGGACAAGGTTGTCATCTCATTTTGATTTCTTCCCTGTTAAGCACTTGCTCATAGTTATCTCAGTCATCTGTCTCTGACAACGCGCAACGGATTAATCTTGGAAAACCTTGTCTAAAATGTTAATTTGGGAGTTCTCAGAGACCAGAAAGAAAAGGGCCAGGGGCCTAATTAATCCAAATGACACTCTGCTTGTATTTGTGTTTTCACAAGTAGATAACACTTTCCTCTGAAACAAGAAGAGAAGCAAGGAAATATTTAATCCTAATGACATCCAGGGTGCAGCAATATTTTTCTGGATTGTGGTACTGAGCAGAGATAGATAATGTTATTTTTCCCCCTAATGGAAAACTGCAGAAAGATAAAAGGGAATAGGCAAAAAAAGCATTTCTTTTCAGGAAGTGATGAATCTAACTCTATTTAAAACATAGATAATTCTCTTAGTAACTCCTTAAGAGGAATGATCATGTTTTCTGCTGCACTGACAATGAAAGGTAATCCTAGGAGATTATATTTTAGCAAACCATTAATCACAGAGTGCAATATCTTAAACCGTATGGTAAACACAGAAGATGAGCCAAACAACCCAAATCTGTCACTGCTTAGCTGCCTTGGAAAGCCAAGGGTTTTTTTCCCCAGGAGAGATTAATGGTTTTTTTTCAGATGTTTATTGTGAGGCCATGATGCCCGAGATCAATAGCGAGTGTATAAATTTAAGGAAATTTCAATAGATTCTCTTCCTCCAATTCAAGTGTGATAGGTTGAATCCACATCAAATATTCTTTTACAGGACAAGTGTAGCACATCATTAACAAATAAAAAAAGAGTGGGAATGTGTATGTGCCTTCTGTTACAATTAGGGCCTTGGCCTATTCTAGTGGTACATTTAACTAATAGTAAATGGGTGAAGGTCCATAAAATGTCACATTCAGCTATGGGAATATATGCTAATAGCAAAAGAGACAGAAAGGAGTTAGACTGAATGAGAGGAAATGAAAAGCAGGTGCATTATATATCTCAAAGGTGGTACTGAAATCGTTTGTGATATAATGTAATGGAAGGAAATAAGAAAAGAAAGGGAAGGCAGTGATTAATATACCAGATTGTAAACCCAGCCATAGCACAGAATGGGAAGCAGATGGGCTTTTGTACCTGTTATTCCAACTTGGACATCCCTAAAAAAAGGGAAAATAAAGTGGAAGAGATGGAAGATGGGAATTAGAAGGGCAAGGGCTGTGCAAAGGAATTGCTGCTGCTGCTGCTGTTAGTCCATGTGTGCTCTGAGCCAGCACGAGGCCCTTCACCCTAAACCCAAGTGTGCTCTTATTAAGCTGGGCCCAAAGACTTATCTTTCTGGCACATATTGGCAGCACAGTGATAATAACATGGAGGAACTAATTACTACTGTGGACAAACCAGTTGTTGAACAGCAAAGTTTTGTTTCAGATTTAAAACCAGTGTGATTTGTCAGGCTTCTATGCACTGCTGTCACAGCAATCACTAATTATATATGTATTTAGCTGAAAAAAATGAGGGTTTTTTATTAGCTGTCTTATTTTGCATGTCAGGATGTGAGGTCCAAAAAGTTGTACAACAGAAGTCAATATTCATTGGCTTCTCACATATCTTGATTTATTGTTTGCATTTCTGTTACTGACAAAATTGAAATTTGACTTCAAGTGAAATGTAGGTCTGCATAGATTAAGATTTGTTTTCTGTTAAGGAGAAAACCAAAGGATGATAGAAAGTGGGTGGAGAAGAAAAGGAGGGAAATATTTCTTAAAAGAAAGACAGTATCAGATGGATTAAAACTTTTTGTACAAGCTAAAGAGAATTTTAACTTGCTGTTTCCACCTCTTTTTTATTGTTTGTGTTTTGTTTGCCTTTAACAAAACTGTTTACTGAATCTTACCCTAGTTCAAACTGTATTCATGAACTCAGCATCCCACTTTTAAGTCAATTTGCTTGTCAGTCACCCACTGTTATTTATTTATTGTTCCAAATCCTTCTGGATTGACAGGCAAATACAAACAGAAGATGGATGAAGGCAAAAGGAGACAGAGGCAGGTTACAGCAGCATTGAGTAAAATGTTTCTAACCCTTACAGCTCTTCAGGAAAGATGCTTCCCTGCTTTGATTACTTTGCCAGCCCTGCTAATTTCTTGACAAGTGAATGACACAGTGTTGGCTAATGCTGCAGCCTGTCTTGCAAATGCGGGCAATGCAGTATTTCAATATTTTAGCTTCCCTTGAAAAAAAAACAAGTAAAAATGTAAAAAAAAAAAAAAAAGGGTCTTCATTCAATGACTCTGCCCGATTGCTTATTTTGGGTCTGAATTGTGGTAGTAAGAAGAGAAACAAGAGGGGAAAATCAACAGCCTGCATAGCCCTAAGTAAACCAGCTCTATCTGCAGAAGAAAAGAAATAGAGAGAGTTCAAGTGCCAAAGAGAAGAGACTCACAGACGTGTGGGTTTTGCCCCATCGCAAGGATGGTGTCCTAATGCATTGCCTGGCCACATCCAAGAGCAGGAGAGGCAACAGAGCATGAGGAGAGGATGCAGAATGGTGAGATACTGACAACTCTGCAATGTTTTGGCTGGCTGAAGTGTTGAAGCTACACCCAGCTCTCCACGGGGTGTCTGTACCCATGTCCTCTCTGCTTGCTCTCCTGCAGCTGAAATGCAACAGCCAGGGGCCTTGCAAAAACTTTCACTGAATATATAGACATTTTTGTTTATTTATTGCATATTTATAGGGAGAAATACTTCAAAGATGGGAAAATTTCAGCTGCAAAAGCATTTTCTTGCAGCACAGAGTAGGCAAATAAAGGTGCAGCTAAGCAAACCACAGAAATGAAGTAGTAATATACCCTTGTTTTAACAAGAACCAGAGAAATCTCAAGCCAACAAATATAAGAACAGAATTTTATTCTAGATTGACATTTTACAGATCAAGAGAAAAAAAAAACCTACAGACATTGGTGCCTGAATCAGAAACAACTAGTCAGAGCATTGGCTGATACCAGTCGGTCTTAGGTGAGACTTTGTTTGCAGCATCTCTAAATATGACTCAGAAATTCTTGGAAAACCATAATGACTCAGTTCCTCTGAAACTGTCTTTCTGGAACACCATACGCTAACATTCATATAGAAGATGAACAGTATGTTCCAGTGTTTAAAATTCTAATGTTTAAAATTAAGTTTTTAAAAACATACATGTATCTTTAGTTTTTCACACTTAATTGGTGCTTTCAAGAGCCGTATAATTTATAGCAGCAGTAATCAAAAAAAAGAGCTGAAATGCATTTTTTTAGTCAGTCAGCAAAGGAATGAGATCTTGAGAGTTCTGCACATTCATTTATGGTTTTGTTTATATGGACTCACCTCAAAATCTGCACCTAAATTTCTGCTTTTCAAGAAAAAAACATAGCACCTTCTTGTCCACTATGAGAAGTATTTTTCTGGTAAAACACGAGTGACCAAGCCCACATCTCATTTTACGTAAGGTGGCCCATAATCTCCGTTCACTTCTAATGATGTCAATGTGCTGGCTCTGGTTTGATTTCTGGTAGTAAAAAAGAAGTGTTAGGAGAGGTCAACAGCAGACCCTAGACAGAGATGTGCAGGACATAACTTAAAAATATTTGTAGTTGACTATTAGATAGAAACTCTTCGTGTTTCTCTGCTCTTCTTGATGATTTCAGAAAGGACATGGAGAGCTGAACTGGTCTGGGAACCCAACAGCCCCATTTGCACTCCGAGTAGACTCACTGGCTTAGGTTTGAAGCATAGTGGCTTGTCTTGCCAGGCTTCCTTTGAGAACTCACTGAATTGCCTCGAGGTCCTCTCTTCTTTTAAGAATATATTTAGAGAAGTTCTCTAATCAGTTTCTGCTGCTTTTGAACCACTTAAGAGATGCGCAGACTGTGCTGGCTCCAGATCTTATCATCAATTCCCCCTCTCCCCTCAAGAGAGGACACACAACTTATTTCAGCCTGCATTAGTGACCATGCCGTGGTCATTACTTGTCCCAGTTTGTCAGCCATCCAAACGCTCCTCCGACTTGCTCCTCTTCCCATTTCGTTTTGGATGAATTTCCTTCTCTTTTCTAATTCATAATGAATTATGCTGACAATGGGATATATATGTTAACAAAATAATGCATACGGGAATTAGAGGTAAGCCATACGCCAAATTCTGGCTATAATTCTTCAGTACTGCGTATTAGATGATATGCAGTCTCTTCTCCAGCCGTTTAATATACTGTTTGATTTACTTCCATTCACTGTTTTGGATAAAGAAAAAAAGTAGTTTAAATGGAAGGTGGAGAGAGAAAGCAATTCCAAATGTTTTATAACTTTAAAAAATGTACTATTCATCCTCTAACAGTCATGTCAGTTACAATAGAAAAAGGACGCATTTCCATTTCTGCTCAAGGTAATTTTAGCTCTTGTAGGTGTATTTTCATGTGGTTATATACTAGGTTTTTAGAAGAAGGAATTCATTTAAGAAACGCAGGACATGAAAGCAGAAGATGACTGTGCAATAACGATGCCTGCATGTCATGAAAAGACAAGGCGTACTAAAATCACAAACAGGCACTTTGTGGGAAAAATAGATAGATATGAGTGTTGAGCAGCCCTGCATTGGTACAGGGGGTCATACTGCCTTCCTCTGCAGAAAATAATTGGATCCTTGTTCCCAGTGGGAACATGCAACCGACGATAAGTTCAATCCATGCCAGGATGAATAGGAAGCAACTTCTCAACATGGACCAGACGTCCATATCCCCTTACCCAGGCCCACTTTTATTCTCTTTTGGGGCAAACCACGTCGTGCACAGTATTGAGGAGTCCTCAGGGTGGGAGTGCCAATCCTAGAGCTGTGAGTGTTTTGGAGTATTTTTGCAGAAGGAAAAGCTCCATCAGAGAGAAGAGCTTGAGAGGCAGAGTCAAGCCCAAAAGGGCTGCAGTTCAATTTTAGTAGTATCCAAACGTTTAGCTACATTTCGTTTAAAGTGACTCTTTGACTTCCCATTTAATGGGTCAGTAAAGGGCTAATTTAACACCCGAATGGGGAAGGAGAAGGCAGAATTAGCAGGAAGTCATTTGACTCCGTATCCCTTTTTGCCTGGGCTCATACTAGGCATTTTTCGTTATTCATAACCAGGCAATAACTCCTTGAATAATTTTAACATTAAAATTGAACATTAAGTCACCAGATCCCTTTTAAAAAGTCAAATCTGGATTTAAACTTTTCATCTCAAGCAAATTATTAGATTAGCATCAAGTCATCTTCTAAAAGTTATTAAAAAAACCTCATGCTGATCTATCTTAGTAAAGTAACCCAAACACATCTGAAAAAAATGACATATTATACCACAGGTTGACATACTCTTATTAAAAAACAGCCACAGTTTTCAAAAAGGAGAATTTATATTTGAAGAAATGGACTAAGCAGACATCATTAAGCCCGTAATAGAATTACTGGATGTCTTGTGATTTGGAGGTCCTTAAAGCTGCGATGTAAAGGACATCTAAAAATAAATCAATATTCCTTTCTCTGTGACATTTTCCATAATCTTTAATATATCCAGCTGAAATCATAATATATCTAAAAATTTAGAAATAGAATGGATAATAAAGCAATAAAATATCTCCTAAGTGGACAAGGGCCTAAGCTATAAATCCAGCATCTGTACTGAGATCTTCATGCAGCTGTTGAAATTTATACTTTTTTTTTTTACTTTATTTCTGAATTTAGCCAGCTACAAAGACCTCAGCAATATAAATCATACAACCATATATGATTTGACAGATAAGAATGATCTTTCAAACAAGATGGCTGTTTGGCCCCTATTGATGACTATTAAGCAACAATTAACCATGTACTAGATCCAAAGTCCAAATTCAGATCAAAAACTCAATCTATATTTCTAAAAGCATTAGGATCCATAGTTTTTGTCTTGAGACAATTCTATTTAACAGAGCTCAAAATCTGAATCAACAGTGCCCGGTTCCTACTAATGGCTTCCACCCAAAATACAACAATAAACAACAGCAAAAGCCAGGTTCAAAATACATGGTGCATAATATAAATGCTAGCATCATTGTCCATGATGCTGCTCTTAC
This sequence comes from Tinamus guttatus, assembly GCF_000705375.1. The sequence continues at coordinate 21,509 of NW_010580267.1, forward strand.
AATTAGCAGACAAAGTGATCAGCCTGAGCAAACTGATCTGATTTGCCCTATAATCTCACAATTCTTCTGTTTTAATCACATTACAGTTTTTTTTTTCTTTTTTTTTCAACATTTGTATCTATTATTTTGTGAAAAAAAAAAGTTGCCTAGGTGCATTTGGGGATTCAGAAGGTTGTTTTGATTTATGATGAGACCAGCACCTCTGTGGTCATTCGTTTTATTAATATATTTCATATATTTCATTAGTCAAATGATCTTTGCATATTTTGTCCCTTTTGGGTCCTCTTTTCTCAAAGGATATGGTAGAACAGAGATTACACTGACTTCGCGATTCTTCATCATTAGATGCTATTTTGGGAAAACTATTAAATGCTATTTAGGAGACAGATGTAGTGTTTGTAGCACCTTTGAATGAGAATATGGGGGGAGTAATTTTTGAAGCATAAATTTTATTAAATATGCCTCAAATTGAGGCAGCTCCAGTCACAACATTTTCAAGACATTTCTCACTTCTTCCTGACTGGATCCAAAGACCTGATCTGCTAAATAGGCATCACCAATAAGCAGCAACTTATAAGCTGATAAAGTCTTCCAAAATACTTGAGCTATTTGAGAATCTCATACAAAGGCTTTAGAAATTACGGTGTCTTGTGCATGTAGGCATGTAGCGAAGTAGTAATTACATAGTGTGCAATTGATTTCCTCCTCATTTTTCTTGTCTTTTCTGGAATTGATTCAGCAATGGAAGTTCATCCCATTGTGTTCCTAGAAATCTGTTTACCGAGTAATTGATTTTTGAGGTATTAGACTACTTGTCAATCTTCTGTTCATGACAGATATATATTATTGTCCTTTATCTCCTTTGTCTCTTTCCCCAGTCCTCTTTCTTGGCTGCTTCAAAAATCCCAATAGTCTGGGAGCAGAATAATCTTAGAGCTATATTCTTGTCAGATAAGAGGTGTGGGAATGCATCATGAAAGTAAACTGTTGTAGAAGTTGTTCTTCCTTTCTTCCCTTAGCTCTCCATTGTACTAAGGAAAAGGTATGAAATGGAATCGTTTATTTCATCTCTTATGGAAGCACAGAATCACCATGTCAAATGGAGTCTTACAGTATCCGATGACACATTTTCCAAGCACCGAAAGGTTGGAGAAGTTGGAAGAAGTGATTTTCTAGCAGGTCAGTTGAGTTGCTTCTTGTAGTACGATGCAATTGCAGTTACCTTGTCTTATACTTCTGGTGCATTACCGACAAAGCCACTGATAGTAGGATACTATCAAAGCAACCTTCCTCAGTATATCACTTCTGACAAATCTGTAATCAATTCGTACTTTAAGAATTAATGCTAGCTCTAACAAGAGACCAAATCAAAACATGGAAAGCTTCCAGGAAAGCTATTTCCTGTTTCAATATATTGGACATTATTTACAACTACAACATGCTGTACACAGCCAGGGTAGTAAATCTGCTTATTCACGGAAAGAATAATGGGTGCCGTGTAAATAGGGATACTTATGGGCAAGCATTATAAAGGCATTGTTTCTGCTTGGAACACTAAGGTGAAATATTAACAAACACGCACTTCTGATAAACTAGTTTCCTGAAAAATGCCCAGAGAATTCAACCCTAAATCTAGATAAAAGGTTTTCGGCCTGCTTGAGTTCCCTTGTGCTTTAATTGTATGTTACTCTCAAATGAATAAAGCAGTAATGATAGTGGCAAACTGTTGTCTTTTATTAACATCACATTTCTGTTGGGGGTGTTAAATTAACTATGGCTTTTCTTCCTCTTGCTCAGTTTTCACTTTGTTGTGGGGATTCACTGAATCACAGCCTGACTGGCCTTGGAAGGCACCTCTGGAGATCATCTCGTCCATCCTCCTTGCTCAAATAAGGGTCAGCAAGAGCAGGACCGTATCCAGCTAGGTTTGAATATCTCCAAGGATGGAGACTCCACAACCTCTCTTGGTAAGCTGTACCATTATTCAATCTCCTTTGCAATGAAAAAGTATTTTTTCATGTTTGGTTAGAACTTCCTGAACCTCAGGTCATTGTGCATTTCCAGCACCTTATCTCCACCGATTGACATGCATCCACTGAGGTAGAAATCATCCCATGGGTGGTGAGACACATTTGAAATAAAACGAGAGTAGATATAAAGCACAAACATGTAGAGATTGATCACTTTTTGCTTTTTTTTCCTTCCAAGTTTTGATGATGCTAAAAATAAATAAAAATTTAAAAAGAAGAATAAAATAAAGAAAGCTAAACTCTGTGAGTGGGGTTTCACTATATGTTATTTTTAGCTTTTTCTATGTCTCAAAAATAGCAGGAAAAAACCCCATCTGATTCTAGGTTGGCGAGGAACTTGTCTACAGAATTACATTTCCTTTTGCTTTTTGGTTAGAAAGGAAAAACAAATTGAGCTTTGTATGCGACATTGCTGCTGTAATTGAACTTGCCCTGTCTCCCAGAAAGACTGGGAAGTTTACAAAAAGATGCTCTGAACACATGTGCCAGCGGCTGCTCTGCTACAGGCTCCCACTGCTCCCAATCCCACTTTGCAAAGGAAACCAAAGTGCTCTGTTGGTTGTTATTTTCCCTTCCATGTATTAAAGGAATTTATCCATGGAATCATGGCCAGGATGCAGGCATCTGATACAATAAATCAGACCTACCCCAATGTTGCCCATAGGCGAGAGGTCCTTGAGTCTCATTGAACAACATTGAGATTTCTGATTTTTTTTTTAATACTCAGAAAGGCAGCAATGCCCTTGTCACCAGATACAGCATACTAATAAAAGACCACAGTTTTCTTATATGTAGTATTCATATGCCAGCTCAGAGAAAAATAAGACATTTTCCCATTTAATTACTGCCACATCTGTCGCATCTGAGAATGCAGCCAAAAATAAGACGTCTGTAGACTGAGTGCAATAAAGTTGATTTTTCCACAAAGCAACACATAGTACATTTGCTATGGGTTTCTCAACAGGAGGAGCTGTTATTTTTTTCTGCACATGTAAATTTTATTTCTGTACTTGATTTCGGAGACTGTTCTTGTTTAATTTTAGCTTTGGTAATCAGAGATCCTATAAGGATGAGGGCTTTTTTGCAATTCTTTCTGGTTATATTTCTTTCAAACTGATGAATGATTACCTGTCAGCCGCTAAAATTCTTTTTTAACTTTTAAAGTTATGATTTATTTTCTCCTTGAAAAAAAAGAAAAAAAAAAGTGGAAAATACTCCTCTGTGCAAGGAAATGTTGCGAAAATCATTTGGCCATCAGCAACCACTACCTGTCCAAAGCATTGCTTAGATGGCAAGCTCTATGTCTACTTGTTCCTCAGTAACTTCCCAATGCTTATACTCCTCCACTTTTTCTGCTCTTTCGGGATCCAAATAAGTTTGTCTGAGCATGTCCAGAAAATCTAAGCTGGATAAAGGCTCCATCTTGGTCCTTTTTACCCATGTCCAAAACCACAAGGGTTTTGCAGAAGGAATTGAGCATGAAACTGCTGGCTACTTGTCTCCTGCGCCACTGAACAAAGTCAGACATAGGATGTCCTTGGAATAAATTCAAGGCTGAAATAAATAGTGCTATGGGCTCTCGTCATGGAGAATTAAATAAAACCAAGCTAAAGCTGATCTGATTTTTTGGATGACTATACCTTTTCAGTTTAGCTTCAGCAAAAGTTAACCATACTCCAGAGGACAACAATTTTCGCGTTTCAGTGGAGAATCTCTGAAAACAGTTGAGATTTATAACTTTCATGAGCAGCAGCTCTCCACGGATTTTAGGAGCAGCAATCAGTGTATGCAAATAGAAAGCCAGTTATTAGCCATTCACTTCTAGCACATTTCTTCTCCTTACCTTCCCCTTGCAAACTTGTGAAGAAAAAGAAAACACAGCTGTGAAAGAAACAACAGCTGCTTGGGGCTAAAGCTATTTATTTCCACAATTATCTACTGCTCAACTGAGCGATTCTTAAAGAACAGTGGAAATCACAGTATATTCCAAGGTGATTGCAGCAAAAGTATCTTGTGACTAGAGATGCTTTGCCAGTAATTTCTGCCACAGTTGTTAGTACAGCCCTAATGGGACAGGGAGAAAAAAGTATTAGGTTGAACATAGCATAGAGTACAATTCCACCTGTTCTGTAGAAACACAGAATTAAAAGAAAAAAGAAATCCTGCAGATCCCTTTCTGTAGACCCTCTAAGTAAACTTGGTGAAGAGGAATTCATATGAGGTGTAAAAGATGGGACAGGGAATGATGATGCTCAAAGCTTGCCTCAAAATAGGATGTCTTGTCCATAAAAACATATCCAATGGGCATTTATCCTCCCTTGATCTTGAAAAAGCATCAATGATGAAGACACTGTCATTAAAAAATTATTTGGGTTGTACAAAGGACTAATCAATAAAATCTCTCAACCTATTATAGAATGTTATTTTTCATCTTCTTAATAATTCAGTGCTATAACATATCAAAAACAAAGCTGAAAAAATAATCTCATAACCAAGAGTAATGATTAAAATACTGAAATATTTAAATACCCCAGAGCTCTTTTTTTCTCTTGGGATGAGTGCTTTCGTTATCGAAGGGTGACTAGAAAAGCACTTCCAAAAGTCTTGTAGACCCATTGACATCGTTTTCCTAACTCATTAAGACTATTTAATTTAATTTTATGGATTTCAAGCCATAGGCTTGCCTACACTTTAATAAAATGTCAGCTGGTGATATATGTGAATTATTAGGATGCAAAGTTAAAAACCAGAGAATTTTACAGGCACTAGTTGGTGTTTTCATTATAAATCTATAAGCTACCACTACTTTCTAAATTGTATCCTGCTTCATCCATCTAAAATGCCAGCTGAGCTGCTGAGATGTCGCATCATTCATTTTATTTTCGACGTAATGAGATTGTCAATGCACATTAAAAATGCTTGCTCCACAAATCTAAAACACAGATCGAAAACTGAGGAAAAACAGTATAAACAAGCTCGTACATGTATTTCCCTGTCTGTCCCTGACCAGAGCCATGCATTGACTCTTTAACTTCTCTCACCCTGTTGATCTCGGTTACTATTAGAGAAGATGAATCAGTTACTTATTTTTATGCTACCTGCTACCTCGGCGCTTCCTGGAATCGTATTTAAATACAAGCGCTGACTTGAAAATTCACATGCAATCGGCAGTTTTTATGATGACGGATGTTTAATTGTAAGTGCAAAGTGCTGTGCATGTTCTTTCTCTCTTTTTTTTTTTTAAAAAAAAAACATGACTGGCTCCTGAGAGTCTCATTTTAATGAAATAAACAGGCAGGTTTTCTGCAAAGAGAGCAACATTGGCAAACACTTTCCTATCAGGTCTCTAAATCAGGGAGCGCACACAAATGACAAACTTCTAGGGAAAAGCAGACTTTGTACAGAGCAAGATTACACATGTAACATTTTTCATCTCTTCTCTACCTATCACATGAGGAGGAGAAACGTTCAAGATTATTCTGCAGCTAATTACCCTTCATTTAGCTCAAGTTTATCAGCAGCATTCAAACCTGCCATGAGGATCCTAAACAAAAGGAAGACTAGCACCTTTTTGCAAGCCTGCGTGTCGTCGTTCAACCGCTGCAGAGATAAGAGATTCGCTTCATTTGCAGCTCCACTCCCAACCTGTTTCACTCTTCTGGAATACGAGTTTGTCACATGCCGGAATAGATCCCTCCAGCTGCAGAGCGGTGGAGGATACACCAGAAAAATGAAGATGTTGCAAGCAACAAATGGCAAATGATCTTCCTAATCCCACAGCAGTTGGCCACAGCACAGCTTCATAGCAATATGTGTGTCTTCTTTGTGAGAGGTTTGCTGTTGTTGGGTGAAGATCACATTTGCAGGTCATTCATGTCTAGGACTACCATGTAAAGCTTCTACAGATGGAGAAAGATGAAAGTATAAGCCATTTTCTGCAGAATTACTGGCTACTTGCTTTGTAGTCAGTAAGATTTGAGTAAATACCCTGTTAATCTGCAAGGATATGCATGCAAACAACGACGGCCCAGAGTCTGCTTCCATTAGTATTTCCAGAGGTGTATCATTAACAGGATATTAAATGTGTTAAAATTTATAGCCTACAGTATTCAAGTACAAGTAGAAATCAATTATTGTTTCCTATTAAAGTAGGAGTTATGGACTATTAAGCAATGTCTCAAATGGACCAAGGTTATTACTGGGAAAAAAATTAATGGAAAACATTCTAACTCAATACACTCATGAGCTCTCCTAGCAAAAGCCTTAATTGTCAGTATTTCAAAATGATGTAGCATTACTAATCGATACAGAGGTAAGAATGACCATCAGATTATATCAGATCTCTGTGTAATGAAAATTAATGAAGTTTATGGGGAAGTGACACATGTTCACACACTTGGAGATAGGCTAAAGTAAATGAATTTGCTTCACAATAATATGTAATTAACTAGTAAGCTCCAGATTACATAAGACTCTCATTGTAGGGCTCAGCTGCCTCTCTGCAATGGACTTCAGATGGGCCTCTGCTTCTCTCTAACAGCTGACAGCACTTCCAAAGAAACGGCGGAATTCAGGAGTGGAGATGGTCACTTAGCACATTTGCAATCCACAAGACGGTCATACAAAAGCTAATTTAAATTAACTTTCCAATTAAGATTTTGAGACATGGTAGCAAATGTATTGCTGAGATCCAAATAGAATACATCTACTACACTTATTCTTCTCGCTAATTAGGATTTTTAAAATAAAAATAATAAAAAACAGGTTTGTTCATATAAATCTATTGATTCAGTAATTATTCTTTCCATTTTAATCCAAATCCCCATTAACGCACTTGAAAATCTCCCACTGTCTTCAACAGAATGGGATCAGGCTCTTATTTACTTTTTAAAATTACTTTTGCCCAGGAAGGAACGTTGATAACTAGCAAGTAGTGACAAGTGCTCACTTGTAATATTATAAGGCCTTTATCTCTGTTAAATATTGCATCATGCAGTCCTATGCCCGGATAATTGAAGGGAGAGAAGGAAAAGCCATAATATTCTTGCTCAATGACAAATTAAACTGTAAAAACTATGTTCAAAGTCCTGCCTGCATTAAATATATCATTAAAATAATTTAGTGCACCAGCTAGATGAAAGGGAGCTCTTACCTGCCTTACGCCATTGATCCATGATAAGGTGGGATTCATCACCTCCATGTTCCTTCCAAAAGGCACCCTAAAGCTCCTGGGATTTTAGTGAGTGACTGAGAGAAAGGAATTATAAAAAAATAAATTTAAAATGTCAATGTAAAGGTGGGATAGTCTTTTAAGCTGTAGACTACAATATCTGCCTTTCTGCAAAAGGCAACCTAGGGAAGACCAATATTAAAAAGCCCTTAACATTTTGGGAATAGCTTATTCATATTCCAGGGTCCAAGCATTCCTACTGGATGAGTTTTATGCTAACTGAGAGCAGAGAAAGTCTCCGTTCCCCCAGCCTTCCATAGGAACAGGAACACCCAGTGGTTATAAGGGATCTTGCCCTACTGACACTCTTGTTTTTGGATTCTTTCAGTAGCATCATCACAATTTTTTTCAATGCAAAGGCAGTGGGATGCACTTGGAAAGCAGAGCTGCAAATTGAAAGGAAGCTGCAAACTGGCTCTCTGGATCTGTCAGGTCTGTAATATAATAACTATACATTTATATGATTATAATAATCCCCTGTTTTTGAGAGTACTCTGTACTAAGGACAAAAAGGGTGAAAGGAAACCTGCTTTTCCAAGCAGTTTTACTGGGTTAGATATTAGCCCCTTCAAATCACATAAATGGTGGTTCACTGGAGAACTGCAGGCTCTAAGACACCTACTCCACATGCTTTGTCAGATGAAAGTCACATCCGCAACAGCAGCCAAACTTGGAAAATATGTTCCCCTTGGTGAGATACAAAGGTTATCGGAGGAGAATGCAGTGCACACAGCAACATTTCATGGCACAGAATAGTTGTAAACACACTGGCTGCATGTCCCGTAGGAAGGAAAAAGGCTCTTTCCTGTCATTCAGTAAAATTAGATTTGCTTTACAATGATGGTAGTCCAAAGTAATTCAGTTGCTTCGGTTAAAAACGTCAGGCACAGTCTTTGCCTTTACCTATCAAAATTAATATCCACACCCAATTAACATGGCAGCCCTTCCCGTACAAACCCAACTAACTTTCCTTTGGAAATACAAAACGTGAAGGCTGAGATATTGCTGCAGAAATTCCATGTGAGGAGCTATTCAATATTCCCCTAGACAAGGTCCAGAGCAACCTGGTCCAACCTCCATCAGTCTCGCTTTGAGATTGGACTAAAAGCTTTTCCTTACTAACTTAAATTTTAATGATTTCAAATTCGTGAAGTGTAATGAGCCCAGGCCCCACTATCTTCAAAGTTCCCTTTTTCCCCCTTAAACAGGCATTGAATTTATCAAAAGTATTTTGTGATAGACAGGATCTGGTTATTTATTTATTATTTACCTGATTATTTATTTATTCTCAGTTTGCACATTGTAAGGTGAAGCAGGGAGCTTTGTTGTGTTAAGGACATTTTTGGTTTTCTGGAAGAGCTCCTATGAAGGAGCCATATGACCCACCTCAGGCTCTGGCTGACTGAGAATCCCATCACCAATGTTTTAAAAAAAGATTGGAGTGAAAACTTTTTGCAGTTCCTCTATGTTCCCACTGTGTTGAGTTTTGATTTTACGCAGAAAATATCTTGATATTTGACTTTTTCTATCATCATCCTAGAAAGCTATGCCTTGCTCAGCCAGAGGGAAGCCAATGAAATGAGCTGGGAATAGTGCTTATTTATCATTTCATGCCATTTTAGCCAAGCTTCACGGCTGGAGTGAAGCTTTCTAGTTCACTCAGGGTTTCATCTATGTCTGTCACATGGAGAACAACTGTGACTACGTTTGCTTTATAAAAATAGATATTATATATAGCTTTTATGTCACAAAGGCTACCAACTTTTACAGTTTGTAGATACTGTGGTGGTCATCTCACTGCATGAGTACTTTGTATGTCAAGAGCAGTTTTCACACTTGCATGCACAGCTCAGATATATAATGTCACACACTCAGGAGTTCTTGGGTCCTTCAGCAACTCAAGCATTTGGGGACACTTTTTTTATAAAATATAATCTCTAATATGATTAAGGTGCCGATGGATGAGCTATTTGTTCTTCTGCAACCCAGATAACTAGCCAGATTCAAAGTGCAGGCAACTATTTTTTTGGATAGCAGCCGATTGTCCAAAGCTGCCATAGTTCCAGGGAAGTTGTCTTAGATTCTATCAGCTACATTTATTTCCAAACAGAGGTTTGGATTCTTAAATGGCAAGATTCGTAAATATTGTTCTGCATAAGGTGGTAAAACAAAGATTACACACAAAAAAAAGGTTGTAAACTGATACAGAAGAATCAAATCATGTCTTAATCATCTCATTTAACCTCATATTAAATAAACCATTTAGTGTCGTAAAAATATTTTAAGATTTTGATAGAGGTAATATTATTTAGATAAGATTTTCTTACCTCAATATGTTACGATTGTAAAAGGCTGGAAGACAGGATTAGAATTTAAAATGGTGTTGGTAAATAAATTTTAATAAGTTCAGAGGCAAAATGCTTAACTTATGTGCACTCAATACCATAAATATGAAATGGGCGATGGCTGAAAGGTCTGCAGAACAGCTTCTGAAGTGTAGAGAGTCTTATAACCAACCATAAATCAGTAGTAGCTTTTTGTTGTAAACAGAAGAAAACTTCTGATGTATGCATAGGACTATCACGTCTAAAATACACAAACCAAGCCTTACCTGCTGTTCAGTATGACTATGCTGAAGATGGAAGACCTTCACTATTCTGAAGATGGAAGACCTTCTCCAGTGTAGGCAATAGATTTCATGAACATGGATTCTTATTCATCACCCAACCAACCTTAGTATTTCTACTACAATCCTCTACAGAAGCAGGCCTCCGTTGTGCGAGCATAGGCAGGATTAGATTGTATCTGCTGAGTATAATTGAAGCATATCAACAGCAAACTGATTTATGGTGCAAAGAGGCAAACATAGGCAAGGAAGCATGAAGAAAGAAAGATGGAGCATGAAACTTTGTGCAGGCTATGAAAAGGATGTGCTTGCACAGATGAGAGCAGAGAGTTGCATGTTCATCCTGCTTGAGATCCTTATCGGATAGGAGGCCTCCCATCTCTAAGAGAGGATGATTCAAATTTCATTGGAACATCTTTATTGCAATGCTGAACATTTACCTTGATTCCAGGTTCTTGTAGATGCCATAGATGAGAATGCAAGATGCTGACTCCCTCTTGCCAGATAAAGACCATTTTTCCATTTTGATCAGGCATTATATAGAGTTTGGTCCGATCTGAAGCCATCCTGCTTTGTGCCTGCTAAGGACCCTAATCGTGACTCATCCAATAATTTATTGTTTAAAAATGTGCAGATTTAGCAGTTCCCGTAACCTGACTAAAACTCCACTGGGGGAACGATAGCTTCAGCTGGTAGAGACATTCACCTCTGACCAGAGGAACTGTTTCCCAGTTGCTTTGGTGGAACTGAAAGGTGAGTCCAGCGTGTTACCTGCTAGATAAATGTTAATGCAGCATAAGGTAGTTGGCGTGTACTGCCCTGAAACTGCCTCTGTGTCAGCAAGAGGTGATCTAGTTTGTAGAAGGCTTTCAAAAATTTCTAAAGTGGTTTTGAACCCTTTGGGATGAAAATCACAGTGTAATTCCAACCTTATTACTCTTGGTTCCAGGCTAATTCAACTAACAGGAAGCTCCTTTTCCACTATATGCCAAAATGAAAAATAATTGTGCACGGGATATTAGATTACTAGAAATATAAACAAAGACATAAATGAAAATTATCCATGACTATAAAATAAATTATCAAATGCAATTTTGTAAGAAGTACACAATACCGCTCTAATGTGACAGCAAAACTTGACAGTTTGTATTTTTTTCAGCAGACTGGGAAATACAAGCGATGATCAGTCTGTTTTCTCAGAAAACAGTCTGGAGCCTAGATTTCTTGGGGGACTTATTGGAACTATATTTGAAATACAATGTTCTCCTTTCATTGGAAAGGGCATCTTTGGTGAGTCTGATTCTGGGAAATAGTCACAACAAGGTCAACTTGGATGTGTTGTCCTATATCCAGCAGACAAACATAGATCATATGGGGACAACTGCTGCCAAAAGAGCAGGAGGATGGGCAACAAGTTGTTCTTCCATGTTTAAAATTACAGAACATTAAAATGGAACTTGACAAGATGGATGATGCACCAGAATCAGTTGCCCTGTACCTCTAGTCCTGCTTCACTGGAAACTCTTTCTCCACTCTGTGCTAAAATGGAAAATAGTCTGTCTCCAATTTTTACTCTAGATGGTCTGAGAGGTTAAAATAAAGAGTAACTTAACAGACTAAATGTCATTGGGGTGGTGAACTTTCTCCCTTTCTCTGTCTCCTTATTCAACCCCAGTTTGGGGATTTTGGCTATCATATTTGCCAATAGAATACCTTTTGATAGGTATCGTCTCTTTTGCAAGTCTCATAGATGATGAGAAACAAACAACAAAAGGATGGTTTATTATTTGTGTAAAGAAAGTTAGTCTTTTTACGCTTAAACAAAATAATTTTTGGTTTGTATCCCTTTCATGCTGTTTCACTTCTCTTAAGTGAAAAGAAAATTAGACACATTAAGACATAACTGAGCTAGCCAGTCATCTCTTCTTTATTCATTTTTATTCTCTTTTGTGGTTTGCTATATTTACAAGAAAATGATATGTGCAAGCTACAAAAGAGACAGAAATATTTTTATATTACATATCTTTGTTCTCAAGTTAAGAGTTGCTTTGCTATCAAAAGCAATTTGCAGATACCTGTTATTTATTATTCCTTAAAGCAAAGCACCTCACAACACCAAAGCATTTCTTCAGGATGCCCTTATGAAAAGTTTCAATCCTTGTATCCCACAGCAAAAAGGTAACATATTAAATGTCAAAGAATTCCTAATGGGAGGTGAACAAAGTCCTCCTCATAATTCTAGGGCAATTTGTTATAACTAATCAATAATTGCCTCTCTCTAACATTATTCTGAATTGTGTTCTCCTGCCCATAGTAAATAAAGCAGGACAGGCCATATGTATTCAATGTATTCAATGTATTCAATTTTATGCTCAAGTTAGAAGAATCAAAATCTTGACCTTCTACCCTTTCTATGGAGAAAAAAATATATTCACTCCTCTGAATATTGTTTTCAAATTTTTTTATCCTCGGATCAAAAGTTCTGATCCGTTTAAGCCAAGTCTGGAGGCTTAGCCAAAAGGCAGTTGGAATCAAAGGCTGGTTCCCTACAAATCTTCAGAAAGAGAATGGCTAATCATTCATAAATGGAGAGCAGAACATTGACAGCACATCTCTACTACTGAGTAATAATGTATCAGGTTCATGCAGGCAACAGCAGGAGACATTCCTGGGGAGAAAAAAAAAAATCTCCTTAAACAGTCGTTTGTCCTATTCTGCAAGGATTAGAACAAAAGATGAAACAATCTCAAGTGTTTCAACACTGCACAGAACTCGATCAAGTTTATTTGCCATTAGCTTAAGCCAGAATTAAATTATTTCTAGGTGGGCATCCTGGTATTTCCTACCATGGGCTAAAGAGAAGGAATGAAGGAGGAGTAAGAGAGGGAGAGTGTGTTTCTATACACCTGATATTGGTGTATAGATCACCATCATGTATAGAAAGAAAAAGATCCTACTTGTGCCATGCAAGGACATCTGAAATCTCTGAGATGTGCCTTAGAGAAAGACGTTTCTCCAACCTTAAGTTCTCCTCAGTTTCTGGTGTCTTTTGTTTGCTAGGAGAGCACCATAATGCCCAGCATAACCCAAAGTATCTTGTTTACAGCATAAAAACTCTTGAAAGGCTCTCTTTAAGTCAGTATACTTCACTGAATATGAATTTTCCTTTAAAGAATGCCTTCCGATTCCTCCTTTTCATCTTTGCATTCCCAAGTTGGAGAATGTTTGCATCTCTTTCAGAGTAGTAACAACAATGTATTGAAAAACATCAGACAAGATAGATTTTGTATAAATATATATCTCTTTGGAATTTCAGTATATTTTAATTAACAAAATTATACTTTCTTTTCTGTAGAAACTGGATTATTTTTCAGTAAAAGCACTTCTGTGGCATATATCTAAGAAAAGATTTCTGTTTTCTATTTTTTAATAGTTAGGACAGACTGAGGCATTGAAATGGACACCTGCAGTTAAATATGAAATATTAATTCGACAGAGTAATAAATAAAATAACTATACTCTCAGAGGCCCTAATTATGACGAGACCTGAACAATCTTCTAGCACCACAATTTTAAGCAGTTCTTATGCTTCACGAAAATGATTCATCTGGAGAACAGGCTATTCTCCTAAAAACAACTGGACAAGTTAACCCACTTCAGAAGCAAAGAGAAAGATAAATTCAACACCAGATATATCTATAACTTCATTTATTTATTCATTTTTAAATTGTGTGGGAAGAAGGTTTGTTGGAGAACACCACTACCCTGCACAGCCTCATCACATCTCCTGTTCCCTCAAGCCCATCTTCTCTTGCTGTTAGTCTTCTTCTGGGAGATCAATCCCAGATGCCAGGAACAGTAAATTCTGGATTTCACTTGAAAATTAATTGCACAGATCGATACAGCATCTCTGTGTTACCATATTATTCTATTTGATGCCAAACTGCATTATAGAGGGCAAGTATTTCACTGAAAATTTTGGGTGTCAGGTAGAAGCTGGAGGCTTTGATGGTACACCAGGGCAGAACTAATTTGAGATAATAAAAGCACTGAGATAATAAAAGCATTCAAAGTCAAAACACAGTTCTGAAAAAGATAGTGATAAGTGGAGGAATACAACTTAACAGAAGGAAAGTTGCTTCTGCTCTGTGAAACAGTTCTGTCCAACTTCCTACACCCAGAGAAAAGAAAAAGTTTGACATTTTCAAAGTTCAATCTTGTTACTCTTTCCTGGTTTGCAATATTTCTAGGTCCCTTTGTATTTATTTTCCCTCCTTTTTCCCTAGAACTAAGCAAGTGATCAAGGACCATGGTTTTCCTATATTAGATGTAGTTGTTACAGGTGCCAGTGGCATCCTCACAAAAATAAGAATCTGGCTTTCACTGAGTTGAGATCTTCCTTCTATAAGTCATTTATGAACTTAATTCTCCAGGAAATAGTAATTATGATCTGTGGACAAAGTCTGAGGCCTGTAGGTAGCAGTGTTCCCCCAGGGTTGATACCAGGTCCAATATTGTTCAACTTATTCATTAGTGACCTAGATGAAAGAACAGACTCTACTCTCAGTAAGTTGCAGGTAACAAAAAACCTGGGAGGAGTGACTGATAACCCAGAAGGTTCTCAACAGGTTGGGCAGATGGGGACCTTTTAAGAGGTGTCTAATCACAGGATGAGAGGCAACGGGCACTAACTGCAATGCAGGAAGCTTCATCTGAACACAAAGGAAAAGCTTCTTCACCATGAGGGTGACACAGATGTGGAGGAGGTTGCTCAGAGAGGTCATGGAGTCTGCATCCTTGGAGAGGTACCATCTGGATAGGGTACTGGCAACATGCTCTAGGTGAGCCTGCTTCAGCAGGGACGGAGGCCTCCACTAGCTGGTGATAACTAATCTCCTCTCACTGCAAGACTAATCCCATGGATGTCTCATCAATTTGATTTTAGCTGGTTGCATTTTCCTTTAGACTTCTCTGATAAGTTATTTCCATTCAAAGAGACATACTTAGAGTTTAGCATTGTAAATTTATGATAATGGTTTGCTATAGACTTAACCGGATCAGTAACAGTTGTTCAAGAGAAAAAAAAATACAAAGTTATATACCTCTTCTTCTGGAGGCACTGGAAGGACTGCAGTCAAATCTAATCATTCCGAAATTTCTCTGTATCCACACGTTTCATTTTTCTTTTTTCTTGTACTTTCCATTCCCTTTTGTTCTCAGATGTCTTTCTGGAAGACTACAAAGAACCTTTATTGGTTATTACTCTTTCTCAGTCCATCTCATCTCCTACCATATAAAAATAATCTCCCTTGTGAAAGATCCAACGGCAAAAGCACAGTGAATCTTTCAAGTACTCTTTATATATACATATATTGCAAAGCAGCTGTCGGCAAACTGGATGCTAACGAAACAGAAGGAAAATTTGCATGAGCATGGCTGAATTCCTAATTAAGGTAAATCTAACCAATGGACTGGGTTTGACTTTGGTAAAGAACAGGTTTCCTGTTTTACTAGCAGCACAGATGCTAGTGTTTCTTTATGAGTCCCTTGCACCCAGGGGTAAGAGTGTGAGTGGGATTCTTGTGAGCAGCCTCAGCTGCTACTTCTGATGATTTTCAAGCAGATACCAACAGATACAATGGAGTAAAACACCATGGACGTTGCCTGATGGACCACAAGAATGAGACATACTCCTTAAAAACTTATACATATCCATTCTGGAGATCAGCTTCTACTTCTTTTTCTCCTCGCCCTAACTGTCCAAATTTATCCTCCATAAAGTTTGTTTTTTACCAAAAATTACTATCTAGCAATCCAACATATGTTTCCATGTCCAACTGGACTGTGATTATAAGAAAAATGTATTTCATAGAGAATAACTTACAAATATTGTCTGCAGTTCAAGAAAATGTTAATTCAAATCCTCCAAGAATCTTTGTTAGAGCCATAAAGACTGAAACTAAGAATATTTTAATGAAACAGTGAGTTTTCACTGAGAAAAAATAATAATAATAATATTACACCAAAATTTAGCTTCAGATGGGATATAACATTTTCCCATCCAGAAGTCATCTACCATTATTATTATAATTGTTGCTAGCCTGTGTCTCGTTGTTTTTTTTAATTAGTCCCTGGTAATGTACTTTGTCCAAGTACAAAGCTGCACTCTTTTAAGGTCAGTCCAGGGAACGTGCTGAGGTTTTAAGACTTAGTTTGCTTTTCATTTTCTATCTTACTCGATTAGGTGTGCCAAGACAAACCAGCACCTTGTTAATACATGCCCGAGACCATGTTCTTTTCTTCCCACTTACTCGTCTGGAATAGCAAATAGCTGTGCTCCAGAAAGTGCAGGTCACACACACTATATGTGTGCATATGCTTGAGAGAGGGAAAGCAACACAGATAGCTCACTCAGGGATATAAGTAAGCATTTTATGTCCCATTAGTCTCCTTGATTTTATTCACGCTTTCTCCAAGAGAAGCAGACTTTGCTACTGCATCTGTGCTGACTTATGGGCCATTATACAGAGAAACCGGAGAAATAAATTTGCAGATCCCACAAACAGCTCAGCTCTGAGATGCTTTGCCCTGCATTATCCTCCCTGAACAATCCATTAATTGACAAGTCTACTGATGGCAAAAGCACACAAAAAATTTAAGGTACATAGTTTGAACGTAAGAGGGAGGATTAAGGTTCTTTGGCTCTACCATAAGGTCACATAGGTCGTCAAGCCATGTGTCACGAGCTGTCTGGACCAGCAAAGTATTGCAACACTTTGGGTGCACACACCTGAAGGCTGATGGTTTAAAAGCCTAGGGATCATGAGTTATATTAACTTATCATGAGACAACAGCTCCATCTCATCCTCCAGCCTCTGAGACCTGGTCTGTACTGCTCATCTCTAAGAGGCAGCACTACTAACCTTGCCAAGAGCTCTCCTGTGTGATTTAGTCCTACTCCAGCAGAAGAGGGGCACATTTACTCTGAAATAAAATGAAAATGAGAAGCAGAGGCTTTAGAGGTGTGCATTACATAGGCAGCAAAAATTGAATTTACCGGACCTGCTGCATGTCTACAGCCCTCTGGAGATATCTCAAGAGGTTTGCAGGCTCAGGTATATGATGATGGTCCCAACTGCTAATGGGAGGCGGACTCCATATGGGCAGTCTCTCCTGACTTTATCCCTTGGAACAGATTTTTTTTTTTTTTCGTATTTTATAGCAACTGTGGTTAATTTACGACTTCTAACTGTGCAGACCAAGAAAATCAAAATTAAATCATCGGTCCCAGTAGACTGAGAATTTTTCATTTTCATACTGAATGAAAAAGGATCTTTCACAGATGTCTAAGAAACTTAATTCACAGAAAGCTCCTCCCTACAGAGTGGAAAGCCTAAGAAAAAGTCCTTAGAAAAGAGGAAGAACAGAAGGTTTAAAAAGAGCTTTAAAACAAACTAATATCCTATTTCCCCTGGGAGATTTCCACACAACTTCTTTCCTTCTTTTGTCTATAACTGCAACAGATCAGAGCCCACATGACTTAGCAAATAAATTCCAGAATCCACTATTTACTCTTTCTTCTTTTTAAAATTTCTTGCATACCAATTCCAAACCAGAAACCTATGAAGCCTCCTTATGGCTCTCTGCATTTGCCCACATTTACTAACATCAGCAACTGTGTAAATCTTCTCAGGGGAAAACAAAGCATCTTATTTTCTTCCAATGTGTAAACCAAGCCAAAAAAAAAAAAGAGCATTATGCCTGTCCTTTTATATTCCCTTCTGGTCAAAGACAGCTAATGGAGTCTAACACTCTCCAGAGCGAGTAGACGATATTGGAATCTAGCCTTCAAGCTGATATTTATTGCCAACATTTTGAGGCTTGTCAGTATATTCAGCCATAAACATAATTTGATGTTGCTACATTTTAATACAGTTCCTGGTTAATTAGGTTACCAGTATCACTAACAAGGATGAGTACCACCCTTTTAGCATTTTTTAAATACAGTATGTGCAATATGAACACCTCAACTGTATTTTTAAAAATCTTTCTCTCTTTTTTATTTCATATGGGGTTTGTAATATCAACTTCGGGGAGGAAATTGCTTTAACCTTTTTTGGCACAAGCAATATGCAAGTCTATGGAAATATCAGTGCTTCTGTTTTTTCCATTATAAGTTGTCAAAAATGGTTCCATGTTCTCAATACATACATCCAAGAGAATATCAGTTATTGCCTGTGGTACTGCAAGATCAGTTAAGAATCCCAGGGTTTCTAGCTAATTATTGTATTTGGGTTTGGACATACATTCACACAGAAATATGGGTGGAATTGAATTAAGTGTTATTTTTCAAAACCACTTTATACTGTCCTCTATTTCCATCCTCTGCCATGCTCCGTTGTTCCACAAAAATGATGACAAATAAAGCAAATAAAGCACTAACCACACATTTACATGGGCATTAGCCATAGTACACACTTGAAAATTGAAAATCATTGACAATTTTAAGATTTCTGAAGTTAAACCAGCTGCCTCTTGCCTTTCAGCAGGGCTCAAACCTTCTTATAAAATGTTAAGCTCTCTGTAAACTAATGCTTGTTGTGTGCAGTCTTTATTTAGCTCATAATATCTGTCTACAGGGATAAGGATCAATCCAGAAGTGATGTCTTAGAGAACAGTTTGCCTGACCAGACTCCAGTACATACACTCAGACTGACATACATTCATATTGACATATTCATGTACACATTTAATGGAGGGTGAGTTTTTCTCTTTCTTGTAATGTTGTTCAGATGCCAAATTTTAAAATACAGCAGCATTATTTTCTCTTCCCAGAATCTACACATTTATTTTACAATGCTTAAGAACTGAAACCTGAAGAAAGTGCACTAACCATATCAAAAGAATTTAAGTTCTCTGGGTAAAGATTTACAGAGTGTATGTAAACACCAGATCAAGATCATTCTTTTCCCCAGAGAAACCCAACAGAATAGAGACATGTTGTATGAAAATAAACCTGAAAGTCTCCGCTGATGCAAAGGAAACAAAGGAGCCAAGAGAAGTTTCCTTTCACCTCATTACCTCCTTTTAGGTGACTTATTTCCTAATTCATCACTGGCTGGTGGTTATAAAGAAAGACTCTGCTTAAAAAATAGACACACATATATATGTATATATATGTGTATATATATATATACTGCAGAGCACAGTTGTTTACAATAGTGTTCTCAAGTTTACTTTATTTATTTTACTTTTTAGCCAGTTTGAAGCACTCTGGAATTTTTCATGTCAAGTTTCCCCATTTTTCTCTCTGTGTAGGTCTTGGCTACCAACCAGTGCATTAAGTGGATACTCTCCCAATTGTGCATGCTTCACTTTAGCTGGACACAACAAACCGAGAACTTCAGGGTGTTGGAGAGACTGGCTATGGCCTGAAACAGCTCTTGCTTCTCCTTGCAGGTTCCATCTTCAGGTCCTGAGGCAGAAATGGGAGATGTACACATGCAGAAGTAAACACTCCGGCTATCTATAAGGTAACTCAAATCTCTGTCTGGCTAACAGAGTCATTATGGGCCACATGTCGTTCAGCTTCTAGGGTTGTCTTGCATCTGGTGGGCCTTAGAGCCAAACCCTGTAACTTGGGTGAGAGCGAGCACTTCTTGCTTCGGAAGTGCTTGTGTGAATCATCCGAATCCCTCAGTATCCACTCAAAATCTAGATGGTCAGAAAAAAAAAACACAAAATAATAATAATTTCTTGCTTGCTTTCTTTTTGTTTGAAGTCCAGATCCTTTGCATTCTGCCCTCAAAGTATACAAGGAGAGTGTGGGAATCCTGCTTCCTCCACAGCAATGATTAGGGAGGCTTATGGAGTCACAGAACTTAACACTATCAGAGACTAACAGGCCTGGTAGAAGAGTTTGAATTGTTTGATACAAAGCCCATGGAAGTTGTTGAAAATATTGCCAATTATTTTTTGCTTTAAGAGGTGATCCAGATGCAGCAATGTTGCTACTTTCAACACCTGTGTCCAAAGTAGACAAGGGAGCCTTCTGCCTCTAAAATAGAGCTGTTGTATTTAGTTTGAGGTGAACAACCATGTCAGCCATGTCAACCATGACTGAGAACGCCTGAATGAAATTTAGGAATGCATAGAAATAGATTTGGAGATCTAATTGTATTTCTCTGCAAACCTTGTGGATAATGAAGTAGCAAGAAAATATATGTCATTGCTGTCTACTATGCAGTGTTGTTATATTACATGCTCCTTAGGACATTTTGCTATGAGGCTTAAAAGTCAGAAAGAACTTGAAATACCAACTAGTCATCTCAGAGTCAAAGTATCTGGTTGTGCACACAAATTAATTTCTATCTCCAATGGGAGGATTGTTTTTCAAGGAAATATGAGTCCTACATGATAACAAAAGCAATATTGTCTGGGTATTTTTCTGAGAGTGGTAGAAAATTTTTCTTTTTCTATTTAATTGTAAACTAAGCTTTCCAGCTGAGGAAGGTAAGCGCAGCAAAGTGCAGAAATCAAGGTCTTGAACTTGAGTTCCATGCAAATACAACTCATAAGACATAAGAACCTGTAAGCACTTTTGTTCTGTACGTATATATTAAAACTGAAAATGTGAAACATCTCCAATCACTGCGGTATTTCACGAAACCTGAAGTTTGGGAGAAAAATGTCCACCATCAAGAGTGAGTAATCAGTTCTGGCAGCTTTCTGGTCCCAGAACTTCTGCAGAAATACTCCAGCCACATGTCTACCCTGTAGAGCCAGCCCAGGTATTGAGTATGTGTTTCCTCTCACTAATCCAGCAAACAATGGTATGACAATTTTTCTTGCTATTTGCATTTGAGGCTGGAAACCTTCAGCATGTCCTTGTCACCATGCTTGGTTCTTGGCACACAAAGTCACGCGCACAAGAATCAGTCTCACACCTTCCTCCAGAAAGCAGTGAAAGGATCTGAAGAAGCTACCCTTTTACTTTGCTCTGTAGCCTTTGGCAATATTAAACTGATTTTTTTAATAAAATTATCATTCTATCATTATTAAAATTCCAGAGAAACTTCGCATTACAAAAAACAACTGCACGTATCACCCTTTGGGAGGCAGAATGCCTTACAGTAACACCTCAAAATCATCAGCGCTAAAGAAAGTTAACCTTAGATGCAGCA
Organism: Tinamus guttatus; assembly: GCF_000705375.1. The sequence goes on from NW_010580267.1 coordinate 42,578, forward strand.
GGCAGGATTCCTTGTCAAACTATTGGCTTCACTGAAATTACACAGGAATGACTTCATTATATTTTCTTCCTTCAAAAAACCTTAAACCTAAAATCCATAAGAAAATGATCATGCAATTGTTTCCATTAGGGTACTTATTCTGATGCTGAGGGGTCATTGAGGGCAATATTGAGAGATGTGGGGCATTTTTTCTCCACCTCTTTTTAGTCACTGTGTTTCATTGCTTGAGAAATGAAATGCAGATAGATGGAGCTATGTATTTAAAGTGCAGCCTACAAGACAGAGGGAGATTCCTTTTGGTTGGCCTGAAAAGTCACCCCCAAAACAAATAGTGCCGCAGCCTTGCCATATACCACCCACTTTTCTGAGTCCAACTCCAAACCAGACGTCCAATTGCTGTTATTGAATAAATAAGAACAAGCACCAGCATCTGAACAACTCAAATTAAACAGTGCGTAACTTTACCGCAACACAACTTTTGTTCATTTGGAGAAGAAAAGAATTGTTTTTCACTTTTCCTTTCCTACTGGCAAACCTTCCCTCCACTAGAATGGGTTCTTGACAGAAGAAAGACGATTTCTTCCTTCCAGTCCTACATGTGCAAGCTAAATCCCAACCTCTGCCTGCTGAGTGGGAATACAGATGATCCAGTCAGTGGAAGATTTCCCCAGCAACGCCTGAATATTTGGCAGTGGCCACTGCAGCTTTGGCAGGGAAGTGTTATTTGCTATTGATTTGGTGGAAACACTATTTCATCCCTAAACTGAAGTGAATATTTGTACATAAAGCCTAATCACTCATGATCCTATTCTTGACCATTTTTAAGTGCAAATCTTGAGGCCATCATCTTCACGTTCTCTCTCTGCTCCTTACCCTATTATCATATATTAATGTGAATTGATATTTAGATATATCTTACTTCTTAAAAGACTGTTTTATGATCTGATGACACACATTCCCTTTCTATAGTAGATGGTACTTTTTCTTGTTATTGATTCTGATCACATTTGTTTTCTAGTAAAAATTGCAATGCCACTGACATAACATCAAACCTACCTTTTTTTCTGAAATGAGCATTTGGTACTTAAAGTACTCGCACCATCCAGAGGCTTCTCCTCTGTCTTGAGCAAGTTCTGCCCAAACAAATTCTGCCATAGGAAAACAGCAATCAGCTGTTGTCTTTCTTCAAAAGGCTCTTTCTTAACTGAGAACAGGAAGCTTTTTATGTCATCCCTTTTCCTTAAGCTGCTCGGCTAGTTGCTAGTTCTGGCCTGAATAATGTAGAATCTGAGAAGAAAACTAAGTATATAGCCCCTTTGGGAGTTAATTCCTCCTAAAAGTGGGGGCAGATCTCCACCTGGTTCCCCCTTGATATCTCTAATGGCTTTGAGCCCTTCAAATAACAAGTGGATTCTTCATCAAGGTGTTATTTTAATGAGAGAACACCTAGAGAAAAGTAGTCTGTGTAGAATTATGTTGCTTTGCTTTTGGAGCATCTCTACGTCATAAATCTTTGCATGTTTTCAGATGACGTTTTCTTTTTTCATCTTCGGAGAGCAATCGTTTGACCATTCTTGTCACATCAGCGCTCTCCCAAGTTTCACCGTAAGCGGGTCTTTTGAAAGGACCTTTTTGTGAAGGACAGGTTTTACGGGTTGGACTGCAGATTATGCATGCTCTGCATCACTTACGCTATATCAAATCCGTTCCAGAGAGAGAGAAGTCACCTTCTTATATTGGTTCACATGGATGTGTTGATTGTGAGCTGGGAAGATAAATTTGTTTGCTTTCCTAAAGTCCCTCCATGGGCACACTCTGTCTCCGATTAGCTAGCTAAGTACTCCTTTGATTTGATGGACCATCTTTCCCTTTTGCAATGTGCAACAGCTATTTGTGCATGTCCTAATTTCTATCCAAATTACTTCAGGCTACTAATCCCTACCTTCATTTAAACCTTAAGATGTTTGCTTTTCAATTAGCTGTTATTGTATTTAAATGCCTTGCGTTGGCATCTGTCTTTCCCTTTTAGGGTATTTTCAGATCCTAGGTTTTTCTCAGCATTCTCGGTTTCCTTCATGCATGCTGACAAAGGCCGGTTACTCCTTCCTAATACAGCATTTCCTTTGCTTCCAGTGCTAGTCTGGGTACCTTCTGCTGAAGCTTTTTGGTCTTTTCTAGCTATAGTCTTCCTATAACATCCTAAAAAAAAAAAAAAAAAAAAAAAAAGAAAGAAAAGCTTAGAGTAATCCAAAATAAGTTTTCTCATTGTTTTCTATGCAACTGATTAACTTCTGATTTATATATCTCACTTGCACGGACATAATACATGCCAAGACCTTGTTTACCTTCTTGCTGCTACCAGACATTGTGCAGATGGCTAATGTATTATCCTTAATCACTCTCAGGTCTTGCTACCTCTCAATTTTATAGATGAGTATTCTTATTTGTGCTGTAAAATTTGTGTTGTGTGTTTCTTGGTCTTC
>NW_010580267.1:45108-59152 GCF_000705375.1 Tinamus guttatus
GGCAATCATGGCCTGGGAATGCTTTGCAGGATGGATGCTTCCTTAGCACTGCCACAAAATTTTGCGGATGCTTTTCCTGTGGCTTGTACCCTTCTTTTCTTCATCCAGCATAGTGTGATGAATCACTCCGAATGATGACTTGGAAATTAAGCAGCTAAATATTTGGGGGAATGTATTTTAAATCCAATAATACAGAATATAGATGTTCTGTAGATATTCGTGCCCATAATCACGGGCATTACTAGGCCAAGTAGTACCAGAGGACAGAAGTCCACAATATAGTTGCAAGCCCCCAAACTATTTGATAGGTACTGCTGAATAAAGGCCTGCAGGAGTGCCCATTCCCTGGGGCCATTCCCGTAGCATTCCATGTCCTCTACAGTTTCATATAAATTCCTCAGTAGTTGTCACAACTACTTTTTTTCTCCTTACAGGATATTTTTCTAACACAGAAGGTTACCAGCCCTGGCTGAAAGCAAGTGTTGGGGCAAACAGAGCTCTGAGCTTGGGCTCCCTGAACATCGTGCTGAAGAGCCCTCTGCTTGTGGACAGTCATTGCTGGGGCTGCGGTGGTGTCGAATGCCCAAAAAGAATCCAAAAATTCCCATTTCCAAACTCATTTGCTTGCCTGCAGGGCTCAAATCTCTCAGATCTGGGGGGCCAAGCATCACCCAAGCACAGCAAGAGCAAAGGAGTAGAGGATCTTCCTCCAGCTTCAGCAACAACCTGGCAATTTGTGTCTCCCTTGCACCACCATCACCAGAAGAAATCTGCATTTCCCCTTGAGTTGGGAAGGAGAAAAACAAACCATTTAGGAACAGCATGTGAATTGGCTGAGCTGTTAGGTCTCAAAAATGTTCTGTTTACAAAAACTGCCTTTCAGAACCTCATTACCCCAAATGAGCTCCACCTGCACTCTATTATCATAGCTTGTTTTGACCAAAAAAAAAAAAAGAAAAGCTTAAGAATTTTCAATACCTTGCCTAGAATGAAGCCCGTGGAATTATAGGCAGCCACAGTGAATGTGCAAGTTTGAGTAAAAGTTTAGCTTGGCAGATAAATCAGACAATTGAGAATATTAAAAAAAATCACACATAAAGTATTGTATCGTTGCAAGCAATAGGGTCAGAGGCATGTTTGCTGTCTGAGTGTCTTCTGACCTTGTTCATCTCTCAGGCTATATAGACTTTTCTAAGTAAGTCGAATGCATTATTCAGGATTTTTTTTTTTTTTTTTTTTTTTTGCCAGGAAGCAAAAACGCTTTCTGTGCTCTGCTTCATGAGGAACTGCTGCCTTTCCCCTGACTCCATGAATAAAGAAAAGAGCCGTGAACATGGACACAATAGATAAGTGCAGCATCACCAGAGGGAAAATACGACTCCCAGTGCAAGAAACTCATCGTTATCCTGGAAATTGAGGAGAATAGAAGGCTGATATTTTGAATTTCAGCAGATACATTATCAACAAAAATCATCAGCTTCGCTCTCTTCCCACTTCATTTTTTAAAGCGCTTGTAGAGATGTTCAAGATACTGCTGTGAGAGGCTGAAACCCTTTTCATTACCCCTTGCCCTCTGACTCCATGTTTTCCAGGCAGCTTTTTTTCCAACCAATTGCCCAAACCCCAGTGCCTATTTTAACATACTAGCTGGGGAATATTCTTGTTTTCCAAATTTCTACTGCTCTCGTATGCCTGGAAAGTCTCTCCTTTCACTAGACCTTGCTAACCACAGTGATTTAATCCCATTAATTCATGCCTGTTTGCAAATAGGTCTAATTGCTATCATGAATATAAAGTCAATGGCAGTGATTATGAGAGCAGCAACTATGTACTGCAGGACTTTTAGTATTGCTTCTTCCAGAGATTTTTTCAGTGCCTTGTCACGCTTTCTGTGATATTTTTGAGAAACGCCATGGGATATTTTTGTCTTCCACTTAAACCATCAGAGTGGATTTCAGTTTCATATCCCATGTTGAGATCATTCGCTTTGTACAACATCCCGTATAACCTTTCCAACTGCACATGAAGCACTCTAACTGAAAAAGAAATAAAATAAAATAAAAAAGAGATATTTGCTTTTTTGTGCAGCATTTAGAAGAAACCAAGACCTCTTGGTGGGCAAAGGCAAAAGTAAGCACATAGCAGGCCATCAATCTGCTAACACAGAGGGCCCATGAGACCCATGCCTCTCTTCTACTCGATCAAGACCATAGGTCTTGAGACATGATTTTGTATGGCTATCAGGCTAATAAATATTTTTTGACAGTTAATCATATGTAGACTCTTTCCAGGGTCTTTCCTTGTGCAAGTTTAGTCAGAAAGTGTGTTCCTATAAGACACTCCAGCCTTTGAAAAATGAACTTTTTCTGTCAGGCAGTGTCACCATGCTGACAAAGGCTTCACATACGGTTCACCTAACAATATAACAACACCTGAAGATTTTGTCTTAGTGCAGAAAAGAGACTTTTCCCTTTGAAGATGCCCAAGTACAGGCTATTGAGTCTACTAACTACCTTCATACTTATTAGGAAAAATATTTGAATTCTCTTCCTTAAATCTGGAGTCATTTTTTCAGCATCTTTTTGTGAGAAGAAATGGACTTTCTGTCCAAGCAAATGCAGTTCTCCTCATGCTTTTCTAACAAAATTTTTGCCCTAGTCTGTCTGAATCACTTATACTCCATATTCAGAAATTCATTAGAGCAGGTTAGCTTTAAACCTGCCAATCAATGCAAATGATATCAAATGATACGCGGTGGCTTATATATTTGGATTATTGCCACCGACAAATGAAAAAATATTCTATTTCAAAGCAGAGGTGACCCGCAGCATAGAATAATAGAAAAGGAGCCAAAGGGTTTATTAAATTTGACACCTAATCTATCCATCAGCTTATAAAAATAAGACTGTTCTACAGTAGTGGCCCAGAGCATTAAGGAAGCACAGATGCCAGATGTAGTGTTCTGAGCTGCTGCTGTAAATATACTGTTTTAATATAAATGTCGAGACGCTAGTTCTTATTTATTTTTCCATGCGGCCATGTATTTATCATAGCCATGCTGAAAAACTGTTGCATTTAAGAATATGGAGTCTTGTGTTCTGCCTGGGAAGATGACTAAAAATTACAATGAAAGGTACTTTGCCTAAAAACAAGAGGCCAGTGTGGTGTCATTAAGCCAATGATTTTAAAAATGGTGACATTAAAAAGGTACAGCCTTGTTGGCGATGTCTTAGAATGGCAGCGGTGGTGGAAGTTGTGTCCATCTTGTCTCCACTCGTCGCTGTAGGGCTCGTATGTGTCATGTTTCATCAAACGTGCACTGAGAGTCGCTGGTCAACGGCAAGATGAAGGGGTTTATAAGCTAGGCATGAAGGTCATGTTGCAGTCTGAGCATAGGTGGGTTTTTTTTTTCAATACAAACGTAAAAATTGATATGTGTGCAGGGAGGGAGGCTTGCCACGAGCAACTAACATCCTGAGATCTTTACTGGGAGGATTATGATGTCCACGATGAGGGTTTTTTTTCCCTTGGGGTCTGCTTTGGGATGCTCTCATATATTCTCTTTAATACAGTCTGGCTCCTTCCAAATGGTTCCTGCCTCAAGCTGCATGCTACCGCGCTCCAGCCTAAAACTGCACAAATGGTAATTCTTTATTCCTGGTGATCCCATAGGTTTGTCAGACCTTGATCGCATGTGGTGTTGACAGAGTCCCTTTGACACAGGTCAACTACAGGGTGGACAACAGCCAACTGAGCGGCAGACAGTTGTTCCAAACTCAAACCAGCTCACACCAAAGCCAGTGCAGGTAAGACCCAAGACCCTGAACTGTCAAGTTGACACAAAGCACGTAGACTTTTACTGGAATGATAAAACTCACATTGACTGGGCTCCAGTGCGTGTCTGTGTGTGTTTTTCAACATTTTAATTTGAGTAGTTCAAGTGGGCCAGATGCCCAGTTGGTACAATCCATGCACTGCTATCAGTCAATTAATCTCATATAATACCAGTGCGAGATTTTATCTGCTATATCCAGCTGAGATCAGGCAGAAGAATCTGACCATTTTTGCCATTTCAGAGGCTCTGTACTTTCAACTGTGGCTCTTTTACTTATTTTCTTTCTTCTAAGAGGCTAAACTTTATGAGCTGTTGAATGAGCAGGAAAAAAAAAAGAGAGAAATTTCTAAACCTCTATTAATTTGTTGAGATAGATGAATATATAAAATAAATGCATTTAAGAACCCAAATTACAGATTTAGTGAGTTGATTGCTATGCTTTTCCCATAGTAATTTCTTCTTACATCTTTCCTGTGGCATGCATGCCCTACACATGGATTTTCATACCCTTTAGTAATTATTTGTATGACATTATTTTTTAAATCTAATGAAGTCTTCTATTACCTGAGCTCTTTCCAAATCTATTTATTTTCATGGGAAATACACACTCTCCATCAGCTTACAAACAAATTGGATTGTAAGATAAACAAATGGCTGCTTCTTCCATGGAGCAGTAGATACCAGAGATAGGACCTTAGGTGACTTTGTCCACTGTACTATCAGCAGAACTGCATTTCTGACAGCAGCAGGAGGCTTTTTTTTTTCCAATGAAAGATTTAAATTCAGACATATGTTTTAGACTTGCTACTACGAAGAGGCCTCATTAATCTAAAGCAACTACCATGAAAGCAAAGTTGAGGAGATACCTACTGTATGAATAAAGGATATAACTGTGATGCCTGGATCAAAGACTCTGATCTCATATTTCTAGTATTTTCTTTGAAAAACTATACTATGAATTAAAATATTGCTTTCTTATTCTGTAATACATGTAGGTACATGTATTTGGTCTGGATCAGCACAAACAAGTTGGATCAACAAAGAAAGCTTGGATCAACAAGGAAAGCAACACTTTTGCTGAGGATGGAGGTGAGACATTCTTTCCAAAGAAATTTATTTCTGCTTGTGACACTTATTTTCTTTTATAGCAAGTATTTCCTATGCACCTTGCTCCCTACTAGAAGCTTTAATTTCTAGTCCCCTGCCCAATTTTCCCCAAAACAACTAATCCTAATGAAAAACCTACTCATAGCAGAAATGTTTGCTTGGGAAGTTTGGGAAAAATTATCCTAAGCTTATTCAGGATGGGCATATGGTTCCTGTACTGCAGCACAGAGAATACTACAAGATTACTGGAGGGTGTTATTTGTCAAATTATATGAATAGGGAGGAAAAAAAAAACAGAATTTTAATGTTGAAATTGATCCAACCAACAGGTCTGATATGGTTATGCTACAAACAGCACTGTAACTTGAACCTATTGAAGTGTAATACAGTCTAACTTGCAGGCTCTGTTACCTTGTCTGGACTCTGGGTTATGGAAATATCTAAAACAAAAAAATAACTGAAGAAAACGAAGAGTAGCATGCAAACATACTTCTACTCAAGGATCAAATCCTCTCTGAATGGAGAAGTGGTTAAAATATTAATAGTACATATTCACAGATCGACTGTCATGCTGTTTACTGTTGTGGTCACCTGTGCCATTTGCCTCTTATAGTAATAGGCATTTTGAAAAAACTCCAAATAATACAAGTAAATAACACATTATCACCAAGGCATAGCTGGGATTCAAGGATACATTCAGTAATGGCTATTCCAGCCATTCCTGAGAGCCCAGATTGCAAGTGGTGTCAATGAGAGCCATATAGTTTCATAGAGACATGGTCCACAAAGACAGGTAAACAAGACACATCCTGTTCATCCCTTCTCATATCATTATCATGAATGCCATGGAAAAAGATAGTCCAAAAGAGCAAAACGTGTTCCAAAGACACACTGCTTTACCTCTCATATCGCGCTTGATCCAATCCAAAGAGGAAGCAACAAGAAGATTAAAGAACCAGAGTAAGGACCGGTTGACTCAGAGGACTTTTGCTCTAAAGATTTTCACACACATTGTTGGCATGTATTATATATGCCTGGACCATTACTAGAAAGCACAGAGCTGATGGGTAGGTGAGGACTCTTTTAGTGAACTGAAGTTTTATCTTAGAGGAGCTTCCTGCTCAGCCATTACATGACCATCATCATCATCACTGGACTCCTTGATAAAATGGGGCTAGTTTGAATCTTCATAAAAATCAGCTCAGCATAACCCCAAATTGTTCCCACAAAGCTCCTAAGGGCCTGCACCTCACCATCACAAATCCCTTGTGATATACTGCCAATCCCAAGGCAATTGCTCCCTATATAATCCAAAAATAGAGCCTGAGAGGACTGAATGCCAGCTGCTATACAATGCTGAAAGGTGATAAGGACATTATGATTGATTGTGAGAAAGGCCACGGCTAAATCAAGCACAATCAAGACTGACAGCAGACTCTGGGATTTGTTTGTCGGTATTGAATTCTTATGTATACAGTGCATTGAGAACACATTCTATAAAGAATAATATATACACAAAGACATGCTGATGAGCATGCACTATTACTCTGGAGGGAAAAAAATAGAGTAGCAGAAGTGTAGACAACCAAAGAGTAAGGAGAAAATAATGAAGAAGAAAATTATGGTTGGTTGGTGACACTTTTACAGAACCTGTCACGGAGGCAAAGGTTAAATTTCTCGGCTCAGTCTGTGCTTGCCGCACCTCATGGGGCTGGTATTTTTGCTGGCAAGGTTCTTGCAATGCAGAATTTAAGTTGGTTCCCTGAATAAATGACCTAGCTGCTTGGAATGCTCTACCTAAATAATGCAATGAATGTCACAACATCAACATTTTAATTCAAGTCAGAAGAGTGCTTCTTAAATGAGTCTGTTCATTATTCCCACTTACCACAAATTCGTTTTCACCATGGAGCCCATTTGGACATCGTGACTAATAAAATTAAAGCAGAAGACCCACTCTAAGTGTTAGTGGGCAGCCAATCCACAGCACCAGAGTAGAGCCTATCTCAAGTAACCCTGAAATGCACATAGCGCGGCCTTCAGGCCCTCAGCACTAACTCTTTCAGTCTATAAATCCTCTTCTGCTGCAAGACAGCATCAGTGCTGGTGCCTCCACATCTAAAAGAGGCAATAGGTAGGGACTGGGATGTCACCAAACCAGGGGGCCATTGATGACCACTCAGAAGATGATGGAAACCTGGCTATGCAGTGCGACTGCAGGTGGTGTTATGAGTCCAGAACCAGTGATAAATCGAAAATTGCTATCTTAGCATCCCAGCCTCTGTTCACATGGGACATGTAGAAAAGGTTGATTAATATAGGAGTTAAAATGCTTCCAGATGCCTTGAAGACAGTCCTCCACCACAGAGGGACTCTCCTGAGGTTAAGGCACGTAGATTCACTCTGTGTTGCCGGCATATACCAAAGCAGTCAGCCCACTGTAGGAGCATCAGGCACTGCATTTTTTCCCTGTCTTTGGAACTTTTTTTTATTGTTGGTGGTGCTTTTCAGCAGGGAGTAGGAGCTACTTTTCTAATCTGAAGTTATGATGATCTTTACTGCTGCAAAAAGAAAAAAAAAATGTTGTTTGCATATGAAGTAATAAGTAAATACATTTTCATACACAGCAATTTTGTATGTTTTTAGAGTATTTGCCCTCTGAGTATTTAGTCCTTTAGCCACATAGTCATTACCATTTTATTTCTTTGTATTTTCACTGTACTTTGGCACCAGGCATAAGTTATCTTGCGCTCTTATGCTGATCTCAGAAAAGAGGCAAATTAACAAAGTTAATAAAGCAGAAGAGAAATTTCTATTGTGTCTCTTACAGTGATAGCTAAAGATGCTGGAACGCAAAGCAGAGGACCTCTTCTCTCCTGACGTTGTATTTATTTTGTCACCTGCTTTGACAACTTAAGGAAGATGCTTGCCAATTTTCCCTTTTTTTTTTTTCACCAATAATATCTTTACAATAAACTCAGAAAGACTCTCTTTCGTTTGCGTATAGATTTTGGCTGCAGTCCAGGAAAGCACTCAGGCGTATTTTTGGATCCACTTCCGTTCAAGACAGCCCATAAGCACCTGAGCAAAGACAAACCCTATACTTACGTGTTGGGAAAAGCACCAGGTAAAATCAAGACCCTTGTAGCGAGTGCAGGGTCTCCTCCATTTTTGCAAGTATACCTAGAGAGTCAATTCTCCTTCTGCCTGATTCATAGAGAGTTTTTACCAGCCTCAGTGGGGCAGAATTATGAATGTGATAAGAAATCTCACTGTGCTGATGAAATGTTATCAAAAGAAGTTTTAAAGAGCCTTTTCAAGCTAGCAGAGATTCAATGTTTTAAATATTTTAGGGGTAGCATGTGCCAGATTATCTATTTACCCCTGTGAAGAATTGCTTGTGACTAAGACAAAGGTATATTTGAGGCTGGCTGGGGACATCAGTCATTTCAGTGACATGCTTTGAGTGAGGATTAAATATAAATGGTACACAACAATACAATAATTATATATAAATAATCCTGGGAACCATCTAAGTAGGATGAGAACAAGTTTGGGGTTACAAGTAGATTTTCATAGAATGGCCAGTAGGATCACTATAAGCCTACTTTAGTTATCCTGAAGGAAAAAAAAAAATCTCATGGAAAGCTTGCCCAGATAATAGTTTAATTTTCCAGCTCTGCAATATGTTGCAGGTGACAATACAGTAATTACCATGCAAAGAGCCCATTAAGAAACAGCATAACTCAAAATGACTTCCTCATTCCAATTGCTGATTTGAGGGCAAAAAATATTCCCAGGACCATTGTAAAAACTGTGAATACGCTGGCAAACTTTGCACCAGAATTTGTCTTTGCTGCTTGCCCACTTTACAGCCCTATAGGAAGAGAAATTGTTTAACCAAGGCATTGCAAAGTGCACCCTAATCACTTGTGATGAGCATAAAGTATTTCTTTCTTTAGTAGGAACCTTATTATCAGCTGATGCTTAGGGTAGCTTGAGCGATAAAAAGAGTGGCTACATACAAACATCTCAGACAAATGAGCCACAAGGCTGAAAGAATGAGAAATTTAACAAGTATCTGAAAGCATTTTCTCCTGCTGGTCCAAGGAAGCATTTAGCATTTGGAGAAAAAAAAAAAAAAAAAAGTCTCCTGAGCAAGCATCCATTTTGCAAAGTTTGTCTCTTTGTAGACATTTGAAAATGAGATGGGCTGGGTATTGCAAGGATGGGATATACTGGAAGAATTAGAAGTGTTGAGTCAACATAAGGTGTTTGGGCAATTACATGGCTTTATGCAGGACAGGAAATAAATTTATAACAGAAGCTGATTAAGAATTTTTGAGTAAAAATGCTGAACCTCTTCAGAAAATGACATGCAGAAAGAGAAAGATGAAGCTGAGCAAATTTTCTCAGGTCTAGTGCAGAGGTCATCAAGCTGACCTCCACTGGCCGACAAAACTATGAGGCAGGACAGTGAGGATGCAAAAAATCCATCCCCAAGTGGGTTCCTTCTCATTTGGAAGCAAATGGGGAAAAACATATCCATGTCCCTTCTTCTGCGGGGCCAGCTCAACACAACCAGGCACAGAGGCAAGCGTGCAACAAGGTGGAGCTCTTAATCACCAAGGATTTAAACATCCCAAGGTCACCTGAGATCAATGCATAAAAAGTGAGCCCAGGAGATCTCAGCTCTCCTAGAACATGCCTTAATGTTCTGCCATATCAGAGCTTTCTGCCCAAAAGGGAATGTTATTTCTAAGGTTGAGCAAAACATGGCAGCAAACTCCAACCTGGAGGCAAATGTTTTCTGGATTTGGCTCCAAGTCTACATTTATTTCCATGACAAAGTCATTGAAAAAAAAAATATAACTGAAATCCTTGGACTTCGATAAAGGCATTTCCCACCTCAAATGTACAAATTACTGCAGCCATGTGCCTCAGCAAAACATCCGCTGAAGAGTGAGCAGAGGACCATTGTACGTAGTTTGCTGGAGTACTTAAGTGCTTAAAACCAAGCAGGTTCTAGAGCACTTGGCAAAATAAATCTGGGCTTTGTGCTCCACCATTGTGATAAATGGGGACTATAACCAAATAAACGGGGTAAGAGACATATTTTTTTATTCCTACCTACTCTCTTTTGTGACTGAGAAAAGATGTCAGCCCATCTAAACCTGGGCTGCCGCTGACAAAACCAGACCTGCTGTGCTCTGTAATGACACAAGCCTTTGCAAGAACTGGAGAAAGGGACCTCATACGTGCTTTACTTATTTTTCATATCATTATGTTGGAGTTGGAAATTAAGTAAATGGAGTTCATCCATCCAAATTCTTCATGTTTTTTCTTTTTTTTTTCTGTCTCATTAGCTCCCATACTCCAGACAAATGATAAATGCTTGTAATATCGCTATATTTTAAATGTATGCTAGAGACTGGAAATACATTGAACAGATTGTTCAAGACACTGTATTGTTCTTGTTCATTGTCATTAGAGGCCCATGTATTTTGATTCGTATGAGGTAATGGCATATAATAACAAAGGTTATTTTCAAATCTTGCTACAGATCTTTTGCTCAGCTCATTTCTAAGGGAGATAACCACATCTATTGAGATAATGCACCAGACGTTATTCAGGGAATGACTATCAATTTGAACTAATATCTGTAAAATAATCTATTTTCCAAATGCAAATTGCTTTTTCTACATGCCCTTTTTCTTCTTGGCATAGCCATCCTGCAACACTCTGCTCTGCTGGTGTGTAATTCCTTGACACTGCAGAGCGTCAACGGAGATTTTCACTGGTAACTGGCTCTTGTTCCCTTTTCAGTGCATGAAAAATTTCTTTCATATGCTCTGGCAAACATATCTTGCTTCTGCAAACACTTGTGGAGGAAAAACATATAGATTACAGTCAGGATCTCTTCCATCTTGAATTACAGAATGGCATTTACTATAGTTTGGAAGAAGCCTGTCTTTTGGGTCATACATCAGATACAACTTCCATAAATCTTACCGGTCTCACTCTTTTCTATGTGCTGCAGAAAATACCTCGAAGAGTCTTCCATTCATGGCAATGCTTCTTCTTCTGTGCTCCTTCACTGATTTAAGTACATTGCAGACTAACCTTTTTGGGGTTGGGATTTTTTAGTGTTAATCCTCCACCTTGTCTGGAAAGGACTCAATTCTGATCATGCAGAAGTAGCACAACACTAAGACAGACTCTACTGTCAACGTGTCCAACGTGCCCAACGTGTCAACTAGCAGAGGGATGTGCTGCACCACTCTCACGGGACATCTCTTCTGGTGCTGTATTGTGGGATATCCCAGCTATGGAGGAGCAATCATTGCAATCTTTGCTAATGCTGGATCTTTTTGATTTAATTTTGGGGGGAGAAGTTAAGGAAATTCAACAGTGCCTATCAATTCCCCATAAGTTAAACACTGGGGAATCTGAAGAAGAAACTCCCCTGCAAGAAAGCAAAAAGTCAGTGGGCATAATTTTATTCAAGTGAATCATCTCTTTTGCTAAAGCAAAACCATATGGATCAAAATGCGTGTATGGAATAGAAGGCTAAACACAGAATACGTGTTTCTATAGTGAGCAAGCAACGGCCTTATTTGGATGCTCGGTTCAGTTTATGGAAGCACTCAAACAGCAGCCAGAAACGAAGCCCAGGAATATGTGACACGTGGTTTTCAAGGCAAAATCTGAACTCTGGACACAGACAGCAATTAAGCATTCCCTACGTCTTCTGGCTTCATATGCAAATTTGACATTCAAATCAAACTCCTGAAAAGATCTCACCCATGCAAAAAACACTAATAACGGAAGCGGTCCAGAGTTTAAGCCTTTTTTGCTTTAACTTTAATTACTTTGTCATAATTTCAGTGGAGGGCAAGGCACGTTAGGAGGTTATCAATTTGCTCCTCCCAGCTGTTTTGGAAGTCAAGTGTGGTTTTCCCCGACAAGACATGAAGTGGATAGGAATTTTAGATGGAGAATTTACAGCAGAGCGGCATGCGAGGAATTCATTATAAGCAGGAGCAGGGCGCCTTAAGAAGGTGACAATACTGTTTGCATAAGGGGCTTGCAAGCTGCAAACTAAGGGGAACTGCTGAACTGGTGTCATAAACTGCACACCGTTTCCATAGGCAAGAAGAAACACGCAGCAAGTTCTGGAAGAAAGAGCCTCCAAAGGTTGTTTTGCACCTAACATCCAAGCTCACTCTGCTGTGGTGAGCATCCACGTGCACAGTGCACACCTGTCTTTAATTGCAGTCTAACGACCTGCACACCTGTGCTTAATTGTAGTTTAATGACCTGCAGGTGAGGGCCACCATCCTCTGTTGAGGCTGGCTCACCAGCTTGAGTTAAGGATTTTCAATGGGGGTGTCAATTCTTACACCAGTCAAGTGTTTTTGGGTCCACTGCTTGCAGTTTTTGCTGTTCTGCGCTAGGATGATATTTCATAATACTCATCTTAAGGTCATGGATTATTAGTGCCATTGAGCAAAAAGCCTAAAAATGTCCTCTGCAACACCTGAATTCTGCTTAAGAACCATTTTAAGAGGTGAAATGGAACCATCTGATGACAATTGTGGTAACCATTAATTCTTGGAGTTGTCCACAATGGAAGATAGATGTTAACTCCATGAGAACTCTTATTTTTCATATCAGAAAAAAAAAAGTGTGATAGAGAACTGTATCAGAGAGAAAAGGCCAGAAGAGGTGCTACTAGCCAAGAAGACAAAGTTACACTGGTTAAAACTTACTACTAGGTGAAGGAGTAAGCAGGAAGGGAAAGGGAATACTGGGAAGCACAGAACAGGCTGTGTCCACTGCATCTCGACATGCTGTGAAATTAAAACTCAGCCTAATGGTGCAGAGTTTAAGCTGAAGTCTAGTGAAGTCAATAGAAATGTCTCATTTTGGGGAGTTGGGAAGATGAGTTGAGCTATGTTCAGCACGAAGAGGCTGCGGATGATCAGCCTAGGACATCATTAGGGCTAGCAGGAAACCTAAAGAGAAGAGGGGAAAGGCATTAGTGTAACAGCAAGGTTCATCATCATAATAATAAAATTGCAATGGATCTTGCAAGCTTTTGCAGTAACAAACACTGCTACCGAGCAAAGACTGGGCAGCACGTAGCCACCCTGGCACTGCTCATCTCCCCCATCCACAAAGCGGTGCCGCATCTCGGGTCCTGCGTTTCCTCCAGGCTTTTATCGCTCCCACGAAACGCCCGGCGCCCACTGAGCATCCCGGCTCCCCGAGCCTACTTGATAGTCACTGCAGGCGTGATGTGCAGCAGTCTCCGCTAAGAAACACAGTGATCTTTACGTAAAAAGCCTGACCTTTTTCCGCTGGCATTTTGTCAGGACGGGCTGAAGGCGGGAGGGGGAGAGAAGCGAAGGGGGCAGAGAAGCCTGCGCTACTTGTTGCTGTAAAAGAAAAGTGTATTTTGGGGCAAAGCATCATCCTGACTGTGCCGTTCATTTTTTTCTTTCTTTTTTTAATAGCAGCATAAGGCATCGTGCATAAGCCTACGTGTTTAACAGCGGCTGCACTCCAGCGGAACACCGGGTTTTCTCTCAGCGCTAGCAATAGCATCTTCTCTCCACCCCGTCCTTTTCCTCCCCCATAAAAACACATAAAAAGGCCAGCTCATTGCTAAAAGCATTTGCTCTATGATTCCTTAATGCAAAAATAACTACCAAAAAAAAAAATGATGCTGGCACCACCATGACGCCGGGTCTCCGTGCTCATGGAAGCTCTCGCAAAAGCTGCTGGAAACGTAAAACCACCAGACTGGCAAATTTATGCAAACGTTTCAGGCCAGCGCCTCAGGAGATGCTTGGGGGGGTGGAGGGGAATGCAAAAATTGGGGAGAAAAAATGACAGTTGCTTCGGAAAGAAGAATATATGCACACCGCAACGCCATGCATCCATACAAGCCCTTCGCTTGCTGGTCCCCGGGCATTTTTCCAACTGAGCCGCCTTGGATTTTCCGTAGGGAAACGCAAGAAGCGTTGGAGGACGGTGCGGGGGTGGGGGGGGATGCGTTTCCTTAGCCAGGGATGGTGGGGGAAGGGGACGTTTTCC
>NW_010580267.1:59762-84689 GCF_000705375.1 Tinamus guttatus
GGGAGCCCCGGACCCTCCTGCCGCGGCCACCTGCGCCCGGCGCTCCCGTGTCCCGGCCCGGCCCCGCTCCACGCTCCGCTTTAACCCTCCGCGCGTCCCCCGCGCCGGCCTGGGGGTCGCGGGGGAGAAGGGCGGAAAGATTGGGATGCGCAGTGGAGTGCCTGGAAGTCGGCGTGAGGATGGATGGGGTGGAGGAAAGTTCATGATTTCGGCTTGGGTAGGATGGGGCACGGAGAATTAGCCTCCCAAAACGGCCAGGGTTGCCCGAGCTGTTCGGAGATGCCAGTATTTAGGGGAGGGGGGTGCCTTGTGGAGAGGGAGGGGAGCATTTTTTTTTGGAAAAGAAAAAGAAAAGAAAAAAAAAAAGAAAAAAAAAAGCTGCCGGAAAGATACCCCAAGGAGAGACATAGAGAGCCGGAGCCTCCTGAGCGCGTCTGCGCCCTCCCGCACCCGCATGCCGCGCTTGGGAGCAGAGCTTTGGGGAGCTTATCATTGTATTTTATTATTTTATTTGGGGAGGCTGAAGTAGGGACTGCTTTACTTGCAAAGGGGAGGAAGACGCTGGAAAATAAACATTCTGTGTGTGTGCGCGCGCGCTCATGCCTCCAGCATGCCTTCACCACCAGGCAAGTGGTCAGTAGGTAACGAGAACCTGCCAGGCTCCCAAATTTATGGCCCGGAGGGCCGGAAAGAGCAGTGCTCCCCCCACCCCTTCCCTATTGCTCTGCCGCCACCCCCCTCCTCCTGCCTCCAAATCGCAGGGAAAAGGGGGAGTTGCAAAAGCCCTTCAGGCGTGGGATCCAAAATCCAGCCTTCCTCCAGCGCCTCCTCACCCTCCCGCCCCCCTACCTCTCTCCTCTAGGAGAATTTTCCCTCCTCGCCGTCATTCCGGAGCAGCCTCTGCTGTGTCCCCCCCTCCCCCGCCAGCTCCAGCCCCATCCCACCCAGCCGCAGGTGGGGACGGGACTGGGGTGATGAACCAAATCGCCGCGGGCTCGGCTGCATCGCACCGCCCTGAGGCTGCCGCCACGGGCGGCTCCGCAAAGTTTCCCTTGCAGCCAGATGCCCTTCCCAGGTGTAGAGGGAGAGCTAGGTAAGTGCGCTGCAGATGCCGGGCCCGGTATCATTATTGCAATTATTATTATTGCTGTTATAAATATTTTTTAGCCTTAAAAAAGAGCAGCCCCCCGGGGGTTAACAGCTCAGCCTGTCGGTCGCACCTTTGCTGGCTGCAGGCTGGCGTGCTGCAAAAGGGGATATATCCCATTTTTAAGAGCACTTTCGGACACCTCCTCCTCCAAAAAGAGAGGAGAGGCAAGGAGGACGCAGGGCATCCGAAGTGCTGAGCCCAGGGTGCCCCTGATGGATGGTGGCACCGGCTCGGAGCTGGTGACATTTTTGTGCCCAGAAGGGGTGTGTGTGCGTGCGTGTGTGTGTTGCAAGGCGGCAGACACCCCCGGACCCTTTCGCCTCCAAACCCGCAGCAAATCGATGCGGTTCGCGTAGCCTCGCCGGGAAGCTTAGGGGAGAAGATCCCCGTTAGCCTTGATGCTTCATTGCCGGCGCTGGCGGCTCCTCCGGACCCCACTCCCCCGGCGCAGGGCTGGATGACTCAGAAAAAGGGGCAAAATCGAGGGTTTGGGGAGTTTTCCCTCCCTTATTTATTATTATCACTATTATTTGGCTGTAGGGCACCCCGCGGGAGCAGCCCCCCCGCCTGCGCTTAACCCCCGCGTGTCTCGGCGCTGCCGCGGGGCACGGGGCAGCGCGCAGCCGTACGGCAAAAAACAGGGGGACATAAAGGGGCCATAGGGTGTGAGCTCCGTGCTTTTAACCATGCCACGGCCGTGCCTTTAAGGTAAGGGCTCGCTCGGCAGTTTGGGAGCGTTTCCTTAAGGAGTTGCAGGAAAGAGGGACTTTATGAACTGAAATTGCTGGTATTTTGCAAGGCATCATTCCTAACGTTGAGGATTTCTGTTAGGGATAAGCAAGCGGGTGGGAAATACGTAGTGAGCAGCAAAGTAAATGCGTGCCTGGCAGATGAACGTAATGTGCATGATGAGTGGGGAGTGTTACAGCATGGAAAGCAGGTGCAGATCCTTGCCAGAATGAAGGCCAGTGTGAGACAGAGCTGATAAAAACACACACATATATATATATGTATATGTATGTATTTGTGTGTGTGTATATACATATATATATGTATACAGACTGTAACTCAGACAGGCATGCAGCTGGTTAGCAAGTTGGGCTGCAGAAATCACAGTAACTTATTTGCTAGAAAAAAATCCCACACCTCACTTTACTCCAGCCACTCAAGGATGCTTGCAAAAAGGAAGAGCAAAGTAGCAGCTTGCAAGCGGCTGCGTTTTCCATGTAGGCAAATAGCTTGCGTGGCCCTCTGTGCGTTGCTGGGAGTAGGGAATAACTTGGGTGCACCAACCCTTGCAGGCAGGTGTGGAGTTGGGTTTCGCTGCCAGAAGCCAGCGCTGGTGGTGCCAGGGATTTACTCGAGTTAAATGTGCGAGTCCCCCTTGCTGTGGCACCCAGATTGGGGATTAAAAGCCTGAGCTATATTTCTTTTCCTCGGCATCTGTGTGGAGCCGGAGAGCTATAGCCTTAGGCACTGTTGTCTTGCCGCCTATGCAAAAGCTCTTATGGATTGGTGCCTGCTGCTATTTCTCCTCTCCAAATCGTGTGTGTAATTTAAGTGTGTGTTGCTGGAGGATGGAACGATCCGTTATGTTTTCGGGCAGCCGATCCCCTGCAGTGGGGGGAAACCTCCCCCGCTGACACGGGCTTCGCTCGAGTTGCTGCACTAGGGGCTCTTGCCCATGGGCTCCTGAGACTCTGCAAGCAAAAATATCGACCAGGAGAGAGGGAAAACAAGTAGCTGGGTGTTGTACAGAGCCAGCTGCAGAAGGCACCGTCTGTACACAGCAATCCAAGAATCCAGGAACCCGGCCTTGTCCCTTCCCATTTTTTTTTTTCCCCAGATGCCATCGCGGAGAGTTAACTGTTCCACCGTCTCGCTGTTAGTGCTGACATGTCTGGAAAGTTGTTTTTTAGTCATAGGAAAGAGCTGGGACCTCTCTGTCCTGGGAAGAGGTGCTCATTTAAGGGATTATTCAGCTTCATTTTGCATGGGGTTGGGGTATCTGGTGGTGAACCGTCTAGAAAATGTCTTGCTTGAGACTTCAGCAGACAAAATGAATGTGCAAAGTCTCTCTTTTTTTTTTTTTTTTTTTTTTTTTTCTCTCTCTCTCTCTCCAAACCAAGGAGTTTGCTTATTCAGGAGCTTCAGAAAATCTAAATGGAAAATTTGGGAGATCGCTCAATTTCTCCAGATTTTCCTTTGGAAGAAAAAAGGGAGTGGTGGGAGGCGCTAGAAGATGCTGCTTGGAAGCATTAAGTGTTTGCTAGCTGTCCTGTGTGTCCAGTGCCTCCCTTTCTCATTCCTCCCAGAAGTAGATGTTGATTTTTTGATTTTTTTTTTCATTTTCCTCCTGAAACTTCCATAATCCCAGGAGGGAGGATAATCACCCAAAATGCTATTTGACAAAAATACCTTTTCAAGAAGGTCTTACTAAAGAAAACTATCCTGTTAGGGTCTTGTAGCCAGTAATGTACAGATAATAATTATATGGGGAAGATGTCTGACTCTTCTTAATACTTAACCATTGATACATCCCTTTTAATTGCAACTGCATTCTCACCATAGCATCGTTTTCCAATCATTCAATACATCTGCTCTGGCAGCTAGGGCCCCGATCTTCCACAATTAAAGATGATCTCGGCATTACTATTAACTTCCCTGAGAGCAGGATCAATTTCCCAGCTAATAATTTGGAACTGGGATGAACTTTAGCGTCCGAAAATCTGGGAGTGCCATCAAGCTGCTCGCTGCACACTGAGCAGTATGAGGAGAGTATATTGACTTGAAGAGCATTAAAATAGTAGAAAAATGAAGGATTTCATCTCCCACCCTTCAGCTTATGTTGCTTTAGGTCTCTGTAGTCTATCTTCAGCGCTAAATCAACATGTTATAAATATATAAAGTGCATTAAGAGAACTTCTTTTTCCAAAGGGCCCCATTTTGCTGCAGGCGTTTGGTGTCCCGAGAATCAAGTCTGAAAACTAGTGTGTGAATAATCTGGTTTTGCAGCTCTGAAATTAATTTCCTACAGCTATCACAGTCAGTAAATATATGTCTACACACACATTTTGCATAGGCATGTGTACACACATATATATGTTTATATGCATATATACACCATGCACACCCATGAATTCATGGTGTTCTCTGCCAGGTCAAGGCTTTCTGTGTTTAGCTAATGAAGCCTCTCACTGGGACCCCATATTTTGTTCCGCCTACGAGAGAATATTAGCCAGGCTCTATACACTGTGAGCTAAGTGGAAATTATTAAATTGCAATGGGTTGTCTCCTAATGAGGTGAGCTCCCCAGGCGGGTTCTTTCACTACAGCATGTGAACGACGATTAGAAAACTTTGCTCGTTAGCAGTAACACCTTCACTGCCAGGTCTACGAGCCCCTTGATTGACGAGGAGAGCATTTTCTGAGGTATTTATCACACATTACTGGTAAAGGGCTTACATGTGGGGCTCTGGATTCTAGATCCTGTGTTATTCGTGACTATGGAAGACACAGAGCGGAGTTAGCTCTTTCAGTACTTATAAATCTCCTGGAAGCAACAGAAACACCTGGCTAATCAGGTGACCCTGGGATCTCCTGGTTGTGGCTGACCCTGTGTAATGGTTACCCTGCCTGTAACAATGCACAGATGTTGCTGCTTTACAGAAACCAGCATGTGGAGATCAATCCTTTTGGTGGTCTGCAGGTGAGGACTTTACTGTGGTGAGGGCCTCCTTTTCATCCAGTGCTGGTGTCAGACATGGCTCTGGCTCTTTTGGCTTAAAAAACTGCAAGTTTGAATAACCTATTAAGTACCCGTCAAGCTATCTAGCAAGGTGCACTTATCAGATTGATTCCCATTAATTGAAGGAACAGCACTTTTGACAGGCATGGTTATTCATAGGACAGCTTAATTTCTTTGTACAAGCTTGTCTTGGCTAGGCAAAGCCTACCAAAAATTTATTTTTCTCTCTTTTTTTTTTCCTGAAAAAAAAAAGGAAAGAGAATGTAATGACGAAATCCTATGCTCCTCGTATCTAAAGAGACTTCATTAGCTGCAGATTTGTAATCTCTAATAAGAGGCGTAGAACATACATCGTTTATTCCAGGCTGAAAAGATACAAGCTGAAAGTTTAAAGATAAGGCCAGCGTTTCAGCATTAGCTCAACACTTTTCTACTAAATCAAAATGTCTTTTTCTATCACTTGCAACAAGAAGTGGTGATAACTTTGCAATAGCGTGGCTTTAGACTATTACTTAGCTTGATTAAAACACTAGAAAGATTGTAAATTGTGAGGAGATTCTGAAGCTCAAATTTTCTCTCCTTATAACATGACGTTCACAAGAAAGGCACTTTTTTAACAGAGCACTTTTTCTGTTTTTTTTTTCATTTCTTCAAAATTTGTTGAATAAGTGACAAATTTGTTTATTTTATCTGAATAAAAACATAGCATCACAATATTTTTTTAGGAAAAAGACTTGCAAGGAAGTTGGAAGAGCTTTGGAGACACGTTTATGTAGAATAGCAGGCTGTCCAATATACATGACATAATTGCTGTACGTGACATTATTTCTACAATGGAAATAATGTGCATTGTATGTCCTGAGATGTAGTTAGGTCCAGGCTGTCTTACCAAAGCTTGAATCTTTACTCAATCAGCCATAAAGCCCCTGCTCTCACATCTATAAAAAATCAATAGCTATAATGTGAATGTTTAAGAGGATCTGGCTGTTTCCCACCTACTAGTTACGGGCTTAAAGTGTTGAGGCAAAGGCTCTTCTGCAAAGTCTACACGGCAGTTTGGAGCAGAATCCGATGCAGAACTGATGCTTTGGTCCTGCACAAGTCCCATTTTACATTTTTTTTTCCTCCTATTAGCATGAATGCACTTAGCTCCAGGAACTTGAGCTTTAACCATCTATTTGCACCAGCCAAGAAACTGATCCACAGGCTGTGAAATCAGCTGTGAAATGTGTTGTGGACGTGGTCGAAAGATATAATAGAAGAGCAGTGTTCAAAAAACAGTCACCATTCTATTAGATATTGACAAAAAAAAAGGCTTATAAAATAATTCATTTTTACTGCAGTGAACCCAGAAATGGGATGCACCTCTGAAGCCTCTGAAAATGAGCAATCCGTCTTGGTAACTCCAGAAAACACACCTAAAAAAAAACACATGGTTTGAGACCAGAGCAGAGTTATGGATTAGGTTGGATAATATCTGAGGGGATGGAAGTTAATGAAACTAGGCTGTCCGTGGGATTTTGTAAATATGTGCTCATTACGTGCAATTGAGCACATTGCTGCTTTGGCCCTCTTCCTAAAGCCACAGTACACCCACGCTCCATTATTTTTGCTCTTCATTACGTTAGGAACAATATTAGCACTTCAGCAGCTTCAAGGAAACTCCTGTTTTGTCTGAGGCTGAGCCGATTTCCTCATCTCTCCTTCCTTTCCTGAGCATTTGTTGCCTGATCTTCAGAATCAAGATTTTTAAGCAACGAGATGAATCTTCAGCTGGGTGCTCCGTGGAGGGAACGGACATCATCAGTGCCTTCCTTCTTCTCATTTGTATTGTTTTTGTTATCAAATTATTTGAAAGACATTAACTGTCAGGCTTTGCGACACCCTGATACTGTGAATGGAAACCGTGCTTAAAGAAAGGCTAAGGGACTAGGTGGCAGTTCTGCAGTCAGATCCAAGCTGATCCAAGCTGTAATTCCAGAGTGCTCCACATTTTCTCTTTTCCTGTTAAAATTCCGTCTCAGCAAACCGTTAGGGGACAAAATTTCTTCCCTACCCCTTCTGCCTTGATATGAGTCTACTGACCTCTAGGAGCAGTTGTTGGGACTAAAACAGTAGTGTGCAATTTGTGAAGAGCTTCTTCCTCCCATTTTAGGTGGTGGCAGCTGAACCAGCCCCTGGTTTTAAAACTAGCTTGAGTTCCGTTAAAGTAGGACTAACTGGGATGAGCTTTTTGGTTACTCTGACATAGTTTATCGCCAAGTTGCATGTGTTTTAGCACACGTGCACTTTTCAGGTGCATCTGATGCCCCATTGCTAAGGTGGGCCCTAAATCTTCTGTCTGTGACTAACAGTGATGGATGGAAAGGAGAACTATTTATGCAATTCTTAATGAGCTCTTAGTGGTAGCATAATATATAACTTGGGGTGTACTCTTTGCAAGCCCTCAGGAGCCGCTTAATCCCCGTGAGAACCCATCCACCAGACGGCTGTGGCAGAGAATACTGAGCAATTTAAAGCTGTGTTGACTGTTAAATATATCTGTTAAGCTGAAATGCAAGTTTCAAAATATCTGCCTTTTTTTTCCTCCCTGTAGAACAAGTCCTGATTTTTTCCAAATGTGTTTGTGCTGTTTGCATTCCAACTCCCTGCGTGGCATCAGATATTTTAACTTGCAGTTTTTGGACAGCTTGGAAGAGTCTTTAGAGAAACTTGTGCAAGGGGAGTATGATTTCACATGGCTCCTGGCGAACTACTGTATTTGTGCAAAGGGATGTCACAAACGGAGAAGTTTAGGTAGGAAAGAATAAATCCAGGTGAATTCCTTCCCTTGTGAAGGAAGGATCACTTAAATAGCATGTGAAGATCAACATGAAAAGATGTATGATATTCCACACACCCTTGTGAACTTGAAAAGATAAAGATCTCATAAAAGAATCTCTTTCTTTCATGTACCTACTCAATTCACACGTTTGAGGTATCAAATGTGGTAGAGAAGAGCCAACACTCCTCTTTTATGAGAGTAGAGGTCGAGCAAGGCCTGTTGATGACAGACCCCGGGTGCCTCTGGGCATTAGTAGGGCCTGTGGGAATTTATGCATTCTGAGCTGGGCAGCAGAGGAGAAATTGGGTCTTCCACAAATATTAGGGATTAAGGCAATCATCTCAGTGTACCTGAGAGTTGGTGTGCACTTCTAGAGCTAGGGAGACTGGCAAGAGCTGCACGGAGATGCAATAAGAAACATGTGAATACATGTAATTAAAGACTGGCAAAAGTGGGTTTCTACGAAGACATTGCAAAAAACTTTTTTTTTTGTGAATTATAGATGCAATCATGTCATCTGTGACCATTGCATCTTGCACGGCAGACGGAACGGGCAATGGCTGCAGGGTCAGGATGATGTGGACTCTCCTTTTTGCAGGTGCATTTTATTTTTCACTCCTCTGAAAGCTGGGGTAAGGAGCAGGAGTAGGATTGCATTTGCAAAAAAGGTTCAGACCACTGTCTACTTGATATTTCAATTTTCACGAGCATGGTTACATGGGGCTTATTCTGGTCTTGCGTGGAGAAGAGATGAAAGCCAAAAACTTGGCACTGCAGGAGGCCCTATCTGAGCAGGAGAAAATGTGCTGCGTGAAACACCAGAGAAGACACCAGGTGCTTTTGTGAGGACCTCACATCCTTTTGAGCCTGGAGCATAAAACTCGCTTAAGGATGTCAGATACAGAGTTGTTTTCTCCCTTCATTTTTGCCAACGTATTTGCTTTGTGTTCCAGCTGAGGACAGTGTAGGTCAGGGCCTAGTGTAGCTCACTATGAATGGCAGAAAACAAGCTGATCTGAAGCTCCTCAGTAAAAGTTGCCTATTGACAAGTATATTTTGTCCGTGTCTTGCAAAGTGGCAGACACCGTGACCTGCAGCGCATCAGGGCTGGAGGCAGGGAAGGCTCTCTTGAACCCCCTGAATCCCTATTCTGCTTCTTCCACCCAACTCTCCTGCCTCTCTTGTCACACAAGCATCAACCACTTTCACCCAGCATCAAGGTTTTGCTGGTTCAAGGCTACACAATCTCTTAACAGCTTCTTCTACAAAGGACAGAATAGAGGCCTCCATCTCAGATACCTTTTGTTGTCTTTCAGAAAGCTTAGCTCGTAAGAGTGCATTTGATGCATCTTGATGATTCCCTTTGAAGAACAAACTTCATGTGGGGGCTGAGAGCAGTGCCCAGAATGACTGAGATGCTCTTGAGCCCTCAGCTCCTCGTTGTCCATAGTTCTCCCATTGTGAGATCTCACGGTGCTTTGTGGCTGTCTTGTCCTTCAAGTGCTCTTGTGCTCCAGTGTAAACAAGTGTCTCCTTTTCACACGGTTAACATCCAGAAGTTACTTTCTGAGAAAAAAAAAATTCACTAATTCTAACACAGTTCTTATGAGTAGGTCTTGCTGTACATTATAGAGGAAGACAAGATATTTATTTTAACAACTATGCATAAATTGCTTTCTCTTTTATTTGTGTCAAAATACCTTTGCAAATCTGGTCTAAACTTACCTTTCCTGCTCTGAGTTTCCTTGCTTTCTTTCCAGCTAGATAAATTGTTGCTTCTTGTCATTGATTGAAAGTTGAAGTCACTGTTAATACTTCTGAGAATTTTGCATAATTGTTAGCAAATCCACAAATGATTCTGGTCCTCTTTTCCATGGCATGTGCAAAAAAAGGGAATATCCCATGCACCCTGTGCTACAGATAGTACTGTGCTTCATATGAGTTAATAATGTTGAAATCATTGAGATTTGTAAGTGAATGGAAGATGGAGCACCAAAAACCTTTTAAATAACTTCATAACTTTAAATAACTTCAGCATTTAGAAGAAGAAGGGCTTAAGAGTTTTTAAGAGTTTAAGAGTTTTTAGCTTTAGCAAATTGTATCTGGGTGAAATCCCTGCAGATAACAGTAGTTTTGCTGAACACCTGTACCTGAAGCTCATCCTCCAAGACAGCACTTTGAAGAAACAGTGTCTTCCTACCCCACTCCTCATTTGAGGAGCATCTCCTCTAATGGAAATCCACCATTCCTGATCCTCAGGAGGTCTTCATTTATTTTTCTGTACTCATATCCCATCCTGAAAACAGCAGCTGTTCTACCACAAATTTAATTCAGATTTCTTCACTGGAAATCTGCTGCAACCTTAGTATCTTCCATTTGCCTGTAACAGTCTGTGTAAAACATTTCCAGGGCATATACATTCACTGCAGAATTTATCTGAGTATTTAAAATACAGAGATATTTTTTCCCTGACTAACCTTAGGGAGATTGCTTAGGCTGAGACTTTCTACGTTATCTTTTTAATAGGGAATACACACTTAAATCCCTTTGACAGCTTAACAAAAAATCTTGGCCTTGGCCTTTTTATGCTTCATTTCCTTGTTTGTTAAACTGAAGAAAAGTTTACCTCCCAGGGGCGTTACGAGAATTAATGATATACAGCCTACAACGACTGGACCATATACTCAAGTGGATAAGTATCACTTAGAAATGCACGCATTATTTTACTCTCCCTAAGGACTAGAGATATTTAAACTTCTTTGAAAAAAAAAATAGACATAGACCTGCTTTAAACAAGGAGCTTATTTTCTTCTGAAACCGCACAGGTTTTTCAAAGCTCTTTTGCCAGCCCTTGATTTATGATGTGCCATGAGGTGTAGCACTAAGGCAAGGGTAGCGCAGGGCTCTTCATTACTCCTCTTTGAGCACACGTTTGGGTTGGAAGACACCACATGCACAAAGTAATTCATTTCCTAATCCTCGTATACTATCATTTTTAAATGCAAAAGGGCTCAATTAGTCATCATTATATTTTAATGGCCTGAAACACTTCAGTGTTAATAAGTACCCAAATGAGTAAACTCCTACTTAAATTCTTGTAGTTTAAATCATTACATGATTCTTTTTTTAAAGAAAGTTGACTTAGGAAACAGAGAGCCGTATGTTTTAGCTTCTATTTTTTCAGTAGGTGTAAAATTTATCGTTATCATTTTGCCCTTTGCAGCTGTACATAGTATAAGGAAATTATGGCCAGGGTCTTCCTATGAGGAAGATGATGGAGGGGCATGAGTTTGCTCTGTAGTGTATTTTTTCCTGACAAAGAGACTATACGGAGGGTGGGAAGAAATACAGAAGTATTCATGGATTTTAACTCTGGTGTGATGCAAAAGCCAGCTGGGAAGTCACCTCCATCACTTCTTCACATGCACTGTGTTAACTCCTAACAAGAAATGGCCACATGGTTGTTGCAATTTGTTTTTGTGGACCGGGAGGGAACAGAATTGCTTTTCAGTTTTGGTTCAGGTCCCTGCATGACTGCTCATAGGGTGTCAGGGGGTTTACACCACAGCGTAACCTTATGTACATATGTTTCAGTCTGCAAAAGAGAAAAATCGCTGGTCTAGGGGGAAAACATAGAAACCTCATGCACGATCTGCTGAACAGCTGGCTTTTTTGCATGGAAATGTTTGCATGAGATAAGAGGTAGAAGTCAAAGAACTGGTTGCTATAGACTTCTGGGGTCTCATTTCTGAAGGATTTATAAAATTGATGCAAACTATGTTCTATGCTGATCAGCTACCACCATCACAACTCAATACTGTGACCTGTGTGCAACATGGAATAGATGAAGAGTCTGGGTTTTTTTTAAGTGAGATTACTTAAATGTGTGTGTGTGTGTGTATGTATATATATATATATATATATAGGTTCAAATGATGTCAATGTTTGCACTTGTGCCTTCTCTGGCTGTATAGATAGGTTATTCCATCTGCAGGGTGGTTGGTTCATAGGAACTTCTATTCTCCTTTGGAGATGTTCACCTTCCTGCAGTTAATATGTTTATCATCTATAGCAAGACTCTTGAGACTATTAATATCCAAAATATATGTACAGCGCATACGTATTCAGCTACAGTATTTCCATTTTAATGGAGTGATTGTACTGAGTGTGCAGGTATAGTACTGTTGTATTTGAAGCATGCTGCAATTAGAATGTACTTAAAAATTTGATTACTGACAGCAAAAAAACAAAAACAAAAAATCCTGCCAAGTTACGAAAAAAAATCTGCATAGCAGTGGGACACTGTAAAAATGTCATAATGAGTGCTGTTTTATTGAATGTGAATTAAAATAATGTGTCTTTTTTTTTTTCCCTGTAAATTCATCAACCAATGAAAGCCCTCCCATCCCTATACCTTAATGAATTCCATGATGTTTTGCCTTACACTGAAAATTAGAACTGGTTCTTTTTAAACATTTAGGGATCTAAGTGACATTTGTTATTTTGATATTTCTGAGAACTTCATGCTCTTGAATATTTGAAAAAATAGAATAAAACATAATAGGCCATGGGATCCCTATCTCATCTCACAGAGGTGGAACTGAGGTGTAGGCAGGAACTGTGGCTTGTCTTCACTGTATTCCCGAGTAATGCTATGATTCACCTTTGGTTTTTAATTGAGCATCCAACAACGCTACCGTCTCGATTGGGATAGTGTTTCCAGGCTGATCCACCTGGCTGGATCCATTGCTCCAAAGCCAGGGGTACTCAAATCCCGCAGCAGCTGGAGCTTCAGGAGCCCATGGAGCCCAACGCGTGCCATGGAACTGCACAATCGTCCTTTATCCTCCCGTGCTAGTTTGAACTAAATAACTCAGCCCCATTAATGGAGCTTGCAGTGAAGACAAGCCACTAAGAGAATTTCCTAATGACAAAAAAGGAAAAAACAATCCGTCTTTTCTGCATCTCCCCCATTTCCTCCCCAGCTGGCCAGCTACGAGCCTGTGCACTGACCTTGCCAAGTTATTTTGCACTAGCACAAGCAGGTGGCAACTCTTCCACTGCATGTTTTTCATAAATGGTCAACATTTTAGAAAAAAATAAAGAAAACCTAAGCAATGCCTCCCCCGACATTTTTTGCAGGTTTCCCTTCAACAGTAAATATTATGGCTGCTGATGTTAATGAAGACATTAGTCTCACAGCATTTGAAGTACTGAAACATCCCACTGTTAAGTAGCCTAGCGGGGTTTATGCTAATGCAAAATGTAATAAAGTGGCGGCCACTATCTCTTTAAGCTGAAAGAAAGGAAACTTGTTTCTACTTCCAAGGGATGCCTAGTGTGTGCTTATCTAATTGACTGTGTATTTTGTCTAGGTGTTGAGGGAAAGCTAAGAGAATGAAGGCTCTAAGTCCCCAGTGGAAGCATGATATGGCGATGCAGCGCTGGTGCTGAATTGTCCTCTCTGATGGCTCTATGGGAGTGGATAGCCCTGAGTCTTCATTGCTGGGTTTTAGCGGTTGCTGCTGTTTCGGATCAGCATGCCACAAGCCCCTTCGACTGGCTCCTCTCTGATAAGGGACCCTTCCATCGCTCACAGGAATACACAGATTTTGTGGACAGAAGTCGACAGGGATTTAGCACAAGATACAAGATTTACAGGTATGAAGCGAAGGGAAAGCCATCGCAGAGGTACCGTCCGTAGCCGCTGTAAATGAATTCCGAGGGTTTCCTTAAGGGAAAGTTTCAGCTGTGGGGACAAAATCCATAGATGCAAAACTCATGGCTGAAACGCACGCAAGGCCGCGCGCACGGTGTCCTGTGGAAATGCCTGCTTATGATGTTTCTATTTTGTTTGCAGAAATTTGGGTAATTGCTTCTGTTGCTTTGGAAAACCCTCCCCATCACTGTCTAACTCTGGTCTTCCTGAGTGGCATCCTCAAAAATGCCCAGAGGTGTCCAATGCAAGTCCTCCTAGGCTTGTAGAAGGCTGTTGCAGGACACTAAGGAGATCCTCTCCAATTGCTCTCAGTGCAACTCGCTGAAACGCTAACAGTGACACTAAGAACAAAATTGTGGTTCCATGCGGCAAGTGTTGTGTGAATAAGGGTGTTTCCAAAGTGACACAGAAGATCTCCTGTGGGTTTGGGCCAGTGTTTTAAGAAGCCCTTTTCTTAACCCTGAGAGGTTGAGCTCTAAGATCGATGGTTAAGTCCACCAGAAGCTGCTTGGTGCTTGGTCCATCAGCAGATTTGGCAGTAGGTGGGCTTTATTGTGGTTAAATTGGGAGGGGGAGGGCAGGGAAGGACAAAAAAAAAGGGGGTGGATTTGGAAATTATAGAGTTGCTTGTGAATTTGTGCCTAGCGTTGAATTGCTTTTGTGATACATGTGTAGCCTGTCCATGGCCATTCCTTTAGGGCAGCACTGGCGATGCATCTCCTGAATCATTTGCAGGAGGTGTAATTAGCATCTGATAGATGCAGGAACGGAAAGGAGAACTCGGTGTAAACACACTGAGCTAAGGGAAATGGAGGGAAGGAGAGAAATGAGGGAGTGTGAGATACTAAGGACAAAAAAGCAAAGCTATGTGCAAAGGGACTTCCTCACCTCTCACTGCTCCAGACCTTTTTGGCAGCCAGGAGCAAGGGGCTGCAGCAGTGCAATGCTGACAGATTGCTAACTTCCCTAATAACTCTCCAACCTAGAAACGTGCACCGTTTTGCTATGGAAGGACACACAGTGGTTTCATTAAAATCCGTGAAACAGTCCACACAAATTTCATACCTACTTTGAATGATTATCCCCAGCCCTGCAGAAAAGGGGAAGAGTGAAATATGCCTATACATATATATCCTTTAATTCCATGTCCAGTGGGCTGTGACAGATCTCCTCAGTGCACACAATTTTTGTTTTGTGTTTTATTTTTAACTTTTCATTAAGACACGACTTTATTTTCCTTTCCTGAATGCATGCAGCAGAGGGCACTCTGTTGCAGGTCAATTTTGCAGCGAGCTCCCTCGCCATATAAAGAGGAATTAAAAGCGTTTTGAAAATCAGGGGTGATTTGGAAATGCGCTTGATGAAGTGGCTTGTCTTAACAGAACAGCATTGCCCAATATTTACTGCATTTTAAAAGCCAGCTGTCAGGACCAATAATGTAAAGCCAATAATGTGGAGACTGAGACAGCATATTTTATTCCTATTATTCTGTATTAGTCAACACCAAATCAAAATTATCTTGCTAACAAAATGAAAGATGGAATTGTATTTCATTTCAGTGCTTTCAGTCATGTCTTTGAGATTTTTTTTCTCCTCTGAGCCATCATTACAGAAACACCGTTAACTTTTATAGATCTGTAATGATATTTCCAGTATTTACCTGTGTTTGCGCATAGGTTTAAAGGGAGTTTAATTTACAGCAACCCGCAGAGCGCATTGCTGCTGTTTATTTCCATCTTCTGCCTATTCCCTTCATGACACGAGCTGGGAAGTTGGAAGAGCTGCACAGATCAGTAGGAAAAGTGCATTTTTTTGATTTAGTCACCCCACTGCAAACCTTGCTTCCACGTCTCCTTATAAAATATGGTCCCATTAGCAGGCAAGCGCAGAGCACGGTGACCTTGTTGCAAAGCACACAGAGCCAATTTAATCCCTGTGGCTCCTCTGTGCGTTTTCCCGAGCTGAGGAGTCTGGAGCCTAATTGGCCCATCATTCCCTCACCAATCTCGCAGCTAAGGAAGGGGATCCCCCAGGGACATCTGTAGCTCTGCTTTTTGTGGATTGCTGTGGAAGGAGATGCAAGAGAGGGATGCGCAGATCTTCCTTGGCTCAGCACAATTGGGAGCAAGTTGTGCCAACCAAGTGGCTTCCTTCCTCTTCCCTCTTCTCTCCATCCCTTTAAGCCGGTACCAGAGACCTGCTGGTTTGAGATCAAAGCAGAGAGGTCATCTCCCTTCATTTTGTCATCAAGGCTAAATCCAAATCCATGAGGAGTGAAAAGGGGAAGGGCCTGGGATAGGTGGCAGTTCCCTTCCTCTGGAGCAGCAGCTGGGGCTCTGTGTTCCCATGTCCCACAGATAAAATGAGCTCGGGAGAAATTCCTGAAAGCCAATAGTGAGCTGCATGTACCACACATAGTGTTTTAAAATGTGTCGTTGATGGAGTCTATTTTTCCTCCTGGAGGGGAGCTCACCAAAGGAGGCTGCTGTACAACTTCAGTTTTCCAGCACTGGAACAATCACAGAGTCACTAGAGTGATGTTTTCATTCCCATTATTATTATTATTTCCCCCACTTGGCAGCCTCAGGAGAGGCAGCAATGATGTAGAAAAAACAAAATCTCACTTGACTCATTAATCCCCCCAAATAGGGGGGGAAGCGTTTCAAGGTAGCGTTTTCCGTTATAATCAAGATCACATTAAAACACAGAGACTTGTTCTCCTGCTTTTGCTTAAGTCATTTATATTTATATAAACACCACAGTGCTAAAGATGGAGGTCTTCATCCTGCAACCTTGTTCGCCATTGCTGCACTTGGGTTCAAGGTCATGTGCTGCAGGCCCATCAGAAATGCAAAAATAATTAAAACTGAGGGGAAAGGACAGATAGATGAAACGGAGGATAACAAGATTTTACTATGCTGGCTGTTAAAACCTTGGCTACTTGAAAATTGATGGAAACATCGTCATTACCTGTCAGCTCCTGCCTAAAACAGTGCTGTGCTGCTTGCGTTAGTGCTGTCATTTACATGACAGGGGACAGCCCAATTCTAGAGTCTAGTTCCTCCTAATCGTGTGTGGCAGATAAGACGATGAGATGAACGATACAGCCGACCTCCGCAGTGCCCTGCTACCTTAATTCTTTTCCTGTTATTAAATTACAAAACCTGCTCATGTTTTAAATGGATAGAGCCCAACTTCTAGACTAAAGGATTTTTATTTTATTTTTATTTTTTTTAAAAAAGACTGTCACTGTGCAGTGTCCATGCTGGCATTTCTATTTTTCATCTGAATAACTTTTACATCCAACTTTTGGCTAATGCGGCCAAAAGAAGTCCACTCTTCTGCATCCACCCTCTCTGACCAGTGTAAACAAGTTACCACCTGGCCATGAATTTATTATAAATTGTGGTTAGGAAGCCAATGGTTGGCATTGAGAGTTCGCTTTATGGATGAGCCCAGCTTCTTATGGAAGGTCTTAACCTAAGCGTGATAGGAAGCTTTTAAAGACAAAGTTACACTTTGACTTATCTCCCTCCTTAGCTTTCAAATTGTCAAACAACTATGGGAGGAAAAGAGCTGATGGATGAAACAGGGAGTAGAGGGAGAAAAAAAGATCAACTTGGTCGCCTATTTTTTAACCTACACAATAAAGATCAATTATGGCAGTGAATCAACCTGATCGCACAGAGTGCTCAACTTTGAATATTTGAATATAGTGCTGTAGCTTTGAATGTTAAGGAATAAGGCTGGAAGAGACATGCATCTCTTTACTAGCATTTTTTATGAGATACTGTATTAAGTAAATTAGGCAATTAAGTAATGCTGATGTAACTGGTGTTGGGAATGAGGGATTGGTTACACAGCAGTGTGGTATTCCCTATAATTCTTCATAGGAAATATCCTCCTGCAAGGCCTGCCACAGGTGTTAGTGACATTCCTTGTCACTTGTCTGCAAAGAAAAATGTCAGGAGAGCACCTGGATGGCTGCTGAAAATCTCCAAATGGGGGGCAATACACAGTTCGGATTTTATGGAAAATGGCTGCTGCATTTAATAAGGGTAAATATTTTGGCAAGGAAATCCGAGTTCATAATTTGCTGCTCAATACCCTGTGGGAGCTCTGTGTCACTTGTATAAATCAGGCACAAAGGCATTTAAATCCAAGCAGAATGAGATTGTATGATACTAGGATGGAAAGAGGGATTGAGAAAGTAGGCAAAGAACCTCTATCAGAAAAGGTAATTTCTTTAGAGATGGGAAGGTTTTATGCTGTAAAACAGGGCCCTGTGAAAATCTCATCAGGGCTGCTATGTACCTTTGTCCAAACAAAATGATTTGTAACCCAGAACAGATGTGGAATATTAGGGTAAGGAAGAGTCTCGCGTTTGCTTGTAAGACAGAAAAGTTTGGTATGTTTAGCCTAAAAGAAAAGAGAGAGCTGAAAGAGGATAGACTTGTTGTCTGTATGTATATATATCACAGCGTGGGAAGAACTATTTAAATCAAAAGCCCTAATTGGTATTAGTGGGCTGGTCATGGATGGTTCCTAAGCATCACAGTAAAATAGTTCTAGCAGAAGGAAAATTACCAAATCTTGCATAATAACATTGGGAAAAGAGTCCTAAGAGCTGGTATTCCTGAAATGGAGGTAGATTTTAGTAACAGCTGAAGTCTCTTGGAGTTAAGTGTTCCTAATAAATGTTGAGTACTAGTCTGCAAAAGGGAAAACAAATGCAGCACTTAAAAACCTGAGCATTTCTGTGCAGCAATAGAAGAATGCGGCTGACTTTAAAAAGCATATCCTCAGAAAGGGCTTTAAGAGGGGTTATGTCTGTTTGTAATTCAAATGAGGGAATTAGGAAATAATGCTGTGAAGCTAAAGGTTTGTGTGTGTGTGTGTGTGTGAAGACATATTGGGTTCTTCTCATATATTCTGAATCTCTTCTGAATCCTGCAATTGAAGCTCTAAGGCAAAGTGAGCAAGGCTGAAGGTTCTCCAGTAGATTGCTAATATATATATATATTTTTATCATTTCTGCCTGAAGTCAAATAGGGCCAAACCCAACATATTTTACTTCCATATCAACATAGTCAAGCCCACAGCAGACTACATGGGCTACATGCATGCATCAAAAGTTCTACAGGAACTTCAGGAAAAATTTCTTCCCAGTGAGGGTGCCAGAGCACTGGAACAGGCTGCCCAGAGAGGTTGTGGACGCGCCTTCTCTGGAGATCTTCAAACCCGCTTGGACGCAGCCCTGTGCCACGTGCTCTAGGTGACCCTGCGTGTGCAGGGGGTTGGACTAGATGAGCTCTAGAGGTCCCTTCCAACATTAAGCATTCCATGATTCTATGTTCCTGATGGAGAGCATGAAAAAAAATTCAGGGGAGTTGGTTGTGGATGTGCCCTGGTTTCTTCACTCTTCATCCACTTGTGCAGTCTCTAGGTCGGAATGAGTCTCATTGTGCCTCTACTGGGGTTGCTTTGAACTCGTCATTTAGGAATTTTAGGGAGCTGAGAGAGATTAAGGCAGTGTCTGCCACAGTTTCCCCCAAAGCAAGCATTCAGGAAAATGGATGGTTGTAAAGGGATTTCTGCTGTCATCCCTTTCAAACGTCAAAAAAAACTATAGCATGGCCCTCCTCAGTGCTGTATGCATTGCACTCTAGAAACCATTAACATTGACATTTATAGGAAGATCCCATTGGTAGGAGAAACATCAAAGATACCGTCTTTAAAAAATGAGACCTTTATCTGACGTCCAGACAGGAGCTCCTTGTAAGCCTCTCTGCATTTCCATGTGCCATTTCCTTGATACCATATCCAAGACCTGCAAAGGTCAGGAGAGGCAGTGACAGGAGGAACACACCAGGACTCACCAGAGAAAGCAATGAGACAAATGACTGTAGTAGAAGCCAAGGGAGGAAGTGGGTTGTACTTGGCAACCTGTAACTGCAACAAGTGACGGTGTGAGGTCGCTTCCAAGAGCTTTGCAAACTGGGCAACTGTTGCCTTTGCCTCTGTGGAGCCTTTGCTTTCTTGCACATTGCATTGCGTGTGCGTGGGCGCTGAGAACAGAGATAAACGCGCAGAGGAGCAAACAAGTTTATCTCCCCAATTGCCATATCAGTAGGGAATAAGGAGGCGGAAAAGTCCTGTCTGCCTTTTCCAGAGATTCACTGCAGCCGTAAATTGCTTCAGGCCTTCATCGTAGTTGCTCGGTTTGCTTTAGGGAATTTTCTGTTCAACCTGGTGGATAAAAGGTGCACTAATCAGATCACCATTCTCTGAAGGTTTACACAGGTCTAGTCTGCTGAATGCGCCAAGTCCTTGTTTTAAATCCAGGGGCTTGTAAATTTGGGAAGAGAGAAGTGCAGGTCAAAGAGAATTTTTGGCATAGCGAAGTGATAGGCTTCCACCAAAAAACACAGTACTGGAGTTGTCTAGGAGTGACCCCGTTGTGACAGGCAGGGACACCAAGCAGAAAAGGCACTGATTTTCATTAGTGAGGAATCAAACTCCAGCATTTTGTCATACTGGAAGAATTTCTAAAGAAAAGCATATAGTTGCTGTAAAGAAAGGCATATAGATATAATGTTGCTTATTTCTTAAGGATGTCTGAATCTGAAATATGTCATTGGGGTTCATTTGTCTTTCTTGGGCTAGGTGATTGTGGCCAGTAAAGACATGACATAAGGTAAACAGCTGCCTTTGGTGAAACTGCTTGTATGAGCATATGTTTGAGAAAAACCAAGGTTTTAAAAAGCCATCTTGCCAGTTGTAGGGTTATTTGGACAACGTTCCCCACCAGCATCTAATTTCTAATGTTTTGTTTCAAATGCAAAACTCCCTTTCTTAAGAAAACACTTCTATTTTACCTGTAGGGCCTAAACAGACAACAACCAGAAGTGCTTTACGCTTAGCAATTGCCATCATCAAAATTAAGCTCCTATTAGTTTCTTGATCTCTTTATTCAGGGGGATTTTGCTGGATGAGCATTAGATCCCTGGGCATCAGAGTGGAGGTAGGGGTGCAGGTAGAGTGTGTCTCAGCTAGATGAGCAAGGGCTGATGCTGGATCGGGTGCTGGGGAACGGTGTTGGCTGGGCCAGCATGATGAGAAGCGTCCCCAGGAGTCAGTTTGCTTGACAAGAACACAAGTGTGTTTCAGCTTGGCAAAAAAACAGAGTATTAATGCCAAGGTTGCCTTCTGTGTGTATTTATATACATATATATATATATAAAATATACTGCAAGAGTCTATGTTTTGCCGATCTCTCCTTATATTTCCTCTCATTCATCTGCTGTATTTAATCAAAGATCCCAAGGAAACTCAAATGGGGAGGGGGAGAGTGGATCTTACATTTCTGCAGAGATTGCCATAATCCATTTCCTGAATATACCCACTTTACAGAACCTAATGTTTTAAAGGCAACTATTAGCTCAAAATCCCTACTGATCCGTCCCCCAGAGCAAAGCACATTTGTTTAGCAACTACGGCATGTCATCATCTCGGGTGAGAAGTTTATAAATCCTTTAAGTTGCCCTAAAAAAATTAAGATAATAGAAGCAGCAACTTAATGGTTCCATGCAATCACCGAGGTAGTATAAAAGCTGTTTAACACTAATAATAGATTCATTCTCCAGTCAGCAGGATGGTCTGCCAGGACCTTGGGAATAAAATCAGGTCATTATCATTAATTCTTTGAAGGTCTTGGGTTAGTTGGGACTTTGTTCTTTCATTTGCTTTTCTGTTCCGTTTTTGTTTGAATAGCTGGCTAGGACAATCCTGGGTAGTCAGGATGTGTAGGAACTCTAACAGTGAGTACCTTCAGCAAGGGGCATTACAATTACAGAGATTTATCTTGGTCACTGAAAAAAAATACAAAGGGTTTTATTGCTTGAATCCATTTCTCTCTACTATAATTTTAACACCTTTATTGTTATTATTCATTATTGCTGCTAGGGCAGTAGTCCTCTCCAGAGGAGCAAAACTTTTCTTATATTATATTATTATATATAAAAATAATATTAATTAATATTATTAAATAAAACTGAGCTGCATTTTATGCATATCAGTGGCACGTTAGACCTTGTGCAGAGAAAAAAAAACGAATAGCACAGAGGTCTTTTCTATATATTTATGCTGACATCAGTATAGGTCTGGTATGGGTATAGGTATGGTTCTTTCCATACAAAGGCATTCCTAGCTTGCCAGTGCAAAAGAAGGACGACTGATGCCAGACATGTTCACTCGAGGATTTTTCATTTCCTTCTCCTATCATTGGCTTAAGGACACAGCTGATAGCCCAGAGTCGGAGTTGCGGCCGTCGTCTCGCTCTGATCGACACTGCAGGTTTTGCTAATCGTTATCCTGGCTGTGAAATTTCGTGGTGTAGCCGCAGATTCCTTCCACGGAGACTTTGGGGAAGAACAACAATACTTTAAAGTAATGTCTCGCAGCTCGATTTTCGCTAGGATCCCAACCTGATTATCATGGATAATAGCGTTCTTAAGGTCATTAGTGGCTCCGTATCTCAATTCATCTTCTGATGCACACAATTTCTACTTTACTTATATAGTTTTGAGAAGAAAAGCTGTTTTTACTGACCAGACAATTTGATATATATGTAAATACATATATATCTACACACATAGCCTGGGAAAACTACACAAACAAAGCCCATTGGCAATTTAGAAGTTGTATATGCAGGTCTCACATGCAGAGAAGAGATAGTATCTGGCTTTAAGTAATGAATACTGATTTATCAAGGGAACAACAAATACACAAGTTTTCACTTGTAGGAGCAGCATAATTTAAAATCAAAAGCATAAGCCATATTCTAGCAAGTACTTGGAAGGATCATCAGAATCTCCGACCTGAGGAAATATAATTGATACGTTTAACATAAATATATGAAATGTAGCAAATAGTATTTTTTTTAAACTGATGCCCTAAATTTTGATAATAGAATTGGATGTTTTACTACAGCAACAAATAAAAAGTCAGCTTTGCCTATGGATAAATATGCTATTTTAGGAGAAAGTAAACCGAGGCAACAATTTTTTATCCTATTACACATAGCTCTGTTTTCCTTAAACTATATCTTTGGCCATTTAGATAAACATTGGCTATAGATCATAATAAATAAACACCAAACTTTACACAGCAGGGTAACCAATCTGATAAACAACATTGACAAAAATAATATATTTTTCCTCCCCTCACATTTCACTTGTTTAAGCACCCAAAATAAATAAAACTTAATAATTTCAACAGCCTAAAAAATTCATTTTCATCGAAAGACCTGTAGTGTAGTCTTGTGTTATAGTGAACTAACTGATCATTGGCATTTCTCTTTTATGTGGCATTTAATGATGCTTGTGGCTGTGCATTATGGAACTTCATAAATTAGAATAAATGGAGAATGTGCAGCATGTGGTGCTTTTTCAATTTTTAGTTTCTAGAATCTCGACATTTGCAATGACTTATTCTGTTAATAATAATAATAAAGTTGGTGTGACAGTGAATGTGTGTGCATGTGTGTGTTTGTATGGAGGGATAAATGTGAATTTGGTTTGGTTTGAATATTGGTTTATTACTTGACATCTTACCCAAGCAAGCTGTAAAGAGAACACTGTTTATTAGGAGAAAATATACATATATATATATATACACATATATATTTTTATACCAGTTCATTCATACCCTTTTAAAACATTCGGTAACCTCTCTTTGGGTCCTAATTTGCTCATGTACAGCTTTCCTTCTCATAGCCCTTCAAACAAAATATATCTTTTTATTTTTAGGGGTTTGTTGGTGACTGAGAAAGATCTGAAATGATTTTTCTTTATGGGTTTTCACCTCCAAAATGTGCTTTTCCTTTTGGTAAACGGGTTTCTCATCTGGTTGCCTTTGAAGGTCCATCTGTTTGTTCAGAATTTTGCCTGGAGAAGTAGTGGCTATGTCTATTTTTACTGCTGTATCCTTGGCCTGGATGAGAACAAATATGTGCTCGTTTCCTACTAGTGACTTTGAGGCACTGTGCAACACGGGTGGGAGCGAACTCGGTACCAAAACCAGCAGGTGAAATTAAGTTCGGCCTTTCTCTTATAAGAAAACCAAAAAACTTGTTTTTTTTTTTTTTTTTTTTTTTTTGGAGGGTAGTGGTACTATATAGGCTCAGGCTATGTAGTTGGTACTGATAACTTAAAAGGAGATGTAACCTGAGCACTTCATTGTAACTTGAAGAAGTGCTTAAAAACCTCTGCACCCTAGGAAATTAAATCAAAGTAGAAATAAGATGATATTGCAAAATATAGAATCATTTTTTCTTCCTCTTGTGCAGTAGAAGCATTGAAGTTAGCTTTGAAGTATGTCTACTTTAAAAAAGAAGTGCTTCTGTGTAACTAGTCTATATTTATTGGCAGTCACATTCATTTCACTCTTTTTCTTTTCTCTTAGCAATTAAAACATAGCATGAGATTTCCAAACCAGTGTGGATTTGTGTAACATTGTAGGCAGTAATAAAACAGTCTTCATTTGGGATATATGCTAATACGAAATGAAATTTTGGAAGCTTCTCCACAACACAAACTAAGGTCTCTTGACTTCAGTTTCTAATTCTGTTTGAATCTTTGGAGATTCCCATCCGTGGCTGATAATATATGAAGCAATATTCATCTCTCTGTAAGAAGCAGTAGTTCTGTCACAGTAATTGGAATAAAAAGTAGAAAAAGGTCAATTTTAGTTAAGTAAACTAAGTAGCTATGTCTCAAAATTCAGCCAGGGAACAGAACCCTTGAGAGAGGGAGAAGGGAGTAGAAGGAGCTGCTCTTCCATTTGCACATCATCATTTTTCAGACTGCAAGTGTATCTGAGTGGATTTGTGGCCAGTAGCTGTGTCTGAAAATAGCATGTACCAGACACAAGGTGGTTTTATCCTTGCGAGATCTGCATTTGTGACTGTGGTGGAAAAAAAAAAGCCTGTTCTTCTTTTCTATTTTGCTGTAAGATCATCTTGAAATATGCTAACAAAAGAAAACAATTTCAGAAGGGCCTCGTCTGGCAAGTGCATAATGTCCCTTAAAGCTAGAAAACAGGGGGAAATTAAGGTAACAACCCTAGGTGTAGCAAAGCTACCAGAGAGGTTGCCTTTCTCCCAAAACATGGCAACAGTCATGAAGTGATTGGTGGTTTGAGATCTTTTGAAGTCTGTCGTGTCCCACTGAGGTTAGGAGGTCAAATGGACTCCTGAACTGAAACCTAGAAGGTGATGCAAGCTGACTCCTCATGGCCACATCTGTAACAGGGAATGGTCC
This sequence comes from Tinamus guttatus, assembly GCF_000705375.1. The sequence continues at coordinate 84,525 of NW_010580267.1, forward strand.
TCTCCCATCTCCAAAGTCCTGCTTTTGTGTTTTCTATTCTTCTGAAGGATACCTAGACACATGGGAGCCAAAAACTGTCGGCACATTACACCTCTATAGCTTATATAGCTTGCCTAACTGTAGGGCAAGATGGACTTGCTCTAGAGGGTATAGGCAGCCGTGTTT
>NW_010580267.1:84715-108919 GCF_000705375.1 Tinamus guttatus
CTTTTGATTTTTTTGGCTGCTGGGGCATGTGTATTCTCATAATGCAATGTCTTAGAAGTATAATCTGTACTTTATGTTTGCACACAGTTCTCATGATTTGAGGTGTTTTGTTTCGTTTTTCGAAGGCTCCTTTATACCTAAATAAAGAAAATAATTTACTGTTTGCTCATGGCTTTGGTTCTGGGGGTTGCCCATGGTGTATGGCATGTGAAACTTTCTAGCATCACTAGAACCACTTCATAGGAGTGGATCACAAAATATACAGCAGAGGCAATATAGTGGGAATAACTTTATGATTGGTAGAGTTATTGAAGTTCTGTGGGTTGGACTTTGCAGCCCCAAATCCATATTTGGCTATTTTCATGCAGCAAGATGTCACTGTGACAGCTGGTATTGCTTTTAGTATTAGTTCTCATCAGGATCAGTGCAAGAGTAAATGCTAGAAGCTAGGTGATTCTCGCTGCTCAGGCAGTCAGACGATATGAATAGTTTTCTTTTTGCACCTTAAAGTTGTTAATCAATACATTGCTCTTCACCTTCCAATTTCATCAACTGTGTCAGCGAGTGTCTCAGCCAACCATGGGCCTTAGCAGAATGTTGACAGTAAGGCGTCTTACTGCATAAAACCAAGGATTGGAGGCAGTTGCTAGTGTTTCTGCTTCACTGGGAAAAAATCATTATTCTCCTGCCGCAAGGGTAGGTAATACCTTTTAATCAAACCTGAAATGCAATAATGGAGCAATATGAAAGAGTTTGCATTACAGATGCCCTAGGCAAAGCCCCTCCAGTTATTTATCCTTTAGCTGTAACTATGTCCTGAAAATCAGGGACAAAATTAAGCTGTAATAACACTGTTATGGAGGGGAAAGAAAAAAAAAAAAAAAGGGCAATGAATTGCTTGCAAATTAAGCTTCCCAGGTAGGAAACGTGCTATCTCAATGAAGCAATCCTTTGGTGGGTAAAGCGAAGGATCTGAAATGATGAGCTGCAGAAATTTCTGGTCTCTGACTCTCACGAAATAGTGTGCTGGTCTTCTTTGTAAATAGGCAGGAACACACAGAGGAGAATATGTAAAAGCATAAACCCGTCCAGTGTGGACTTGATGCTGAGACTAATCCAGCAAAAGGATTAGGATTTGGGATTTAGTTAGCTCCATTCCGACATGGAGAAAGATGGTTTTATCACTGATAACAAATGCCGGAGTTTGGAGCAGCAATCTGGAGATTTAATTCTCATGCTGTGAAACGAGGACTGGTCACACTCCTCGCGGGCAGGAGCAAAAGCAGCCTCTCTTCTCAGCTAGTATGTTCAAGGACTGCACATTATTTATTTTTATGAGGTCTCCATTTACTGACACCAACGCAGCGCAGAAACGCGAGAGCTGCCTCACTAGGGGCAAGCAGAGCTAGCAATTTTCTCCATCCAAGTACTGTCTTATTCAAGCAATCTTCAGGGCAGTAAAAATTGCCTTTTTAGGACTCTCTGAAATCTTAAAGGCAAACTTTAGAAGAAAAAAATGATTAGTCTCTATAGCCACAAAACTATACACTGTCAAGATTTTGCTCCCTCTTTTTCCCTGTCCTCAAAGCCTTTAGCATGTAGTTTTCTTAGTTTTTTTTTCCCAGCTATAATTCTAAACATAAAAAACAAAGAACCTTAACTTGAATGTAGAGGAAGACATTGGACTAGCCATGGACAGTATGGAAATCCTAATGTGAGAGGAGAAATCCCAGGTGGAAAGGACAGCAGCATACAGATACAAGGGATTATTGACGTGGTGCTCTTTAATACATGTAACTAGGCAGAAAGGATTTTTATTTTTTTCCATTATATTTCTGTAGAGTCTTTCCAGGGCAGCATGAACAGTGTTTTTTAAATCAATTAGTATTCAGAACCACCAGTTTCACTACAGTCAATGATACAATCAGGTTTTTACTCAAATGTAATAAAAATGCACGAATCTCCATGTGGGTAGGTGCAGGTTTTGGAAGCCATTTGAGTTCCCATAGCAAGAGTTTGCTAGTAAATTCCGTTTTCAGCCAATTTTGCTATGCTGATAAGCAAAAATTGGCATCCCAAGGCAAGAACGTAACCGCCTCTTGCCAACAACCCCCTTTTTCCTGGTCTTCCCTAATGTGCTGCTATCATTTCTGCTGTGTAAATCTCACTGAGCTGCTGGTATTTGCTCACGGATTAGGGCTGTTCTGTATCTCTCACCACTCCATTGCCAGGAGATTTCAACAGTACAAGATGATTTTGTTTTAATTGAAAATCTGACAGAGTAGCACACTCTGTCATGCTGTCCAGTAATAACCTGAAAAGCAAATGGAGCTCACCTTTACCATTTTATTGCACTGTTTGTCACTATTAGACATTGAGAAGTGGCAGCACATGGTGGTCTACAGAAGTAGAGTCCCTCTACCAGCTCTATTGGTTTTACCTATTCTGCTTATAGACATATGTTCTTGAGCCCATACATATAGCAAAGACAGATGGTCTGTTGTCATATGTTCTTGAGACCATAGGTGTAGCACTTTTGATCAATGAGGGGGCTTGTACCTACATGTCGATGGGAAAAGTGACTGGATGTTGCATGGATATAGCTGTTATATGCTCTTTCTTCGTGAGGCTAAAAGCTAGCTAGACGCCTCAGGTATATCAAAGATAAAGTTGTAAGTAAAATCCTAGTTTTCCAGAAAGGTATTTAACTGGTTTTGTGGAGCAGCTGTTATTCAAGTAGGGAATATTCATATATCTCACCAAACATCAGCAGTATCCACATTTTCATATCTTTAGCTCTGCTTTCCACCACAAAATACTAATAAAGATGGGAGAACAAAGCTGAGCCTGTGTTTCATATTAACCACTAATAAATAGTGTCCTATGTAAATTTGCTTAAACGCTAAGCCATTTCTTGCTGTCAATATAGGCACAATTCACTGATCGGCAGCAATAAAGACTCTTTAATTACATACTTTTGTTACGCGTATTTCTAAGTAAGCATCTCCAAAGTATAAAAGCACAATTAAAATCTATAATTCAGCTATCTGGGTGCATTGATAGAAATATAGCCACATTTTAAATGAGCTTTAGCAGTTTAACAGCTCTGTGCTTGAAAGAAAAGTAGATTAATACAAATAGCCTGCAGGGAAAGATAAAGGTTCAGATCTCAGCAATCTGAAAAACTTTGCATTTCTATGGAATCCAATTTCAGGCTGCACAAATAAAGTTAAGAGGATGAGTAAACTTGCTGCATAGAATATTTTGTTATTCTTCCCACTGCTGCTCGTTGAATTCAGCTTGTGCATTCTGCTGAAGTTCCAATTTTTGCTTCATTCCTCATGGTACAGATATGTCCTATCTTCAGTGTTCTCTGAATATCGTTGAAGCTAACGCAATATCAATTAAATAAGCTGTTTCAGTACTATTTTTTTCTTCCTAGTCAATCTGTGTTAACATTTTATATATAGCTTAGCATTAGCAGTCAGAACCAGATCCTCGTATTTTCAAAGGGCGCCTGTTCTTAATGTGACATATATTTATTTAGGTACCTAACAAGAGCTTTACTGAAGTGGATGGCCCAGCAGTTTTGGAATTAACACCTCCACTGTCATGGATGACATTAGTGATATAACACACCATTAACAGAGGTGTTAACAGTTGATCTGTTTAATGAGATCCTGCCTAGCGATTTGGATTAGTAGGTTCAGGTCCTGGTTGCAAAAGAGTTTGTGATAGTGGACAATAGAGGAACAAAATAAGTAAATATGAGGCTATGGTAATAAGAGTGAAAAGTCTGTTCAGGGGAAATCTTGATGGTTTTGTGAGCTAAAGGAGTTTTATATATGAGTATGAATTACGTGAAGGTGATTCAGTACTGGAGACTTGAAGATTAGAAAGCATGTGAGGAGTTTATAGAAGAGCAGCATTTATATCAAATAATGAAATTATGCAATATAATTTCAAAGAGAATTAGGAAAAAAAATACAGGTCTCAAGGTCAGAGAAGAAACTTAACATTGAACTGAAAGTGGTTATTACAGTATTTTTAACATGTTTTTGACATATTTTGGCACGTCATCCTGTTATGCAGCCTACTTCATCTTGTCCCAAGTACATTTGCCTCCTGAGCTGTTGTCCCCAGTTCACTCAACTTATCTGCTTTGATTATGATGATTGGTTCTCATTTCCTAAAGAAAAAAAATAAGCTTACCAAACAGAGGAGTCGTTAATGGCAGATTGGTGTGATTTTTGCTTCCCTTTTGCAGTCAAGTTTACCTACTACATTGCTATGAACACGTTTCTCTCTCAAAAAGTATTTCTGAGGTGAGAGAAATATTTTGGCTGAAGTTCTACAGTTATCTGCTTATGAATCTGTGCTTTCTTTGTTTTTCTGATATATTAGATCTAGTGGTCTCATAAGGCCTCCTGCCCGGTGTCACGATGATCATATTCTGCATTAGCAGTGCAGTATAATATGAAGACAGGAGAAGGTCATGCATGCTTTTTCTGAGAGAGAAAAAAAAGGAAAAGGGGATAAAAACAAGAACATTGACAGCTAGAATACTGTTTAATTATTTTTATCTATCTGTTGGATAATATGCCTCAGCAGGAGGCGTATTTTTAGGTTTCTGCAGGTGATGCCTAGGGCTAGATCCAGATGAGGCTGCAATAGGTAGGACTGTGGACAGCGATGTCCACCCACCCTGTGACCTAGCAGGAGACCCAGTAACTGCAGCAGTGTAAAATTTCCCCATAGGTTGTATTTTTCTTCTCTTGAAACCACTGCTCAGGTGACATCCCATCTTCAGATGTCAACTAGATTTTGGATCCATTGCAGCAACACACAGGCCTGAGCAATCAAATCTGGGCACCACATTGCAAAAGCAGAAATTTCTTAAACTGAATTTTGCAGATCAGGTTCACTCTGGGGAGAGCAGAACTGACGCTCACCAGACTTTCCCTGGAAAAAAAAAATGAGGAATTGATTGTGGTTTATAGCTTTGTTGTGTGATTGGTCTGGGACTGTTGCTATACTGGGGAGCATCCAGATCCAATATAATCCAAGAAGTCAATTCCACCCTCATGAGAAGTTTAACTTTTTTTTTTTTTTTTTTGGATAATGCTACTTTGCTCTATCATTTGATGATTTTCATTGCAAGAAGCCTGCACGCATTATCCCAATAGGAATATTTTCCACAGGCTCGTTCAGAAGCCAGTTTGCAGTTTCAGTCTGACTGTAGGCACGTTTGCCGCTGCGTCACGCAGTTCTTCATTCTGCCTTCATAGACTGCCTGACGTGGGTTTGAGCATATCCTACCCATCAGTAGTTCTGTCACAGTGTCATTAGCTGCCTGCTGCAGTGCTAGACTTGTTCTGAAATGAGCTTGCTTTCATGAAACCCCCTTTAGAGTAGGCATGTATACATGCTGTGTGTGCTGGCACCAATATTTGGGTGGGCAGACATACATAAAGGGCTTGCAGGTTACTTGACACGAACTCAGCTTCATGCAATCAAGGTAACCGGAATCCTCCTGTATTCCACTATATTTTGGAATTTATTTTTGGAATATAGTGGAATGCATGGCAATACATTGCAGACTTCCAGAAGGGCATCAAGTGCCCTTCCATCCGGCCTTGTTAGTGGCAATGGACAGGTTTGGATGCCCTTCCCTGTGCTGAGGAGTGAGCTGTTGAACTGCAGGGTTCCCAGGGCTGGACTGGGGTCTCTGTCTCTCTTTGAAGCTGTTCTGGGTGCGTGGGTCACTGGCTGGTTTGAGGAATTCTTGGCATTAACTCACAGATACTTTCAGCCACTGCAACGCATCTACTCTATGCCGACATTGCAGCTTTGCTGAGCTGTGTTAGCTCTGACATTTGCTTAGGAAATCCTAAAAACAGAATCAGCTCCCACCTTGCCATTTTTCCCTTTATGGGAAGGCTCTGAAGTGGGAAATGACCTAATTTGTAATGTCAGGTACTCGGCACTGGTAATTCCACCAGCTGAGCATCTTTTCCCCTCAAGGCTCCCTGTTATTTACAAGTACAGTCCGATTGACAAAGCAGGAAACAAATGGATTAACATTTCTCTTTGTTTCATCTGCCTAAGTTCAAGTAAGATATTGAGACTGATAGTAGACAGGCACAAATAATTACAGAGAGCCCCAAAGAAACCAAGTTTATTAAAAGTTTGTTCTTACTGCTCAGGATAATATGCCAAATGCCAAATTATACATTGTGCAAAGTTGGTCTTTCTACCTTAAAGGAAATGGTATAGCCACAGGATAACCCGCAAACTCAGGAGTGATGCTACTCTGTCACTGTCATTACCAAATCTCTGGATACAGATTCCATCTGGATGCAGGTTCCTGGAGTTTTTATGAAACAAACCTCCACCTAACAGCTGAATTTAAATATAGCATCGCTGTTGCAGACTTGTGGGATAAGTGTTGTTGCACTGTAGCAGTTAGCATATGGTGCTTGGCTCCGGGATAAAGAAAATTCAAGTTGAAGCCAAGTTGTCAGGAAGCTACCAGGATGCCTGCAACGTAAACTGTGCAGGATTTCACCATTGCTTTGGGGTTTCTTTTGCGCTTACTGGTATTCTGGTGTTTATGTCTGCATTTGACAGTTTTGGAGCAGCCGCAAGATACCGTTTGCAGTGGGGGAAACGTCCTTCAAAAATTCTGGTGTGTTGGCGTATGTAATTAAAGAGCTGTTCAGGATATTAGTCCAATTAGTGTGTGCCTCTTCCAAATTACTGGCCCTGGGTGAAAACGCGGTACCTTGAGCAGAGGGACCCTTCTAGACGTGGCTCTAGGTTCGCTTGCCCATTTCCAAGTTGTACCTGCTGCAGATCTCACCTAATTCTTAGCAGCACTAAGAATTCACTAAAATTTCACTAAGAGAAAAGCCAGCTCAGACCCCAGCCAATACTGAGGTTTCCACCTCCTCATCTGTGGCAGGCTCTTCTTCCATCCACCACTTACTCTTTCAATTTCTTTGCAAAAAATATCAGCAGAGAGAGCTAAAGCAATAGTCCTTCTCAAAATAGAGACTTTTCTTGCAAGGACAACACATGGCACTACCAAGTCATCTCTTTTGCTCGGTGAACAGCACCTGTTCAGAGGGAGCTGTTCACCTTCCCCTCACGCATAAGGAAATTAATTTAAAAGGGTTCTTATGGTCTTCAATCTGCTTTGAGTTGGAAGATTTAAACCTCACCTGCAGCGTGTCCTTTAAGTCCCGCTCTGGGGACGTGCGCCACTTTGCAGGGATGCTGCTTGTTCCACCTACAGCTCTGTTGCCCTCTTGCACAATCCTCTCTCAATTTTGTTATTTTTGTCCCGCTCAGAAGTTAACATGGTTCTTGTGGGATGTGCTGGATGCACAGCCCTCGGAAATGCTGGGTACTGAACGCAGCCTCAGAAGCAATTACAGCTCAGGCTGGAGCAAGGCGAGTTTTGCTGGTCTCCTGCCATGTCAGAAAGCAGTGGATCTTGTAACCCCAAGCAAAGACGACACACAGCAGTCTTGAAATACTCTTATCTATAATGTAGGTTGTCCAGCTAAAAAAAGTAATAGTTAAACATCTGAACCTCAGTATTATTTAATGTTTGTGAGATGTAATTTCAAAGGCACTTAAGCTCAAAATTATTTTGGCACTTGACCTTCATTTAGGCACCCATTCAAATCAGTGAGTTGCGGAGGACTTCTTCACAATCAAAACAAAAATATCGTATAAATATATTCCATCTTCATCTACCTTCTTTATAGCTTCTGGAATCCTCTACTTCATTATAAAAGCATCAAAATATATCAGCTTAATATGGTATAATGACTTGCAAAAGTGAACAGGTAGATATGAAGAGTTTTGTGCTCCTGTAGAGATTTTGATTGTGGGAAGTAGTCACAATTCTGATCAAAAAGTAATTAAAATCCTAATTTCAGCTCCCTTCTAGAGAGAATGATCATCAGACTGTTTGTTTTAGTTCAGATTTTCATTTTCTAATACTCCTGTGGTTTGATTTCTTTAAGAACAGTGAAACTAATGAATTCAACCAACCAAATAACCCCTTGTATTATTACTTAGTTATAAAGGAAAATAAAAACATTGAAGCTCATCCCTTTTCTTTGTGGAGTTTCATAACAGTGTAATCTGAGCGATCAAATGTTTTAAATGCTGAAAGTTTCCTTCATTTTAAGACAACAGCCTGCAATTAATTCTTCCTAATGTTGGAACATTAACATACTCGAGTGAACAAGTTGGCATTAGCACTACTCAGTGTTACAGTCTTGCCTGCTGTTACTGAATATGAGCTAATCATGGTCGTATTTGAGAAAAAGACCCAAATACCTCAAAAAACAACAATTTGATGTGAGGCATGGTATGACACCTGAGGTTGCCTTTTGACTTTTTTCCTTTGCCTTTTTTCTTTTTTCCTTCTCCACTTGGAAGCAGGTCACATCAGAGATACAGACACGCTGTGTCTTACATTTGCTGCTCTCTCTTCTTTTTTTTTTTTATTGTTATTCTTGTGCCTTGTCTTTTTACTTCTTCTCTGCTGCAGCAAAGAATTGCCAGTTTGTGTCCTGCTGCTGAACTGGCTGGGGCAACAACACATAGTTCTTGCATGAGCTGCAGCAGGTTGGATTAGATGCAGTTGGCAAACTGGGTGCAAAGACTTGACTTTCTGTCTTTCCCAAGACTGCAAAAGCTCTTCTTTTTTGTTGATACAATGCACGTACAAGACATAGTCTGTGTGTCCCTTTGGCATCTGCTAAGTTTATTCATTGTCCTTGCATACAATCATCTCTGCAATAAAAATTACTCAAGTATTATATATCTAACCCAAAATACGAATAAAGAACTGTTCATTGCCATCTCTCGTATCCACAAATGTCATCTGAGCAGGTCCTGAATCAGTGCCCCAGCTTTCACTCTGAAAACACTGTGCTAGGGAAGCAACTACCATTTTACAGAGCAGAAGCTTTGGCCACTCATGGCTATTACCTATTTTGTTGCATTTTATTATATTTTATCAGAGTAGGGGCATTCACCCAAGCATCCTGGCTCTATTCTAGTAGGACTGTTGTATTTTGCCTTAGTCCAATCTGCCTGAACAGTAAGGTGTCAGGCTGTTTTCCATCTGCTGTTGCAAGCCATGGAGCTAAGCTATTGCAATCCACCTCGCAGTGACAATCTTTTGAGGAAAAAAGGCAAAAAAAGAAAAGAAATCAGCACAGCGGAGCTACACTGACTTACATTTGATAGAGAATCTGGCCCAGGCCACATGAACAGAAAAGCTTGCAATCTTTTGAAACTAAAAGCACTGCGCCACCTTTTTTTTCCTATTATTTCTCCATCAGCAGTAGTGAAGGAATGAAACAACCGGTGAGAGTTGTTCAAACCGTCACAGCTGATGCACTCAGTGCTTCATCTCAGCAGACAGCGATGACGGTGTTACTCGTGTCACCTTCCAGGTCCATTCTCAACTTTTGGCTGCTGAGGGACATGTTGGAGTGGCTCTTTATGAGTGCATCTGATTTGGGTCTCCAACCAAGTGTTCACTTTGGGTCCACTTTGGAGATAGAAGCATCCCCTGGAAACAGGGACAAGTGCTCCGCTCCGGGAAAAGAGCTTTCATAGTGCTGACCATCTCATTTTAATATAGGTGTAGTGATGCCTAGATAAATAAATCATGATCTGGATATATGCAAAGTCCAGAATATCCAGAATGATGTTTGTTCTTTATAGAGCTGCACGACAATTTCGTTGCAATGTTTCTTTCTAAAAATAAGGTTTTATTTTTTTTTCTCCTACAAAAAGAAAAGGGATAAAAAAAAGCATCTTCTGTCCCAGCTATCCAAGCTTTTTATGAGTTGAGTCAACCCTTGCTACTACTTAACAAAATTCCCTTTCATCCTCATCATCTCCTCTTAAATTCCCTTTCCTTCCAGACTGGTCAGAAAAAAAGAAGGAAGATGCTCAGGTGATGGTGACGAAAGGGAGCAGTGCTTAAATGTCCTTTATCAGGTTACCATTAAAAATAAAACAAAGAAAACTACTAATGCACGTGAGCACAAATATGTATTTGGGAAAGCAAAAGTGGGGCTCTAGCAGATTGCAGGCAAACTCCTGCTGTTTATTTGGTGCTTTCCATCTCTTCAAAGAGGTCAGCAATTTAGAGGCTACTTGTTAGAATGGACACAATTAAAGACGAGAGCTTTATTGCAGCCAATTTCGCTTCCGCTACCCTCCTTTCAGTCACGCCACAAATCAGCACCGTCTGTGCCTAAAAGTCATTGATTGGGAAATGATTCTTAATTAGCACACTTCCTTAAGGTCATAGGAAGGTTTCTTCTTCTTGGACGAGTAACAATTCTTCTCATTTTGTGTGTATGTTTTCAGAGTGTCAGTTTGGGTGCGTACTGTTCCTTACTGTTGGGTTATCCTAGGCACTAGCTGCAGCAAGATGCTCTTCTGTGTTATGTTAGATAGCACTGAAACCTAGAAAGGGCTTATAATCAAATGAATCTTAGGGTAATTGTGGTGTTCCCTCCTGAAATGAGATGCCATGCTATTACTTCAGTGAATCTAAGCAGAAGACTCACTTCAAATGTATTTCTGATTATTTTGTCTCCTGGTGGAACCTGAGTGGTGTGCAGAACAACCTGGAAAATAGATAGGTTAGTCTACTTTAATCTGCTATTGAGCAGATTCCTGTCATTATTAACTATTTAGAAGAAATCTAGTGTGCAGTGATATAGCAAAGGTTCCAAGTTATGAATAAGGAATACTTCTGGCCAAAGTAGTTTTGTCTAGTGAACACCACAAAATAGTACTTGTATATGTAGCTTTCCCCTTGGGATAACTGCTGCTGTAGAGAGTGGAGTGTTTTGTTACTTTTCCATAACATGCTACTGTGATTTCTAAAATTTATGGATTCAGAAATGCTTACTTATCTATCATATTGTCATTTTAATGTTTCCAGCATCTCCCTCCCTGGGAGGGATTCAGGCTTCCATCTGCCTACCTTGACTTGCTGTCGAGGGAGATTTGCTGCTTGCCAGAGCCCTGTATCATAGATGTTGAAGAGATACTGCTGAGGCTTGTCTAGTCCACAGATCATCAACCTATGGAGACCAATGACACAGCTGGGGAGACCTTGGGTATATCAACAGGGTCATAAGAGTTGTGGGTCAAAGACATGACAGCTCAGATGCATCCTTCAGGTCAACACCTGGTTGTGAAGCCACTATGAACCACGGGGTTTTGTTGTCACTCACGGGTCGATCTTTGAGGACCCAGGAGCCTTTGAAAGGGATGAATCCATTTATCAAGGGCAAGAGCATCTTTGCCAAGATGGGTGGGGATGGTAATAGCGGCACCTTGGAAAACCTATGCCCAATTGCCCTTTTCCCCTTAGATTCACTGTGTTATCAAACACAAACCCTTTAACCTGGCTTTTGCAACAGCAACAACAACAACAAAAAAAGAGATTTCCTTGCTCACCGGAATTTTTCAGGATAAACACATGGAAATGTGTGAAGGTACCATGGAGATGGTAGGGGGCAGGGAGATTAACGGAGCGCTGCTTCTGCTGAGTCTGAACCTGCCTGACCCTTCCCATTTAGACACCATGTGCCTCTCTAAGCTGAGGTCTCTGGGTAATAACATGTAATTTTAGCCAGCGGAATTCTTCTCATTATTAATTATCTATATAATGATAATGTCCATAGGATTCTCTAAAATCTTGAGCACACGATCATTAAACTAATGAGGAACACTACTTATTTAATCTTTATATTGCTATAAGGGAATTGTTTCCTACCTCTGTTTATATGTATCTGCTCAGATTAGTTCTCTAGAAATAATAATAAAAAAAACTCACTAGGAAGCAATAATAGCAACTGTAAATTGAATTTTATTTTTAAAGGGTTTCACTTAGCAGTGGGAGAGGAACTAGACTTTTTCAATCACATCAGCACATTGCATGATTTAGCCGGTAGTAGTATATATAGTGTTGGCCTGATTTCAGGGTATCAGAATGTTGTAGGTTTGATTTCTGCTTCGGGAAGTTGTTTATTCTTTGTAGAAGGAGAAGGAAAGTGTGGAAGATCCCAGAACAAATTTCTCAATCCTTTTACCCTTGAAGAAGTAGGTGATAGCTTCCAGCTGATGTTTTTGTGAAGGAATGATGGTGAGCGATGGGCTGCAGAGGCCCTGGAGTTCAAAAACAGCTCCACATAGATCCTTTGATAAGAACCCTTTGCAGCTAAATAATAGGTATGTGTAGATGATAAAATGCAGGGTCATTGAGAAAGTGCAAGTGTTAGAAAACTGGTTTCAGAGCGAGGAACTAGTGACTGCTGTAGATGATCTGGTAAGCATCCCAGGCTCCAACGTCCACATGGTGACATAGTAGGGTAATAAATAAATGCAGGTGAGATCCGATGAACTCAGTGCTCCCTTCTGCCCTTAAAGACCATGAGTAGATGAGTCTTGGATGGAGACAGCTTGCCTGCAGCTCAGCCCCACACCACTGGCAATGCCGGGGTGGTCTGCAAAGCAGGAACATCTGCTGCACTGTCCACTTCTCTTCACACGGTGCATTGCAATCACCTTCACCCAAGGTGTTCATACCACCTTCATCACCAGAAGTCTTTGAACACCCTGTTGGCTTTCTCTGGTGCTTTTTCTCTCCAAATCACCAGAGAGAATTTGGGACACCTGGGACCTGCCTGCAGTGTGTTTTCATTACAGTGTATAAAAACACGGGCATCAATAAATTTATATAAAGCACTTCAGCCGTTCTAGCCCAGATAATTTTTAACATTTCACATCTCTGAATGAGTTCACCTTTAAAATTTCCATTTGTTATTCTCAGAGAAGGTGATGACAGCGATAACAACGATGTTCTCTGTGATTCAGAGACCTCTTTTTGCAGATGCTGGCATTAAAAGCAGAAGTATATATCATGCTCTAGAGGCTGTGGGCTGTAATTTATTGCATATCAAAGAAGAACAAATGCAAGATCGAAAGCACTATTGATTTTGCTCAATATTCGCTGGACAACAGTGCAACAGGCACAGCCTAGGGGTGTCCCCAAAGATTCCTTCACTGATGTATCTGGACCACAAGGATCAAGACTGGGCAGCGCAGGAACTTAAAAACTGTGGAAGGAAAAACATCCTCAGTGTGTCTCTGTCTTCTTGCATTTACAAGCATCAGATTGCTTGCTCTATAGATCTGTTGCTCTTTTGAAGGAGTCGCAAGCACAAAAAGCTACTGCGCCTCTAGCTAGGAAAGCACATGAGAAATGCAAGCTGGCAAAGCTGGGTCTTGCCATGGTGAGAAGGACTGAGAACAACAGAGCTTTGCAAGATTGTTGCCATCATAATTTGACTGTTCCTTCTGTAAACCTAGAAGATGCACAGAAATGGGTCTGGATATGAGCTTGTTTTCTATTTAAGAAACAGATTTTCAAATGTTGGGATTTAAATTTGTGTCCACAAACCGCATCCAGCTGATCAGACCCTGCTGCTGTTTTCCCCACCCCCTTCATCACGGTGCATATGCTGACCAGCAACAAACCTCTTCCATTAGCTGAACCAGCAAAACCTAAATCCCTGGTTTTCAAATCAAACTGAGGACTCTGTGCTAGTCAAACGCGTGTCTTCCCAGTCCCTTGTGATCGCTCCTTCTCGTGTAATTTGTAGCTGCCCAGGGTTTAGGTTGTAAATGAAGAGCAAAAATTGAATTTCTAGTTTTACTTAGCAGGCCAGATTGCCTGTAGGCTTCCTAGCAGATGCACAGTGCAACAGCTCGCTTGGGAGCATTGCAGCCTCATTTATGGTGCAAAGAAATCCACTTGACCCTTGAAACACCACGAGGCAAAAGTGGGACCAGCAGTGTCTGGACAGAGAAACCAAAAACCTTACCCAAAAGGTGCATCTTCCTTCTCTAGGATATTCGATGCAAGCAGTCTTGTATAATGTGAAGCAACTACGCTGAATAGCTGCACCAAGATATATTTTAAAATGCCAGTAAGTTTCCCTCTGACCCAAACACTCTATTAAAATAAAGTTTAGACCTCTGGGTCTTATTGCTGCAAGGTCTTTCATGAGAGAGGACTTTTGGAGGGCAAGAGAGGGGCATACAAGGAGAGAGCGGAAGGTCGTCTTGGATTCGGAAAAGGCTTTTCTGCCCCAGAAAGAACCACAGTTGGAGATAATCCAGGGCTCTTTGTTATTGTTGTCGTTGTTTTTAAGAGGAATTTGGAGGATAGGGCACTGAATAGCCAGAAAATCAGCATTAATTTGCTTTCTTCAAGAATTAAACCAAAAGCTTGGGTGAGCTGCAGCTCACCTCGCAGCCCTAATGCTGCCAAGCAGCGACACCAATTTTTCAGGAGAATGTTTCACAGATAAAATGTTTGGATTTCGACTCATCAGCAGCTGCCAGCCTTTTAAGAGTGTTGGATTTCATTCAGATTGCCTTATGAGACAGCTGCAGGTATATTGAAAAAAAAAATTGACCTTGAAGAAATTAGTACATGAGTAAAGTGTATGATTTTTACTGATAGATTGGTTATTTTTTATGCTTTCTGCAAAACTCAGCTTTTACATTTTACTTGCTGTGGCAATCTCTCATTTCACCCTTGCTTTTCCTCTAATTCTTTAGAGTTTAATTTATGTTTTCCTCTAGCCCATCTAAATATTTTAATCTGGGAGGTAGGAAGAAAATTCAGAAATTTTGAATGTGGAGATCTGTTCACAAACCTCAGCTTTCCTTCTTTTCCTTTTTGGAAAATTGGAGAGCCTTTGGGTAGTTAACAGTATTCTACCATTAAAAAAATACTGATAAAAAAGAACATTTTCAGTAGAGGAAGCCGAATAAGTTTCCTATTTCTTATCTTCCTATCAAATAAATCCTGGTTCTCACCCCACGTTTATACATTTTGTGAATCACTATCTGACCAGCACATTTTCTCTTGCCTAGGTAAACGTAATTGTCAGCCTATAAAATCTGTATCCCTTCATCTTTTATGGGAATGCAGCAATAGTTCACAGCAGCTCCACTGATTCCCAAGTCAGTAAAAGACACACTTATTCTAATGCAATCATCTTAGAAATGGCATTTATTTAAGCAGTTAGTGGCTCTTACTACAGTGAGTGTTCATTAGCTTGGGTTTATTTTATTTCTTTTTATTTTTGAGTCCCTTCACTGCCGAAGGTTTTGGTTCATAGCAGCTCTCAATTTCTCATCCTGAGCATCTCGTGTGTGGCACTGTCTTTCTCCTAAAACTGCAAAACCCCCTGGGGTTAGCGAGGCTCATCCACTCGGCAACATGAGAAATCAGGTGAACTCACCTAAAGCCACCGTCTTTGCCGTGCTCCAGGAGGTGATTGTGGCCTTTGCCACCCAAGCACTTACCGGAGAATGTCCTTTGCCTTAATCCCAATGTTATTACACAGCAAATAAAACATGGCTTTTGTGGCTTTGCTATTACTCCAGGTTGCTTCAGCTGGAATACTGCACAGCTACGTGTGTCCTATCCAAAGCTGGGTTTGTGACCCACCTTCGGGGTCCTCATCTTGCAGTCGGCTCTTCAGGCCATAAATGCATCGTATGGCAATTAACTCTAGGACTTTTGTTACTAGCGATGCCAGGTGACCCTAGGGTCCTTGGTTTGAAAGCACATTCATCACTGATAGATAGGGCAGAAGAAGGAAATGCAATGAATGCATAACTAGATGTATGTATATACACCGCGGCAGTTTATTCTGACAGATAGAGAAGTCAGCTGACAGCCAACCTTATGCACTTGAGCTATCTCAAGAAGGACAGAGAAGGCTTAAGACTGAGTGGTTGTCTTTTATGCAGTAAAAATAACATTTTGCACCTAACTGGGTGTAAGAAACTCCAAAACAGCTAAGGCAACAATTGCGAAAAGAAGAAGGAACAGAGAAATTTGGCTGGAATTGCAGCTGAACACATTAAAAAGTTGTGGCTGACTTTTCCTCTCCTGTGTTTTGCAATAAAACATGATCCTAAGCTGTTTCCATGTGCCCAGAATAGCCTTCACCAACATTTTATTTATTTGTTTATTTGTTTGTTTGTTTAACTGGATTTTCTATCCCCTGGCAATGGGTGACAACCATCCTTTCCTTACCTAAACTGTTCTAAATGGTTAACAATTACAGAATGCACCTTCCCCCCTTTTTTTTAGGCATTATTTTCCACTTTTGTTTGCACACCAGTGACTCGGAGCAGGGCCGTCTTTATGAAATGCCCCCTGCTTTGGAAGCATCCTCCGGGATGTTTGGATTTGATGCTTTTCCCAACATTTTATTTATTTGTTTATTTGTTTGTTTGTTTAACTGGATTTTCTATCCCCTGGCAATGGGTGACAACCATCCTTTCCTTACCTAAACTGTTCCGGGATGTTTGGATTTGATGCTTTTCGGCGGTGCTCACGTTTGCCTCTGCAGCTCTGCGAGGCTCGAGATGCTGACTGCCATAGGCTGGAGGCTACAAACACAGAGCACTAGACTTTTAAGAAGTCTTTAGTATCCATTGGCAAAGGGAGGTTCATGAACTAGGCAAGGACCAGCGGGCATCATAAGAAATCAAAGCCTCATTTCTGCAAGCTGCAGGCAGGAACCTTATAAATATATCTACCATTGGAAGACATAAGGAGAGATGTGGTGCAAGGTCTTACTTGCGCTTTGAGGAGCGTTGTGTTTTCTCATCAAAAACAAGAGTGAGAGGTAGGCTGCGAATCAGCAACAACGCGTTTCCTGATTTGACCTCACCGTCGGTGCCAGGAATGGGACTGGATCTTTATAAAAGCTCCGAGTGTCGTGCCTCTTAATGGGCCCAGCTGGGCCAGGCCTTTCCAGGCACGTATGCTATTTGCATCGCAGCGGCAGCACGGATGAAGAAAGACCTAGGGCCATGCAGCTGCCACCTCTCTGAACGGCTGCCGTTCAAGTATGCTAAAGAAGTCAAACAAAGTGTGTTTTAATAACCTCCCTCTGTGTTCAGACTGGAGAAGTATAAGCTGACGTGCTGGGCTCAGATGCAAAAGGCCCCAGTGGTATCTGCTGAGATGGAAGCATTGGTGATGGAGGAGAAGAAGGTCGCATCTGACAGCCTTGGCAAGGGATGGTCACAGCTGCCCCTCTCCTGGGAAGCGTGTGCAGCCCGCTCCTTCCACGTGCTGGCGGAGAAGACCTCCTTCCTAAAAGGCAGAGGAAAGTGATTTTTACCTTGTTGAGAAAACACAGCTTTCTAGTGGACACTGAGGAGCATCTGGAGACACCACGAACAACTTCGTTCCAGTGAATAACACTAGCAATAAGTCAAGTTAGAGCAGTGTCTTTCAGGTCTGAGCTACTGATCTAGGAGCTTTGTACACTTAAGTCACTTCTTGTTGTCGATGGAGGGCAGAAGTGCTTATATAGTTAAAAAAAAATGCAGAAAAGCAATTGCACACAGCCGGGAGAGATGCAACTCGTCTTGCTCCCATTAGCATGAATACAAGTCACAGACTCTGTCAGTGCATAAAAAAGGCCAAGAATTATTAAATGGACGGAATGTGAGCCCCAAAGCCTGAATCACTTTCCATTCCAGAAATATGTTTTCCCTTCAGCTTTAGCTGGGAAAGTTATTCTTCAATTCCTTGCCTATGCCTAGCCATATTGCCATGAACGGTTAAATATCCCTCATATTTCACAGCAGCAGCAGTTCCAGTTCAGTGGTGGATGAAGTGATTCAGCTGTGCAGCTTTTTTAGACATTAAAGCTTGTTTAAGAGCTTAATGATCCCTTGGTGTTAAAAAAGCCCTGTATAAATGAAAGTTATTATTCAATATTAATCAAAGTTAAAATGTTTACGTAGCTTAGCAGCTTTACTCTCAATGGAGGGAAACACAGTGTCACACAGCGAAATTTTTTAATACTGGACTTTCTGAAGCAAAATATTCGTAACTTTGTCAAGATATTCTCTTTTCTTACTTTCCCTTCTTTTCTTCACATTTCAGCACAGCATCACAAAATGGGTCCATCTGTTCCTTGGCTATTAAATTAGATTGAGTTAAAACCAGGCAATCTGTAAGGGACTTTTCCTGGTAACTGGAACTTTAAAATATATATATTTTAAGCTAATATGTATTTATTTTAATGAATCTCATTTTAGCCTGCAGTAAAGATGAGGCAAAATAACATGTAGGAGGGTTATTTGCTTAAATTGTCCCTAGGTTTCTTTTGATAATGAATGAATGCTATTTCTCATACAACCTGTTGGGCCAATTATTAATCTGATACTATTTACAGTGAATCCTTTTGTTTGTTATCAGCAAAACTATTCCCATTCTGTTTCTCTCAGAGACTGTGCCAGCCCAGAAAGTTGGAGCAGATTTATCTTTAATGCCCATTCACCAGTAAGTGTAATATCTTAAGTACTATTTCAATATTTGTAGTGTATCTTGTATTAGGGCTAAAGAGCATCAGGTGAAAACAGAAACAAATGTGCATGAACCTGTCCTATAGATTAAGCCTGTCCCATATATCAAGGCATTCATTAATAGGACAGGCAAAACCCACATTTTATTCTTACCATTCATGCACACATCAAGACAAGGAGCCCATCGTTCCCTTGGGAAAGCTGCCCAAACTCAAACCAGCCCAAGCCACTGCAAAACTTCACTCAGTGGCTTGATATTTCTAGATAATTCTAGATATTTCTGCAAAGAAAGTAAATAAAATATATGTAGCTACTGATTGCAGAAGGGCTTCTGTAAACTTTTTCTTCAGCTTACTGGGTAATGTGGTCATAGAGCCTCATTCAGAAATTTGTCCAGTGGGCCCAGAGCTTCAGAGAGTTTCAGTGATGACCTGTGGAAATAGATATTTGGCCAACGATGGAAAATAGCTGCAGTGCCCCGTACTAGGGAATTTGCAAGTCTGTTTTGAAACATCTGCTTTTCAGACATCTTTGGCTTGGGAATATTTTGCCTGATGCTACAGTCTTTCAGACGACAGGGATTTATCTGTTGGTAGATGAGGTAGCCTTGGCTTATTGACTGTACTCTCAAGCACCTTGTTATTTTCCTTTCTCTAAACATTCAATCTGGCACTACTGAGATTTTTTATTAGAACATTTTATATTGACATCAAAACAGCAAATTTTTCAGTACTTGTTCATGTTGATGGGTTTGTCCCTCTTGATATCATCTTTCTGCAGCAAATGCTATCAGCATCATGCTACTGTAGCTAGGAGAAATGCATACTATTTTATTGAAATAAAGCAGCACCAGAAAGCTAAACTTACAAATGCTGCAAGACTTTATTTAAATGGACATAGATGTGTATTTTTGTTAGGTATTTAGGTTCGTCCAAGCTTAATAAATACTAGTAATAAATGCTCATCAATAAATTTGTTACATGAATACTCTTCAAACTAATCAATAAATACTAGTGTTAATGCAGACTAGTAAATACTATGTACACATAATTATAAAATCAAGGTTGCTTTTTTCTCTTCTTCTGTTTAATTCAGAAAAAAACATGTAATTGCAGTGGTAAAGTCTTACACACGATATTCTTGGCCAGTAAAAGTGTTTTCCTTCCTGTTCTTTTTATTTAGAGACTGGCAAGCAGAAAATCCATCTTCTTTCTCTTTACAGTTGCAGTAAAATCAGCATATGTTGTATAGGACATTGCATTTTGTTGCAGGACAAGTTAAAGGCCTGATAAAGTGCTACGAGTACAGAGACAGATTTGAGGATCTATTGAAATTTAAAATATACATATTCTTTGGAAGAATGGATTTTTTTTTAGCTAAAATGAGATTATAAAGAAACAAAACAAAGAAAAGAGTTCTTTGGGCTATTATTGAAATGTGTTGATGAAAGAAAACAATTTGTTTTGTGACAATATAAATTCAAATGCTTCTCTGTTTTGGAATATATGCATATATAGATATTTTCCTTGGGAGGAATATAGCCAGAAATTCTTCATACAGAATTAGCAGTTAGGAAAACTCCACAAATTAACCTTTATCCGCTAAGGTCAGTGTTATTATTGAAAATAATACTGTTTGAATTGTGCTCTCCTTAATTAGCTCATTTTTAGTTTTGGAAATTAAAGAATACTCATTAATATGTAATACTCGTAATAGTGCAAGGCAAGTTTGGCACATGTTGTGATAGTCTTCAGGGTTTTGTCTTTGGCTATTAAAATAATATATAGCAGTACTTTGTGACAGCAGAGCTCTCCAGTCCAATGCTGTCATGTTGTGTTAAAGCACCAGGCATTAAGGTGATATTAGATGAGCTCGTTAGGCCTCGATTCAATTGCCCAAATCCGCACTGCAGAAGAAACCAGCTGCCTCAAAGCAGGCAGGGTTTGCAGGAGCTAAACGGGATTCTGCTGGCAATGGAATCAAGTTGGAAACACTTTTATCAGTGAAGCCTTGAGCAGCAAAAGTTCTCTTCTGACATACTGGACTTTAGAAGAATTAGGGGGAGTTCTCAGTTCATTAGACTTTCCTGTACTTGGTCCTCTTCAGCTTCAGTTTTTCTCGTGTAATATTTTTATATTTAGAAACATTTCCAAGAAGACTTTTTATTATACTTTCCGGCTTTATTTGTTCATTGTGCCATTTGTTTTGACTGCTTTTAGATTTCCAGTGATAGAAAATAATGTCCAGGGATAGATGAAGCATGTGTTGGCTCTTTTATCATAAAGATGAATTCAGGGCTTGTTTATTTATTTTAGAGGTGGATTTCCATGTTTGCTTCTACTGGAGTCTCCCATGTTTTATTTTCAAACTCCAGAGTCTCTAAAGTCTCATGGTATTATTGCTGGAAAGATTAATATTAGTTAAACTTTGATTTCTACTAGGAAACTTCTTTTTATATATAAATACTGTATCACATCTTATTGCACCTGCATTTGGGCTCTTAATATAGGATAGCACAAGGTTAATATCAACCTAATAGACCCTGGTGTTTTGTTTTATTTTATTTTATTTTATTTTATTATTTTTGCATTTTAACTAGGGAAATCTTAAGAGATGGCTTGTGTCCAACCAGGAAAGGCATGTGGCAGCCTCGATCTCATGCACGTTACTCAGTGTCCCCCTGATACTACAACATCACTTATTTTTTGATGAATTCCTAACACTGTAGGATTTCCGTTACGTTGGCAATCGTATCTAACACTGCTTTTTGAACTTGAACAGTATCACACTGTGTCCTTGGGATGTCTGACATGGTTATATTAATGCTAAAATAATACGCAGGGCAAAATTGTCTAACAGGAAATATAATTAAAAGATACATAAGTACAGTTTAACAACTTACAAGGTTGCTGTTCTTATTCTAATGCAGCAGCTAGCTACTTGTGTTAGAATGCAAAAAAAAAAGAGCTGACGTTGGTTTCTTGCTACCTAAACTCTGTCTTTTCACTAGAAATATTTTATGGCAGCAAGCTCCCCTGTAGCTAATTTTCATCTACTCGAGGGACTTTGGAAGGATACTGCAATTCAGAAGGCAAATTCAGGAGATCTCTACCTTTTCTATGCCTGCAATAACCCAGTTGCTCTTTCCAGTGATTATTGAGAAAAAAATTGAATTATTTCTTGCAATACAAGCTCTGCTGACACCAATCTCCATTAAATATTTTTAAAGGACATTCCTTTCCTTTTGCTTTCTGCCTGCATGAACTGTAAATATTCTCAGCAGAGGTAGAAGTCCGGGGATCTTTTTAGTGTCCCTTCAGCATTTATTTTCTTTTACAGCAGCTGGTCTTTTTTATAACATACTTTACATTTTCATACCTTCAGCCCATGGGAAGTCTAGTTTAACAAACATTTCCAAGCATGTTGCTGACCACTCTTCTTTGCACATAATCATTCTTCTTCATGGCCTCCTTTGGAGGGACATTCTTCCTGTCTACACCTTCTCCCTTGGATATAATTTTAATTAATACAGTCTCAGGCTTTCTCCTCAGGCGGCAGATTTGGTACCCTGACACACAGGCCCTTGCTTCAGATATGGCCCACTGAATTCTTCCAGTGTGACTTTTATCCATCCAGAGAAAGCTCTTTTCCATGATAGCACATGAGACAAGGCGGATAAAGCTGTTTTCCTACTGTGAGATACAAATTTTGCCCTTGTAGGGCAGTTTGTTTTTAAGCTGAAAGGTTTCTAAGGAAGCTAGAGGGAGAATTGCATCTCTTTCTTTGGACTTTTTAAAGGTATGGGAGGAATAAGACTCCAGCCAAGCACTTGAGCAGGTTGCCCAGAGAGACTGTGCTCTCTGTTTCTCCATCCTCAGAAGCTTTAAAGATGCAACCAAAGTCCTGAGCATCCGAGTGTGAAGTCAGATCTGACCCTCCTTTGAGTAGGAGGTTGGACTCAGACCCTCAAGACAGGCCCTGATCCTACAGAATCAGCATGTGTTCATGTAGGCTTTTTTTCTTACACATACTATCTGGTCAGAAACAAATGAAATCGTAGATAATTTGCAAGAGGGGGTTTAATGCAATATTATAAGTGTACAAAACCCCAGTTTACATAGGTTAATATTGACTTGGAGAGTGAGAGTTAAGACTAGTTAGGTACTTGTTGACTAAGTTGAAAAGACAACTTTTCTAAGTGCCGCACAAGAGCATGGGTAATATATACAAATTGCTGCTAGGTGACAAAGCTGACTAGTTTTTTGCACACAGAAAAGATGTCAGATCCAGCTGATGAGAGCTGAAGCAGCAACCATCAGGAGGCTTGTCTCACCATTTTTAGCTGCCAAAACTGCTCAGGATTTTTCTCTTTTTTTTCTTTATTTTTTCTCCGTTTTTTTCTTCAATGTTATATACTCCTAAATAACTCAGTATTGAATATAATGAGTTTGAGAACCAGTTATTATGAGCATAACAAATTGCCCACAGCATAATGGGTGAAAAGTGATGAATTACCAGAACATAAATCTGTAGCATTCATTCATGATTAGTAATAACAGGGAAATGGCAAAACTGATTTATTACTTGCCAGTATATCTATTCCTGCTCATGATTTTTTTAATTATAGTATATAGAAGATATTAATTCAGGTTATTAAAATGAGAAAACTATTTTCTGTTTTCTCTTTTGTAGCCATAAAAGTTTTCTGTTTTCTCATAAATTCAGGAATAAGCATAGCATTTATCAAAATGCAAGGAACAATGTTAGACATGTACCTGATTTTAAATATCATTTCATCCAGGGAGAGGATAATACGTGCCTGAGAATGCAAGAAGTTTATGGCTTCAGAAAGTGCACAATGAAAAGGAACAGTGTGACAAAACAGACCAATGCCACTTAGATATTAAAATGGTACAAATAACATTAGCTTCATGGATTTGTTTCCTTTTAATCCATGCTTTTTTGGAGCCTAGAAGCAGTGTCCTTGAGACCTTTTGGTCTCCTTCTGGTCCCCTGTGCCTGCTGTCCTCAACAGTCTTCTGGAAGGTGAGCACTTGAGTAGTGGTGACCATTTGCAGTCCTATGAGTAGCTGTACTTAAAAGGGAACAAGGTATAGAAAAAAAAAAACCTTTTACTCTGTCATGCTTTTCACAGCTTTTTTTCTGGATACAGAAACATCTTGCTTGCTAGTCCACAGCTAGAAACCAGAAATCTCCTGCCCAGAAGGGTAAACATCAAAAAATGTGAAGACTTGGGATCATCCCTCTTGAATAGCCAAAAAAATCCCTGGAAGGCAGTTATCTCTCTCTCTGTGTTTTTCTTTCTTTCTTTCTTTTTTTTTTTTTTTCCCCCTCAGCAGGGCTCAGTCTCATCCTTCCTCTATAGTCTCTTACAAGGTGTGCAGACGGGTGCAGTAGCCACAGAACGTGTAGGATGCTTTCCTAAAAAGAAGTGGAAAAGCCACAAGTCGAAGAGACCTGACCATTTGAATGACCAATGAATTTACTATCTGTTGTTCAAGACAGGCCAGAGCCAGACAGGTGCATCAGGAGATGCTAAGAAGGTATGATCCAAAACTGGAAAAAGGGAAATTTCAATTGATTGGAAACAAACAAACAAACAAAAACCGCAGTGGTGGTGGTTAAGCAATAGGATTCATCTTCCGCAAAGTGAATATGGGAAAATCACCGTTCTTTGGGGAGATTCAAAATTTGACTGGACATTTCCCTGAG
>NW_010580267.1:108969-247905 GCF_000705375.1 Tinamus guttatus
AGAGGTTCCCATCAGTCTCAATTAATCTGTGGGTTTAAGAACCCAGAGAACGTCATAGGCACACAGAAATACACACAGTATTACAAAGAGTCTTTCTTTGATGCTCAAGCACAGTTTAGATCTGGAGAAGGAAAGACACATGCAATAAAGCATCTCTAAAACAAGTACAATTACTTTTCCAATGGACTATCCAAAAAGACTTTAGAAAAAGGCTTTAGAAATAGGTTTCTCTTTTCTTAATGGGTTTTCATTCACTGACACTTTATTTTATTGATTTCAAGCCTTCCAGTAATTTGAATGATTTTTGCAACGAACCAATATGAAATCTCATTCCAAGCAGCAATTTTATTTTACTCAGGGAAGAGAACTCTAATTGGCAGCTATATCAGCTCTCAAAGGCTAAAGTAAAAGACAAACTGGTTAAGGTGTGGGTTTCCAGGGAGTGCCCAGCTGTGATTTATTACCTAGTGTTAAACCTCAGCTGAGACTTGGGCAAGAGTGGGCCGCTTCAGGAGCTTGTAGCCCTGCTCACATGTTGGTGGACTTGTTTTTAGAGAGGATTTTTTTTCTTGCTGAGCCAGTAAAATAAATCAGACTTGAAATTCAGGGTGTTCTCATGGTAGCCATCATGATCCCGAAGATTTATTAGCTTTTAGCACCACAAGGTTGTTGGCCAAACTGCTTTGACAGAGATACCCCAGGAAGTGCACCTCTGATGTGCTGATGGCCAATGTGCATGGAAGAAAAACAGTGAAAAACTGGATAGGTTCATGCAGGATAAATAAGCTTAGCAGGTGATGCAAAAACTCAACAAATGGCCAAAAGAGTGTATGGAAAGGGAAAGTGCATTTTAGCAAGTTGATAAATTTCTGGGAGATGCGAGTCCATCTGGTGTCTGTTCCTCTGTGGCTAATGTGGCATCAGGGTGGCTTCCTGAAGAAGATAGTTTTAGTATAGCTGTAAATAAGAACTCGAAGGTAGTTTCTCTGGAATTCATTTATAACTTTTTCCCACTTGCTGTTGGGCACTAAATTGCTTTAAAAACCTGCACCAGCAAATGCAGGTGGTCAGGCCATTAGGCCATCTCTGAGCATCTTTTATGCTCAGAGAAAGAATATCCTGCAGAGAGAGGCAAGGAGAAATAGTTCATACAGACAGGCACGAAGAAAAGAGAAAGAAAACCATGTGTCCTAGCAGTGGGATAAAGGTGGAAACTGGGAAAATTGATCCATAACATTTCTCATCCCTAAAATTTCAAGTTTTGACCAGGTCATGGAGGGAACAAGCCTGGGAGCTGTGTAATAGCTTCCCAAATTTTGAGAAGGGACAGCTTTATAAGCATTTAAGGATGAACTCAAGAGCTAGTATCAGAAAGGGAAATCCGTGGAATTTCAAAATCATGCTTAAGACTGTGACCAGCAGTAACCAGTTAACATAAGTTCCCCTTGTGAAGACTTCTTAAATCCCAAATTCCAGAGAGATTATTAAGGCTGTTCTGAAGCAGAGACAGTCTTCAGCTGAGCGTGAATCTGCCACGTCCTTGGGTTTTGCTCTTGCATGGTGGGCATGCAAACTAGCAGTGCCCAGCTATGAGAATGGCAATGTCTTGTATGAAAAAGGACCTTTTACTGTGCCATTCAAACTGGCTAGGCAGCTCTCAGGAATTTGGGGCAATAAGGGAAAAGCAGATGTGTGTAAATTTGTGTCTACAGGAATGCTGACTAAGCTTTAGCACTGTAAGAATATCCATATAAATTTCAAATACCAGAAGCTGCACACTGCCAGCACATTGCCAACTTACACAAATTACGAAAATGATTTTTTTATCACCCTGCAAATTCAAAAGCAAGAAATCTATGTTAAAAAAAACACAACAGTATAAGCAGGACAAGCCTTCAGGTAACTCACAGGAAAAGCGGCACGACTTCATACAAATCAGCAATTAAAGTAAAGATAAAAGGGAGAAATCACTCTTTCTGGTGTCATTTCTGATTCATTAGATGTGTCACTTCTCAAGGATAATGAGGGATAGATGTGCTCTGCTAATAGACCTGAATGGTACCTGAAAAGGAGAGCAGAAAATGAGTCACTAAGTTTTGCCAGGGAGCTGGGGCTAAAAGCAGGTATCCACAAGGTCATAAAATAATCCAGGAGAAATGTTTATAAACAGCCCTTCTGGACACAACCTCTCTTTAAAGCAGAATCGTGGATGCAACTGATTTCCAAGACGCTAATGATACCTCCAAACTGATATACAAAGGCTGCAATTTTCACAGAGAGCATCCTAAAATGAATACATATAATTATTTTCATTTCAGCAGCTCTTTCCACTTAGTATTGGGCCCAGAAACAATTGCAAGAGAAAATAGTTAAAAAAGAAAAAATGAAGCCTGGGCATGTTTTAGCTTTCTGTCAGAGATGGTGATGTGGGACAAGGCTGTTTAGGAATAAATCATGCAGTTGAAGAGGTTAGAATCACTTTGAAGTTACTTCTACTATAGCATAAATATCAATCCTACAACTGTAAGGGCCTATGTTCAGATCCAGAAGTTATTTTGTGCTCACATATTTTACGATAAATACTTACAGTATGATACACACATATATATTTTTCTGGTCTTTCTTGATGGAAAGCTGGAGCTAGATTCTGATACCCTAGTTCATATCAGAAAATTTTTATATTCTGTAGGCATTTATCTAAGCACTAAGCACTTGCGAGCTGTGGTATTTAAATCAGGGCTCTACAGCAACCCATGGTGTAGGTGCAAAATCTTTGAACTGGGTTGGAGGAAAGCACAAGAAGGTACTACGGTATTTTCATAAGTCAAGAACAGAGTAAGGAGCAGAATTGGACTAACCCCCAAATCCTCAGTGTAGACTCTCTGACTCAAATGGAGCAAGGAAAATGAAGCTGCTTCCAAGTAGTATAAACCTTGAAACAGAGGTAAATTTACCATACGTGACTTAGAATAGGAGTAGTATTTCCTAGGGTAATATTTTCCCATGGCAATTGGTTCCTCCTAGAACTTGTCATGTGCAAAATGCAGAGAAAAAGATTTATCTATTGCCTCAAGGTTTTCTGTCATTCCCTCTGCTGGTATATGGGCTTTTCATATGATGAGGAAATCTGTGCTGCACAGGGCAAAAATAATTTATTGATAAATCTCAAATAGTGTAAGTTCACAATGATTTCTCTGACAAACACGTGCTATTGACAGGCATAACATTTAAAGTACATGAAACTCCTCTGCATCTGAATTACAGCATGCCTTTGTATTGAGAGGAAATAAGATTTCCAGGTTGATATTGAGTTAACTTTTCTCAAAATTCACTTTTGGGAAGAAAGCACTTGAGAGTCTCTCTCAGTCAGGGGATGCTTGTAAGAGACATCCTACTTCTATTTCTCTCTGTCTCCAACTTTGTTTTCTATTTGTGTGTGTGATCCCAGCAGAACTATAATATGTCAGGACTGTGAGTAGTAACACTTGGGTATGTTGCACCTTTTGGTGTCTTTTTGGTACAACAAAACAGATTCTGTTGACGTGGTGACTAATGGGTGTGTAAGTACACCAGAAGCGGTTGATCCTTGGTTTGGAAAATCAGGGACAGTAGATACTTATTCCTCCTTAGTGAGTGACCAAATTGTTCCTTAGTTAATGAGTGTTTTATGGATGCAATTTGACATATCTTCAAAGCTATTGAGGAGATCCTAATCCAAAGACCATCAGTTTGTTGATAATATCAGTAACATGGCCAGGTGGACCTTTCCAGTCTGAGAATACAGAAATGATAATTGGAGGCAGTAGATTGTCCTCTTATTCACTCTAGGAAGGCAAAACCATTGCTGAGGTGATAAACATGGATTATCTCTATGAAATACTCTTTTTCATCTCTGCTCTGCTGTTTCTTTTCCCAATTTCCTTACAAATATGATGAGTTTGGAGAGTGATTTGTAACAAATAATTTATTATTTGGCTTTTGCTATTCAGCATCCCAAGTAGCTACTACGATTATTCTATTAAGAGGAAGAGAGCCTTATTTCAAGTCTGTGTATATGTTGTTTCTTACTTTATTTTACATTAATCTTTGGTCTCTGAAGAAATATCTTTGGAAAGAAGCAAAAAATCCTGCAGATACAAGAGTGTTTTCAAGAGCAGCAAATCCCTCTCAGTTAAACCATGTCAGGTCTTATCTCAAGTATATTTCTGACATTTCCATTCTTGTGCCAGGGTCACTGAATTAGCCTTCTATACACAGTATGATCCCCAGATCAAACAATTCTTAAGACCTTGAAGGTGAAAGCCCAAGAGGGCATATGTCTTCAGAGAATTACTTGTTTTAACAGACAGTTTGAAAGGAGTTGAGTCTTTTCTATCTTTTTTCTTTTTCTTTTTTTAATTAAAGGAAGGGAAAATAGCATTGCAAAAATATCGGACTTGGACATCGTTCACAACTATATCATTTTATATTGCAGAAATATCATGGAAAATAGCCTGTTCTTTCATTAGCAGAAGTGTTGTGTTTAGGAAAGATTTCATGTTCGCTGATACTTAGAGTTACCCTAGCAGCTATTAGTTTTGTACTTGCATCTTTTCCCCTGGGCCTAAATTTTTGCCTGGAAATAAAAATGAAGAATTAGCCCTTGCAGTTGTGCGGCACCCTCCAGCGTCCAGTAGCTGTATTAGCTACTGCAGCAAGTGGATGGCTATCCATATCTGTTAATAACTTAAACTCATATTTGTGGGTTTTATGATAGAAATGCAATATGTGCCCACTACTGTACTATCTCGCAGGCTTTAATGCAGTCAACCTAACCTAATTTTGACAAATAGGGAGCTATTGGGAAAGGCTTATTAAAAAAAGACTGGCAATGGCAATAAAGTGGCAAGTTGGTAAAACTTGTCTGTTGCTAAAATTAGCCAAAAACTAAAAAGAAAAGGGTAAAGAAGTACTTCCTCCCACAGGGTTAGTCTAAGACATGTAGTTCTCGAGTCAGTTTGAGGAGACACAGATCAGTTGCTTCTTTTTTTTTTTTTTTTATATTGAAGGTTGAATAGCCAGGAGCTGTTTGCTAGAATCGACAGCTTTGGACTTGCATCAGTTTGATTTCTGTCACTTTTTTTCATCCCAATTTCACTTTCACCCCATAATAGAATCCTCTACATAAGCTACTGAAGAAGAATTTAATGTGGAGTAACCACAAAAGTGGAGGCACTCCACTCAGTGTTGTCATATCTAAGATTTATTGGCTAAGCAGGGTGGGAATAGTGGATGGATAGTGATATCTAGGATTTCTACTCTCTAGACCCTCTCACACTTCGTTCTCATGTCAAGGTCACAGCCACCGATGACCTTACCGAGTCCTGTCCCAAAGCCTGATTTTCTCCAGATCTGTTGCCATTAACACTTGTTACCTGAATCACAACCCCCTTCTGGCCTCTCACCTCACTCGTGGAGGTATCTGTGCTTCTGTGTCTCTTTTCCATGTGTAACTAAACCATCAGAGCAGAGCAGATGCAGCCTGCGAGTAGCGCTTACAGTAGACCTCCCCCAGGACCAGTATCTGTGTTTCCTTGTTTTCCCAACAAACACCACAGTGATCTTCAAAACTGGAGCGAGGCAGGTAGGGACCGAACTAGTTTTATCTGAGCAGAGCTTGTGGGCAGTCTTTACCACATAAATCAAGCTAAC
Source organism: Tinamus guttatus (assembly GCF_000705375.1). The sequence continues at coordinate 114,661 of NW_010580267.1, forward strand.
AAGATTTTTTTATTATTATTTTGTTATTAGCAATAGGTGCAGGATATTTCTATACCCTTTGGAATTCAGATCCTCATTGAGATTTGCTGTTATGTCTAGGAAAAGTGGGAAACTATTCTTAAAAAAAATCTCATTTTGCTTGGTTTGCTCAAGGCTCAATAAACTTTTTAATCCTTCCAGAAGAATAGTAGAATTTCTTAAAAATAAAAAATCGCTCAGGCTGCACATATGAATGCTTTAGAGGTCTATCCTCCTTCTGCAAAAAAAAAGTAGTATGAGGCTTGCTAGGTTGACTGATCCTTAGTTTGTGCTAAATCTGAGCAGAATAGATCCCCAGATAATCGGAACCCTTTTCCAGAGGCTGACAGCAATGCTGAAGGCACAACCTGTACGCAAAGAAGCCAGAATCAAAAGCTTTTCAAATCAGGCTGAAGATCACACTGACTTGAATGATTTTTGGGCAAGTCCCAGCAGTCTCTCAGTCTGCAGAGTAAGAAATTTTTGCATATTGGAAAATAGCTAGGAAAAGGATGTGGGGGAGAGAACAGCACATAGAAAATAATGTTCTTAGTCATTCGTGTAGCTACTTTTAATCTGGACATTCCTGTGCATGTTTTACATTGGTAAAATATAGACAGAATGACAATTATCACAGCAAAATGATGTCATGGAAAATCCAGGAAGATTTCACTGTTTTATCAAGAGTCAAAGCAGTGACTGTGTACGTCTGTAGGAACCTCGGTGCGATCCAAAACCCACATCCTGCTGCTGCAGCTCATAATCCTGCACCTTGGGTAATAGGAGTAAAAGAGAGTGATGCTCATGAAGGTCGTTATCAAAAGGAAAGGAGCCTGCAACAACAAACTCAGAAAGACTTGGAGTAAAATTAGCTAAGCTTTAAGCTGCAGTGCTCTTTACACTGCTTAGCACAAATTCTGCCGTCATGGTATATTGTAATTTAGATGTTGCTGCAAATGACTACGTGTTTTTTCAGCAATTTGGTATATGCTATTAATCTAATGTCTCACGCAACCATGCAGTACCATGATGCACGTTCCTAGGGACAGAGAGGGCTATTGCAGTCTCCAAGGAAGTTTAAGAGGCTGATATTTTAAATGATATTTTTATGTTACTATTTGAGAGCAGCAACTCCCAAATGCTAATATAACACGAATCAGTATTAAAGAGGGAATATCACTGATATTCACAGTGTTTTCCTCTTTTTTTTTTTTGTCTTTCCTCTTTTTTCCCTCCTAGAGTTTGATTTCTTTGATGGAGGTAAGAGATGATGTGATGGAGCCTTTTAGGACACCCTTGAGTCTCCCCCATGTTTGGAGCAATGTGAGGAGTGCCTTGAAGTCTCCATGCCATTTGCTTTTTTTGGATACAAGAGTTAAGTTTCACATGTCACGAGTACAATTTCAAAACCACGATCTGAAAAATGTCTTCAGTCCTCCAAAATTGTAGGTTTTTTTTTTTTTTTTTTTTTGTGTGTGTGTTTGTTTTTCAAGATGCATAGTTTGAGGTGGAAATAAGCCAATTGTAAGCATTTTCAGTCTTGGGTTTTCAAGCTGAATGCAATAGTCGTTTTTGGTGACTTGATCCAGAAAACAGGGCTGAACAAATGTTATTCTAAAGCTATATTGGAGCTATCATTATTAATCTGTGTCAAATAACGGGCCGTATGTTATCATCTGCTTACTTAGAGGCACGCAAAAAGCAGGGGGAGGAAGTCTGGCAGGATCGGGGAAGGGAAGATGAGATTTATTGCAACAACGAAGGATATGGAAGGCTACACGTAGGTTAATAATTTTAAAATTCTGCTATTTCTTTTAATACTGAAAAGGAATAAAACCTCTCTGAAACATCCTGTGTCCTGAAAGCTCATGCCCAGTCAGTGAAATAAAAGAGAGATTGGAAATATATTTGTGTAAATTCCCACCTAAAGCAAAATTTCTGTCAACCTAAAATGAGAGAACTAATTATTTAATTGCAGCCCCATCAGTTCATAGAGGCCGTGTTAAGACATACAGGCTATGACTTATATTCACACCCGATGCGTAAGCTCAGACGTCTGTAGCTCCGTTGCTGGACTGCTGCATGATTTAATGTTAATAACATAGTATTAAAAGAGATTTCAGGAATACTAGCACATCCCTGCATGAATACAGATCTTTGAGTTTTTGAACCACTTGCAAGTAGATACATAGAATGCCGGTCACTAAATGGAGCTCTGTAGCTAACTAAAGCAAATTTTTGCAGGCTTTGAGAAAGGCAGGATTATGGGTTGTCATGCCCTGCAGTGTGCCCAGGGTATGACATGCACGGTGACATCAGCCTTTTTATTTTTCCTGAGTTCCTCCAGTGAGTCACCCACACTTGTCACATCTTTCTCTTGACCTGGGCACCTTCATTCCTGCACTTGGTCCGTCTCCAAAAACACACTACTCATCTCTGGAAGCTGAAAGTTGTTTAAAAAAAATCAATTAATATTATTGAAATTTTCCACTCCAGGATGAAGGCTGGCCCTGAGAAAAGGAAGAATGAAATCTTAATACTCAGATTTGTTACCGTATGACTTGTAGTCGCAGGAAATTGTAGCACCGAGTATTTCCTTCAAGCCCAAAGAAAATGCTGCAATGCTTTTAAGAGGGGAAAAGCTATGCTCACTTGTGTGCGTTCTGCAGAAATGCGACGTGAGACCCAAAGCCTCCTCGGATTTATGTGGGCTGCAGCTCCCAGCAAGCGGTGGGCTCGGCAGCCTGGCAGGGTCAGGGCACAGGATGCTCCTTGCTCCGAATCTCCCATTTCAGCAGCTGCCATCAACCACGGTCTTGTGAGCAGCAGCTTCCTGCCAAGTTCCGCTCGAGGGAATGTTTTTTGTGAGTTACTTTAGCCTGCTAATTCCTCCTGCGCATTTCTTCCAAGGTGCACATCAAAATCCTTAATCTTTGTTTCTCCATTACTTACCAATTTAATGGATTATGCATTACACTTATCAGTTTGTTTGTTACAGGGTTGATCTATTTGAGTTCAAACGCTGTTCTTATTTACACAGATGGGAGTAGAATTAACCTATAACTTTATAGAGCAATTTGGCATATAGAAATGTTGCCACAACAAACGTATTGCTGCACAAAAAAAAACAAGCAAATCAAAGCTGTTGGCTTCCCCAAGGTGACAAAGACCCATAACTGTTTCAAGATACTTGTGGCAAATCTATGTTAAGCCATTATTTTTTGTATGTGACTAAAGCAGACATGGCAATGAAGAGTAGTAATGAAGTGTTAGTTTCTTAAAATCTAAAAATAAAAACATGTTTTCACCATTGCCATGCAATGTTTCTTCTCTCCCGCACACTGCAGCATCAGCTTGTTTGCACTTTCCAAATCTGAACGTCAGAAAAGCAGACCGAGACCATATTTGTGACCGGCTAAAAGTATTTCAACCCACCCCAGTGTAGTGCATGAGTGAGGAGATGTGGGATTTGCAGCTTAGGATACCAGTAGAAAGTGTTTTTCTAAGGAGAAGATTTCTTAAGTTCAAAGACTTGTCCAGCTGGCTTAGCCGAGAATAGCTTTGTGTTCCTGATCGCAATGTACTCGCTTTGATTCGAGTCCCACTTGCACAGAATTTCACAGTATTCCCGTATTGTCTGCAGGCATTTCCTTGCAGCTTGATCCTGAAGAACTGGCCAGAGCCGCTCATGTTCAGCTGGTGCAGCAGAAGGCATTACATCAGTGCTAAAAGCGCCTATATGAAATGCAAATGCTGGGGCAACACGATTGGAAAGTTTACCTGCTCTATCCCTGGATAGTACTTCAATTTTAGGTTTCTGCAAGCACTTTTCATGTCTTCTCCTAGACTGGATGAGTCCTGATTACTCTTGAATGTTCACAAGTGCATACAAATAAGAGCACTAAAGTGTATTGCAGACCATATAATAAGTCACAATTTTACAGCCATGTTAATTTAATATGTTAGGATATAAGTGGAAAGCAATTTTTTTACGATGTCAAGGGTCCGCTATGGATTTTCTGTCTCATTTGCTTCTTGTGGTCTTGCTCATTTCTGCTTCCACCACCTTCCTTCCTCACAGCCCACATTTAAGCTTATTTTACTTCTGAGTACAAAGATCCTCCACCTCTGCTTCCACTACCTTTCTTTTTATTTTCATCTACATTGGGACTGAGCACTAGAGTCTTCATCTTCAGTGACTCTACAGGTTTAGACTTTCTTTACACCTTGTTTTTACCCTTTTTTCTAAAAATAGGAAACTTGGAAGGTTTCCTGGAGGATTCCACGAGGTTCCCAGTCTTCAAAAGGAAGAGAAGCTGGAATCCCAGTTGTAGGACACAGAGATGTAAGTTTGGCTCAGTCCTCTGTAGTCGTTGTATGAAAACAAGAATCGTAGTTCCCATTGAATTTGAAGCATTGGGTAAAAAATGAAAATTTAAAAAAAGGAAAAAAAATGTCTTGGAAAGAAATTATTTGTAAGCAAGATTTATTTGGACATGTTTAAGCAGTCTCCAGTTACTGGATAAATAATTACACTTTCTTAGTGTATATTGAATTCATTTCTGGGAATGTAAATAAATATGCATTCAAGCAGGCTGTGCATGAAATTAATGCAACATACTAGCAACAAACATTTCCATAAGCTCCCTCTTCAGAAATGCAGATCTTCTCACAAACCGAGTGTTGTCTTCTCTCGAGGGCAGTAAGAGATGACAGCTTGAAAGTAAAAAACAGAATTTTACAATAACTAAATAAATTTCAAACGATAGGGGATGCCTGCTGAATTATACATCCAGAATAAACACCAGCTAACAGAAGAACATAAGAACTCCTGCAGTTAACCATTCAGATGTTATTGCTTTGGTAACCTATGGAAAATCAAGGGAAGAGGGGTGAACAATTTTGTAGCCAGGGTTCCTGATAATATAGGTAAAATCTGTCTCGGAGATGGCTGCATACAGGTTGTGTTACCTGTTCTATCCCAGCAGATAAAGGTTTTGAGATTTATGGACATTATTCTACTAGTGACATTACTAAATTCTGAATACTGAATTATTCTACTAGTAACACTGAACAGAAGCCATGCCCTCAACCTTATCCAAGCCACCCTCTGTACCACTGCAAAATTAATGCCTCACAGGCATTAATTTTTGGTCTCATTTGGTCAGGTCTCATTTGCAGGGAGACAACTTGACTTATTCCCCCAGTCACACTATAGATCTCTCCTGATGACCACATTAAAAAAAAAAAATCATTCTACCTTTGCATGCTTTTATGCAAAGCTCAACCATAAACTGGCCTTGCGTAGTATAAGAAGGGGGATTTTCCAAGGATTTAGCCTTCTCTAAATCCAGGGGGTCTTCCATTGAGTTTGCTTCTAGAGTTAAATCCTAAAAGATACTTCTTCTTGCACCAAAAACGATTTCAGATAATTTATTATGTGACTGTGGAGTGCCTGCAAGCAAGTTCAAGGTCAAGGGAAGTGATCCTCACCTTCTAGTCAACCCTGGTGAGGCCACACCTGGAGTGTTGTGTCCAGCTCTGGGCTCCCCAGTGCAAGAGAGACATGTAGCTACATGCTAGGCTACGGGCTGTGAAGATGAAGGGATAGGAGCATCTCTCCTAAGAGGAAAGGCTGAGGGAGCTGGACCTGTGCAGTCTGGTGAAGACTGAAGCAGGATTTTGTCCCCAGGTATGACTATCTGAAGGGAAGATGTAGAAAGGATGTGGCCAGACTCTTTCCAGTGGTGCCCAGTGATGGGACAAGAGGCAATGGGCCAAAACAGCAATTCAGGAAAAACGTCTTTACTGGGAGGGTGACAGAGCACTGGAGCAGGTTGCCCAGAGAGGCTGGGCAGTCTCCATCGTACTCAAAAACTGTCTGGGCATGGACCTGTGCAACATGCCCTAGGTGATCCTGCTTGTGTCTAGTTGGACTAGATGATCTCCAGAGGTCCCTTCCAACTTCAGCCTTTCTGTGATTCTGTGATTGCATACATCCCCACTCTTTCAGGAGCTTAAAAAAGACATAGGCTACTTTATCCCACTTTTATTCATTGATTCATGCATTCTCAAAGCAAAAGACATAAAATATTTCATAGCTTCAGCCACAAGGACCTTCGTCGTCACTGAGGAATTTTCTAACCCACTGACTCTAATTTCAATATTCTGGGGAGAACAGTAGAATGAATTAGATTAATATCTGAAAGTAGTAAAGCATTTGATACCACAGCTCATGAGAATTATTCATGAAAATAATCTACCATGGCTTGCCTATGACCCTTTGGAGGAATTTATATTTAAAAATGCTTGAATGTAAATGTCTATGAGGATGTCGTTGATCTAGGGAACAATCGTGTCAACCCCAGATCTCAGACTGACGGTAAAATTAATGTCACTTACACAGTCCCTTATCCTACTCAAGGGATCAAACATGTAAGCTCAGAGGCAGTATAGCATTTGTTAAGTGCTTTGTTATAGGTGCCCAGGATATTTTGGCTGACATTCTGGTTTTGAATAGTAACCGTTTTAAGCTTGCTTGCACATAAATACAAGCTGGCTTCTTTTCCCCAGGAGGCCTCTGGGTGCATTTTGTCAATTAAAAGGGTGTTTTAAAAACCATTAACAATGCACTGCCAGCAATCGGCAGCCTTTACTCATTCCCCAGAAATAAATTTGAATCTTGCACAGCGCCACTAGCCGGAAACCAAACGCCACCCGCACCTTTGCCTAAGATTTCGTTCCTTCACCGTAATTTCAGAGAAAGAAAGACCAGCAGATACTGTAATGAGAGACAGAGATTAAGAGCTCAGATGAAACACAAATACTGGGAAGTGGTGAAGGGTTGGGAAAGCTTGTTATGACCAACTATTTTTATGTAAATGTGAGGAAAAGAAAGGCAGCAAGCACAGCTAGAAGTGTTTAAGAACCTAATATTACTGAAGACAGCATCCCTGAGCCCAGAAACGTGTGGAATCACCAACTGGACCTCCAGGGGAGAAGGCCGTGTGCTGTAGAAGAGCTGCTTAGCTTTGCCAGTCAGGCTCAGCAAGATGCTTGTCTGAGCAGGGGTGGACTTGAAAGAAGAGATACCAACAGACCAGGATTGCTCTGAGAATGACTATGAGTGGCTACAGGTGAAAACCCTTCCCATTACCCTCTAAGGAGTCCATACAGAAGTTGTTTATGGCTACTCTTTGCAACTTGTGGGTATGAAACCAGCACTGGGGAAGCAGCTCCTGCCATGTCCTGAGGTGATGTGGAAGAAGAGTGGCAGGTCATTTAATCTGGGGAGACCACCTGATTAATGATCATGTCACGCGGTAGTGCCAGCCCTGGAGGGTGGCCGAGCGCTGACGTGTGCTGTGGGTCACCAAAAAGCAAGCAACACTTGCAGGTGGAGGAGCTGGTCACCCATGGGAGCGGGAATTGCTGCAAACCAGGAAATCGTAGCACAAATCAGATAGGACACTTGGTTACCATGCAGAGAAAGTGAAGGTTCAGTTCAGAGATATCAGAATTGTCCTGTGTTTGCCTAATTTATATTTAGTTGCCTATATCTAACTCGGGATGCAGCAATGGGGGGTGTATATACAAGCAGACATACCCAATAAGTTGGCCACTTTTAGGAGCTCCCAATTTCCAAAAAAATGTATCCTGGAGCAGTTACTGCCACCAGGTCCTGGGAAGTTGAAGGGCTCATGAAAGGGAAGCCTGAGGAATGCAAGTTTGAGGCCTTCTCACCAAAATGTAGGTTTTACTCAGAGAGATAAATTTTGTAGTGCTTATGCCTTGAAAATGGTAGAAGCTATCAATTTAATGGGAAGTTCAACTGGCTGTAGCCCAAATACTCTGCTTAATTTTATTTTATTTTTTTTGGTGCTATGATCAAGTACAGCCTCAGGTTCTCTAAACTGTATCTTTACGCTTAAATTATGTGTCCACACGTGTGATTGACTAAAGAGCTGTGCTAGTTTTGACCCCATAAAAAACAAACAGCTTTAAAAATGGTACACACCAGATGGTATGTTCGTCACCTTATTCCCCCTACAGCAAAACCATATGCGACCCCAAGCACAGAAGATACAAGGTTACTGGAAACACTAACATTTAATGCTAGTGGTAAACATTTCAGCACACAGATAGGTAATTATTTACAGTTTAAACAGTGAGAAATTACAAAGCTTGTCTTTAAACTTGATTCTTGGATGGTGGTGGCATGGGAGATGCCTCTGTGAAAGACTTTCTTATTGTTGTGTTTTCTTTATCGTATTCTTGTATTGGACAAGGGCTAATACCACCCAGAACCAAAAAAAAAAAAAAAAAAAAAGGTTATTCAGAAGCACTTCCCTAGCTCTGATATATATATATATATTTACTCTAATGTACCTTTTTCTTTAAGTTTCATCTCAAAATACTGCTGTAATTTCCTAAGAGTTCTTGATGTTTACTAAATCACCTGCAGGTATTCTCCTTTTTCCAAACATCCTCGCAAAAACAACTGATAGAGCTATAAGTGAAAGAGGGTTATTATTCCAAGTGGCAATTTGTAGGATCAGAGCAGTTTCTCGCACTTATTAAGAGGAATAAAGTACTATAATGCAAGGTGCTTATTCTTGCAAATAGAAAATGTTGTAAGAAACTTCAGCACGCTTTCTGAGAGGGGAAAAGGGGAGAATGGTATGTACTATAATAATATTTTAAATAGCCTGCTGTGTTATGCCGTTTCAAATTAGGAAATCACACATTATGTTATTACAGGTTGCACTTAAGTAACATACTCTTTATAAAATGCCAATTTAAATAACCTGATAGTTCACAGAGATTTACTCTTTAAGTCTCTATTTAAAATAATCTAAGATATTCGTAAATAGCCAAGGTGAGTAAAATATGGGGTGCACTAGGTGTTTTCTTAGGTGTTATGACACATTCATTAGACTTCTCATGTTGCAATGAAGAATGCTAGAAGTAAAGGAAGCACAATAGGACATTGCATTATGTGACAAAAGTCGTGATTTCCAAAAAAAACTTGTATCCTTCTGCAGAACTCTAGTTTTGATGACGGGCTTTCTCCAGTCTGAATTTCACTGATGGAAATCAGCGTCAACTTGCAGAATTTTATTCCTTTTCTCTTTTTTTTCCCCCTCATCTCTAAAGTAGCGATACAAAAAACAGGGTAGTAAAGTGACAGCAGGAAGCACCAATAAAAAGATTGGGTAAAAGAGGTGAGAACGTTGCACCCTCACCATAGGTGAGAAATAAGCGGCTCAATAAATACCATGGAAATTCAGTGTAAGAAAACACGGGCTAGGTGTGCTAAAACTGCTCTGCATAGTTAAGGGATGCAGAGGCAAGAAAAAAGCTGTGCTATTAGCTGAGCTCAGGTCCAGCCTTGGCTTCTGAAGACCAGGTGCCCCCAGCTGCTCACTTGCTTGAGCCTGTAGCTGGGACAGCCTCTTAAATCAGTGGTCCTACTGGAAGGCCCAGTGTCTCCATGCATTCTGAAGTGGGAATTTCAGCCACAGCTGACAGCATCAACGGTTGGAGCTGGATGCAACGAGAAAGTAAGGGTTTTCCATGCTGGGATTGACTTTAGGGGCCCGTTGGAAGTATAAAATAAATGCAGCACTGGCACTGCCCTTGAGACTTGCTGTAGGCATCCTTCGAAAGTCGTCCTGGAGCACATCAAGTGTGAGCTACAGATTGCTTCTAATTCTCTTGCTGTCATGGGCGCTTCATCCTGGCACATGCTCTTTGGTTGGCTCAAAGAATGGAAATACACTTTCAGATAAATATGATATTACTCTCCCTTTCTCCTTCCCTTTTCTTTCCCCTTTTCCAATGAATCTGATGGCTGATCTGCCAAGGTCACACGGGAAAGGATATAATGCAGGTGCTGGGAGTTGTTCAGCAGCCTGGAAATGTTTATTTGTCTTGCAAACAAATTGTTCACTTAAGTCTCCAAACTGTTTAGATCTCTGGCCCCTGGCATTTTTGAGAGGAAGGTAATAAAAACACATGCAGCATTTAAGAGCGAGCTATGAAGTGGCGCGGGGGCACCGTTCTGCACAGGGCCTGAACAAAGTCACTAACGAATTGCTTTTTTAAGGGTATGAGGTTACAAAGGAAAGCACAAAAAACGTGCACATAGCACATGGGGGAATCCTTAGCGCCATGAAAACTACAAAGTAATCCACAAAAAGCAGTGAATGCAAGGTCTTTTTGGAAATCTGGAATTTGGAAAGAAAACCTTTGGAATAAAAAATTACTGTCTCCACCAGCAGCACCATATTGCCACCAGGAAAGCAAAAAGCAAAAACCCTAAGAGTTAAAAATGAGTATTTGGATGGAGAAAGGAAGAAAAGATTATGGGGAAAAAAAGAATCTCTGTTACCTGTAAAACTGAATTTTTCAAATAAATGATTTAAATGGTCACTGGGTTGGACAACATTTAACCTGTTCGACCCTGTTAGCCAGAGCGCCCGTTTCCGTGCATTAGTAGCACCATTATCTGCTGCAGAGAAAGAGTGGTCTCGCATGGCTTTTTTTGATATATTGCTGAAAAGCAATTAAGTGTTGATCAGTGAACAGTAAGATCAGGACCAATATTGGCAATACAACAGACTTGTCATAGCACTGCCCCCATCCTGTCCCCACATAGCTGGTTGCCCTGCCTGGCTTGGTGGGGTAACAATTACTTTTTATGTATAAATCCTATTTTTTCCTACCTTGGTACCCAAATTTGATGTTCTTCCTAGCTTTTTCTAGGCAGTTTTGGCTTTAGCTGATGTTATTGATAAAGTTCCTTGAGTGCTGTTGGTCTGTTCTGTTTGCTAAACCTCCAGCCAGGGCTTAGTCACATCCTTGCGCACCTTAAATCTAAGCGCCTAATTCTCCAGTGTCCTTTAATAGCTCAGGTTAAAAGACCCATAAAACTAGATGAAAAATACAGAATTAAGATGACTATTAAATTTTAATATCCTTTTCCTTTATTCTATACTAATGCCTTTATTCAAAAATATTTTGATAAGCCTAATTTTATCTTCATCGTTGTGGCGATATACTTAAATGTTCCTGACTGCCCATCAGAAATTTTAATGTCACTTTTGTGTCTGTGTCCAGTGGCAGATAGATACCATTAGCAGTGGTTTTAAAGGAATAGTATATGAGAAACAATGAGCAGACTCTGAATGTGATATTATTTTCTGTGCAAAAATCTTTTCAGTGTACCTCTATTTTTAATTGTTGGTTATGTAGGGGGCTTTTTTGTGTGCGTTTTATTTTTTTTGCTATCCACTGCTAAGTTATTTCATGTATGACAATCTGTGCATTTCATTCCCCCCCATCTTTAATGCAGACTGTTATATCTGGAGGCTGAAAATAACATGTCTCATGGTGATATAAGCTAGATGTTATTGTCTGTTAATTAAGAAAAATCCAAGAAGAAATCATTAAATAACTGATTTATATAATTCCTGTTGGAAGTCATATGCAAAAAAAGTTCAAGGATAATTTGATTTTAAATGAAAAAATACATATATATACTTACACATTCTGATGTACCTGACAATAAGGACATGGCATGTTATTAGAATATGAAGATAACGTGATATTCCGGCGGTTCTATGCAAGGACATGCTGTGGTTAGAGCAGCCAAAACTGGATACACGGATGCCATGAGGCTTATTCCATCATGCAGGTGTTGAAGACTTGATGGTCTCAGAGCTCTCAAAAGACCCTAGTACATAATTAGATGCCTTATAGTGATCGTACAGTCCAAAATCCAGGAATCTCAGCTAAAAGGGCAGCCCTGGAAGGTGGAGGTCTTGAGCTTCTTGCCACCAGGTATCCCAGGGACAGCATCCCTCCCCAAGGCTTGAGGTTTGTCACCTTTCCATTGCTTTATGGAGCCAATCGTGTTCCCAGAGGTCACCTGTCACCTCTGTGCCTGCTCTATCTGATCACAAAAAGATGCTGAGGTAGGAGCTTTGTGGGTCCTGTGCTGTCACCTCAATCCAGAGGAGCTATCTCAAAGCCCTTCACCTTGACTTTGCTGCAGAATGACAAATTAGACTCCTGTGGTATTAATATATGTCTGACCTTACACGGACACCAAGTACTAGAGGTTTTACATCTGGAGCTTATGACCAGCAACTGAAGAGAAAGAGCCACATGTCACAAGCAGGTACACTCACCTACCAACGTTACCAAACCTAACAAAAGTTAGAATCCAACGTAAATCTAAGCAATACATGGAGTGGCAACACCTCTCTTTAGGCCGTCAAGTCAACAAATTGCTGAACAACTGAACTGGCAAGAATTTTGCACTGACTAAAGCAATAAATCCCTTTGCAGATCTCTGTATCTGGACACAGAAAGAGCAAACAAAATCTCACAAAGGCTGGTTTGGGCATTATTTCAAGCAGCAAGAGGCTAACTAAAGGCCACACAAAAATGGTGGAAAAAGATCTGTTCTGTCTTGCATGTAGCTGTAAACTCAGCAAAAAATCAAAGTGCTGAGGCACTAACCTGAGGGACAACTATTTCTGACATGTAGTTAACACATGAAAGCTGTCCAGATGGTTACCATCTTCCTACCTGCGCTTTTACCAATTTGTATCTTTTATACCTTGACAGCTATTAAGTCCTCTTATTTTCAACACCGAGTTTTGGAAAGCATTTCATTTTCATACTAAGAGACCCAAATTGCTGATGCACATTTGAATGAAAAACTCACTGAACTCAGCAGAAATAAAAATCTCAGCCTGGCTGCATCTTGAAACAAGCAATTAGCGCCTGAGCCGATGCGAGAATTGACATCACGCTTTTTAGCAAATATAATTTAGTGCTGCAAAGGAAGGCGTCTGTAGGGCTGCACTGCCACATCCGTGATGGTTTTTCCCTTCCTCTTATTGTCTCGACTTATTGGGACTGAACAACCCTGCATGTGAGGTGGGAAGTATTTTGTTTTTTCGGCAGCTCTCGTCAATCAGCTTGTCACAGCGTGGTTCAGTGTCATCCAACATCAATTTACCGTGCACATAAACACCTCTGTAAATGCGGGGCAAACTCCTCTCCTGCCTCTTAGCTGCTGCAGGGCCTGGTGCTGTAAATCAGTGCTCCAAGTCACCGGGCAAGCTGAAACTTGGATGACTCTGGGTCCAGACACGCTGGTTTTGGTTTAACTTTTTTTCTAAAAAGACATTTCAGTCCAAAGCCCCACTGGCAGCAACACCGTCATTCAAGCTGTGAAGAGTCATTTTGCGTTGATAAGATTTGATCTCTTTGTCAGACTGCGTGCCCACGACGTGTAACAATTTTGCATAAGAGAAAAAAATGGGTGATTTAATCCACTGTGGTTATTGCAATTACAAGAAGTGTTCATACAAACGGAGCGGAATTTGTAATCGGGCAGGCACGTTCTCCAAAGTGTCTCGCTGTCATTCAGTCCCAGCACAGCTGGGAGAAAGGGAGCTGGAGGAGCGAAGCAAAATTACTGATTTGGATGATTACAAAGGAAATGGTTTATTATTGTCACACAGCAGAGGTTACCAGCACTCTCCTCTTGTTTTGCTGCAAAATCATACAACACAAATACTGAATGCTTCTTAACTTGGAAGTGGAGACAATCTGCAGGGAGGTATCTCTGATGGCGTGCCCTCTGCAGTGCAGAATTCCAGAAAAAGGCAAGGAAGTTGGAACTGAAGCTTAAGAGAATGAAGATAGATAAAAGATTGATGGATTTGACTAAATCACAGGGATGCCCGTGACTGTTTCTGGAGCATTAAGCTCATTACTGCAAGTAAATCTTCCGGCGGATCGTTTGACGTTGATCGATCAATACCCTTGTTAGACAGGGTGTGATCACACATGTTCAGGGGGCATCCTCCTTTCTTTTAAGTGATTCAGAATCAAATATCTCTGGAAGTAAAAAAAAAAAAAAATAGGAGATGGTTTTGGCGTCTGTTCTCTAAGTGGTGCTAGGTCCTTGATGCCACCCTCTCCAGCAAATGGACCCTGCTGCACCAGCTGGCCTGGGTTACAAGAAACTCCTTCCACAGGCTCCAAAGAGAGTTTTGGAACAAGATATGATCATAAGCTAACTAAACATACATTGTCCTTTGGTAATATTTGTAAATAGAATAATAGGAACTTCTGGTGATACATATAACTAGAGTAATGGGAACTTGAGAATAGATGTTTAGTAGTTAATTCTTGTAGCAACCCCCCCCCACCACCACCACCATAAAAGAGTAGAACTGAACATTTTCATGTATTTTATAGGCAGCAAAAATGAGAGACATAGATAACTTAGTCAAGCCCTACAGTAGGCAGATAAAACCTGAATTATATCCAGAAGTTTTGCCTCATTTCCGCCCCTGCTGTCAGTACTCTGGATCTCACATGTGTTTTTCAACAAAATATAGGTAATACTAAATAAACTCCAGGTCATGGAATGTCCAAAATAAGATTTATTTAGTGAATGAAGATGAATGACCACTCTTCACAAAGCTTTGAGGAGGAGAAGATGTGTAAATTAGTAAATAATTCTAGGAAAGAATGACCCATGGGGACGACTTGGTCTCATTCCCATCTCTGCCATTGGTCCCTTAAACAGCCTTGAATCACTGTACTTGTCTGTATTTCTTTTGTTATAAAGGCAATCCTTTCTCAAATTTTACCCAATCTACTCCCAAAAAGCGTGAGATATTGCTGTTAGAAATACAAAATGTATTCACAAGCTTTTTAAAAGAGTTGTGAATATGAGGGAAAAGTTGGGTGTGAAACTCATAATTAAGTTGAACCATAGTATGGCTGTTTGTTTTAAAATAATTACTGGTTTGCAAAGCAGTGCAATTTTGAAACACACTTCTGGGTGTGTGCTGTAACTTTTTCAACAGACATGAGCTAAAGCTATCAGCACCTCATCACTGAAAAAGGAAAGATCATAGCTAGAAGTACACAGCACATCCAGGAGACTATATCCCATCTGATTATGTGGAGTTTTTTCAATTTGTGCTTACTTTCTGGTTATTAAATTCTGCATAATTTCAATGGCACTAGTTTGCCTGCTGCACTATGTCAGCATTTCCATTGTAAACCTTATTTTAATGGGAATACCGTTCATCTGCAAAAAGCATGCTCTAAGCAGAAAACTGGCACATCCAGGATCATATCTAGCAGCAACAGTGGCTAAAGGGGTATTAGCATTTATTTATTCACTCACCTCTTTGCAAAAACATAGCAGTCAATATTTTTTAGTTTAATTTTAAATTTTTGTTAAGTCTTAGCTACAAGTGCAAGGAATTATGTAAATAAATCACAGTATAGAGAAATGAAGGGGGAAAGGAAGGGGATGAGGAAGGGACCTGTTAGATCTGTTCAGTGATGCTAACACAGCTCAGGAAATAAGTGACAAACTGAAAAAGCAGAATCACGAAAGGAAAAAGAAAACTTTGTAAAAACGACATAGAATTTATTCTAACTGTTGTGTACTACTGGGGATGCTCAAACAGGACTCAGGGTGTACGAGAAGAGGTTTTCCAAGAAAGTTCACATAGAACATTGTGTCACTGGATCTCGGTGGTGACCACCCATGTGGTTTCCACCTCTGATCATCAGGAGGCCCTGGAACACCTCGCACACAAGATGTAAATGTCAGAGATCACATCAGGGCTTGTTTCTCCACACAAGATCCCTCATACAATAGTCACTGCATTTACTCAAATACTTTTTCTCCTAGCTGCTGCCACAAGAGCTAAGCTGCCCAAGAACAAGTGCTATGATTGCAAATTTAGTGGATTCTTTAGCATGAACTTTTTGCTGAAATCTTCTCATCACTTGCAGCAGCTGTTTTGCCACCGTGCCAGCTGATGGGCAAAGTAGGGATTTAGCAGGGAGGCACATTCAAAGGCATTTCTACACTGTGCGATATCTGATGAAGAAAAGCCAGTGATTATAATGAGATGAGTAATTCCCTCTCATGAAAGCTGACCAAGGACAAACAGGGGAAAGTAAAACTTCTGACTGAGAAAAACCTGAGGAAGAGGATCATGACATGAAAAGAAAGGGTGAATTAATCCAGAGGTTGACCTTCCTCGGAGCAGCTCCTGGGAGGAGCAGGAGTTGCTATTGTGAGTGCTCCTTGCGGTCACACTTGGGTGATGATCAAAGGCACAGGGGTTTAGCAAGCAAAGGGATTCCCTTTGCATCCCAGCTTTCCACCCATGGCCACTCTTAAGAGACAGAAAGTCTCTTGCAAGTGGTGAGAGGGATGCAGAAATAACGTGCAGGTCCTGATGACTGTACATACATATGTATATAAATATATATGTATATATATAAACTCTTCACTGCCTTGATCAAGATACAGTACCGCATAATTAAAAAAGGACGCCCTTCCTCAAGGTAGACCTGTGAGGACGAGATGCAGGAAGAGAGCAAAGCAAGCAGGGATATAGGACAGGCTAACATTGAAGCACAGTTGCTGCATATGCAGCAATATCAGCACATTCTCCATCGTTGTTATCCCCCACAATACATTTAAATATTTGCTGCAGTGCTGTTTAGCAGACAATAATGAAATAGCAGGAAAATACACATGAAAAAAGGCGGAAAAGGTTTCGTGCCTCCTCCCAGGGAAGCTATCAAGCGTGGAAATGGAGAAATGAGAAACAGAGCACTTGGAGGAAGGTGGTTGCTATTAGCCAGCTTCTCCGCTGTAAATTGGGCCCTGGGGAAAAAAAGGCAGAAGTCCCACTGAAGTGTAGCAGAGGACAATATTTGCCTTTGCATGTCACCCGTGCAGTCAGGAAGCACGGAGGAATGAGCTGCAGGAAATCCATCTGTACTTGCTTTCTAAAGCAGAGGGAAAACTTACAGAGGGAAAATTCCAACAAAGAGGGATAGAGCACTGGATCCTTCTCATTCCAGATGCAAACAACCCCGTGTCCATGTCCGCGTCTGCTTGGTGTCATCCTTGTCCTGGGGCTGCAACCCTGGGTTAATTTAAAACATTTTAGGTGGATGGATCTATAGATGGGCCACATCTCATTTGTAATCCCGACCTAGGCATCAGCATTTAGATGACAATGTAATCTGTGGTGATACATGCAGTGTATGGTTTGAATTTCTAACTTAAGGAAAAGACACAAAGGTAATTGGTCATATCAGATTGCAATATCTGCTGAAAGAATTGCCTTCGCAAATAGATTTTTGCTACATTAAGTTCATCCTGAATTGTGTGTTCACTTTCGAGGCTGAATTTACAGAATAATAAAATGGATGTATGCACAGAACATGCAGGTAATGTAAGTATGGTACAAGGTGGACACAACTGGGCAGATACCACTATTGCATAAAAGCAGTCACAATTTGTTATTGAAAACCAGGGTATATACCCGTGATTAGCACATATAGCCTGCTATAACTTCCATGCTGATTTAAAGGATTTATTCCCCCCCCCCCTTTTTTTTTTTGATATATATGAAAACTAACTTGGTAGCATTTTGTACACTCATATGAAGCCATTAAAGTCTCTCCTTTGGTTCAGAAGTTTCCAGCTAACTTTGACTCAAAAATTACAAGTCGACATCGTGGTAAATGCTCCATCAAAAAAAAAAAAAAAAAAAGCATTTTGTAAATGCTTTGTGCTAAAGTACATACAAATTCATTATTCCATACAGAATGAAATTAGGTAAAGATTACATCTTCTTGATGATCCTTCTTAGAAAGCTTGTCCATTATCTGTGCACTTCCAGAAGGACCTTCTGGCACAATTCTTGTCCTTTATATTTACTTACAATAATTGCTGAAGTAGAGGTGTGACTGGTACCAAACAATACTTCTAAAAACTATGTTTGCAATGAGGAAGTACATAGAGCAAATGACATTGACCTTTTCTAGTAGAAGGAACTTCACTACCCGTTCACTGTGGCTTTCCAGCGTTTCCAGCAGTGTCTTTATGCCTTCGATCCCGACCTGTTGTATCTGGAAATAAATAGAGATCCACGAGTTAAATCGCATGATTACTCTAGTTCAAATATATATCTCAATCAAAAATTATATCTTCTTAGAAATGGCATTATAAGTTAATAATCACTGGGCAATATCCAAAGCACAGTTACACTCCTATGGTGAATTTATGTCAGGGACCCTTGCAATCAGACATGTATTTTATTTTGTCTTATTTTATTGAAGCAATATTCTGCCATTCATATATAGCAGATACATCTATGGTATTCATCATATGGGAGTGGCACATTACTTGTAAAATGAGATGGCAGAATTTCTACTTTTATTTATTAGCTCATTAAGAGGTCACTGCACGAATTCTGGTTGTAACAGGCTGTGGCCTGTAATTTATGTAGCAAACATTGTTGATGATGGAGCTCAGGGTACTGGGACGCTACTGAAATATAAATAACAAAGGGGAATTAATTACATTCAGAGACTTCAAGGTTGATATATTCAGGCTGGAATTAAAAGGTCATTCGTTACTCCGTTAAAGTCATTTGAGATTTTGATTGATAAAGTAGAAGTGGAGTATTTCTGTTCTGAAGATGGATTAACCAGCGCATGTGTTATTTTCATCAGAGAAAATCAAACTGTTGGTTAAAAATGTAATTTCTTAAATACTTTGGGAAAGAAAAAATGAGCTGCTACTGTAATGTCCTTTAATTGGAAAAAATGGAGTCACATCTGTAACGAACAGGGTACGATTTTGGCTGTTCTCCAGAAATTCACATAGCTCAACGTGAGCGGAGTAGTGAGCCAAAACCCGTGCAGCTAATTTTAGTTGGCTGAAATCAACACCATCTGGATGTCTGGCCTTGGTAACTTTATATTGATCCAATTCTATACGAACGATTTGATCCCAAAGATGTAAGCTAGCTCTCAGATTCTGTGTTTGTAATGGGATGGCCTGCTTGGATATCATCTCCCATCAGTGTTTCTGATACCGCAACTTCCTTATTTTGTGAATAATTTTATTTTTTATATGCACATAACTTCCCTGTAAGAGTACCAGTACTCTTTTCCTTTCTTTTTTTCTCCTTTTTACCCCCTTAAAAAAAAAAGGAAGAAAATATTTTGATTTGAGTTCTGCTAACAGCCACAGAAGTGCATTTTAAAAGTAACAGATCAGCATGTTCCCAAGCGAATTCAGATCAGCTATACATCTGCTAACTTATTGGTTATGCTAATCCAATCAAAGAGGAAGAGCAACGTGACTCATGTCGCGGTCATAATTTACAGGCACTCTGACTACAGCAGCAAATACGTACAGTGAAATATCCCCAGGACAAAACCCAGGGGAAGTATTTTCAATCCATTCAAATATTGAACAAGCTACAAAAAATCATCTGCTCATTGGCATGCTGAGAACCAAAGGAGTTCAAACTGAACAGACATTTTTATTTGTGCAGAACTCAAATATAGTTTTGAATCAGTTCTAAGGCTGAGTAAAACCAACATTCAAAGTTCTTTGTGGCATGTGGATTGGCTTCAGCCAAGAGAGTCCCAATAGAGTAAATCGTCATTGAACATAGTGTTCATTTGATCATTTGCTTCTTTAATCCTAGGGGTTCATGTAAAACATAATTTGTCCATACTGTGGCAAATTTCCCCTCTCAAGACCCCTAAATGCAGCCAAACGGATCCTCTAAACTCGTGGGATTGTCCTCTTTGAAGGTTGCTTGTGCAGTGAGTAGGATTATTTTCATAGCTCCCTTCTGGCTTTGTTATTTGTGATTAAAACCCATTGTAACTTAGGGCTATTTTCTGCCTCATGTATCTCTTACCAAAATTGAATACAAACCTACATGCATTCATATCCACTGCAAATTAACACACAGGCACTTGCAAATTCACTCTTCTTTAGTGGCTCATGCCCGTGAAGTCGCAGTTTCAGTGTTGGGTAGCTTTGCCTTTGGGGATCATAACATGGTCTCACAACCTCACGTAACAACATCAGCAGGTCTTTAATCCTAAAGCCCCAAACAAGTTCAGGTAGCCTGAATGTCCCAAAATAAGTTTATTAGACACGGGATGAGCTCAGAAAGTTGCCTGGCTTTGATACTGGGATAAAGAGCAACTTCCACCTCATTACTGAGGACACCTCCCCGTGTCAAGAGTCCTCCAGAGTCCCCTGGCAGATTTGCAAACCCACAGCAGGTGCAGAACAAACACTGCTCATTTCTTAGTCCCCAGCCATTTCTCAGCTTCTTCACACTGATCTTTATTTACTTCATTAGGTGTGTTTCCAAACTTGCATTTAGAAGCCTTATCTGAGCAGTTCAAAGTGTTTTGAAGGCTCATCCTTGTAAAGACACCTCAGGGAGAAGTTAGATATTCAAATCACTGGAAAATTCCAGGTAGAGATACAAAGGAAGATGAACATTTGCAATTCTTTTATGCCTATTTTTGATCTTCTTTAAACAATTAAGTTAGTGGCCAAGTGGGAGAGGGAAAGGAGAAAGAGAATTACAGATACTTTGCATATTTACTGCTTACTGAAGCAGGTGCAGAACCTAGAGGACCAGATTCTACCTTAAATTAGAATTATTCTAAAGTAAACCGGTAAACTTAATTCCCTTCTGACTAGCAAAGTTTCACTAAAATCTCTGAAAATCGACTCTTTACATACTTGTCATACTGTGACATATTCTATATGCTCAGGATTTGCAGGGAGGGGGCCTTTCCATTGAATTACTCTATTCTTTTGGTTAGTGAGGACTTACCTATGACAGATACAGTTCAACATGACCGTGCAGGCAATTGAAAAAATCTCACAAAATCAAGCACAGCCTCTAATCTCCACGTTGATACTCGGAATAATATACTTGGCTACTGTCAGCAGAGTGACTGACAGCTCGATGCAAAGATATTAAAACCAACGGAGCCATCCACCCCGTCTCATTTTCTCCTTCCTGATGACGTGCGAGCCTTGTCTGGGTGATGTTACCTATTGCACTCTAGATATATTTGCCTCCTGTCTATTTTGACTATTGACACTTTTTAAATTGTGTTTAGATCATTCTGTGATACAACAGCATTTTACTTGATGGAAAAAAACCATGCTATCGGATCTATAGACCGTTCTTGTTAGGAGAGCAGGTATCGCTCCTAGGGCTGCAGCTTGCGTGTCCCAAGGAAGACATACGAGCTGTGACTGGTAGGAGCAGCAGGGACTGCATAGAGTTGCTAAAGCCAACCAACAGAAATGCGATGAAGCCCTAGAAGAGTGAGGGCCAACACAGGATCTTCCCACAACCCATCCTGCAAACATCCAGCCTTATTTCAAATAATATTTGCAGAAGCCATGGGATTTTAGAAGAGGCAGCTGAAATCCCTTGCAGAACGTCTTTGCTTGTTCTTCTCTCCTAATAAAGCTGTACAAATGACTGTCTGGAAAGAGGAGAAATGTAACAGCAACCCCAAATTTGTTCCTCATAAAAATCTCACTATCTTGATTTCCAGATAAAAAGAAATAGAAATAGTAAGGGGCAAATAGATTCCTATGCAAACATTCCCAGCCACCATTCACCAGGTTATGTTCTCCCTGAGCTGCTCCTTTTAAAATCCCATTCTTCCTGTATTAAAGAAAAGCATTAATTATATTCCTGGCATAGATAATTATGATTGCAGAGAGTGGTACAGAACTGCACCTCAAATAATATTTGAGAATTGGAATTATAATGCTTCTCATCTGTAAGGGATAAGTGTCTCAATCACTATCTTTTTTTCCCAGTGGGAAAGATGAGGCTCCATTAAGCTAGGCTCTCTGTTTAAAAATATGTTTTAAAATGTTCCAATTTACTGTGGAGTCATAGGTAATTTAAGACATGTTTAGTTCTCAAAATGCCAAAAGCTCCTTCCCAAGAGCCACAAGACCTGGGGGCACACTCACTAGTTAGGCAGGTTTTTTGTATCCCAAAATACCTGCTGGGAAATGAAAATATGAATTCTGCTGCTACTCAAAGGTATGAGGATATAATAACTGCGCTATAAACAGCATGCCTAGTCACCTGCAAAAACGGGGTAAGAGCTCTGCTATTGAAAAGCCATTTGCTGAACAAAGTCGTTTACATGCCAGAGTTATCAGGTGAACAAGGAGAGTAGATTATTTTTATTCTTAGAGACCTTAAAATGAAAGTGATAAAGCAGAGGAGGAGCAGGACTACACCTCTAGCACACATTATGCTAGAGCTTATTCATGCTTTCATTTTTGCTCTCCCTTGGCCATGCACTTCAATGATGTCAATGTCTCCATCCGTGTCTCCACAAGAAGAGCTATTTATCACCTTACTCCATCCATCCATCAGGGTACCCATCACCTCTCCAGTACAGGCACATTGGAATTACAAGTTACAGCCACAGCTGTGGTTTACTAAAGACTCACAGCTGTTCTGCAGAAACCCAGGAAGCAGAGTTTCCCAATAAATAAAGCTCCTCAGGTTTGAAAGAAGGTGCTTTTTCCCTCTCTTGTTGAGGGCATTAGCTTCTGAAGAACCAACTGGTCTTGGATGAGTCATCTAAACTCTTAATAGTATTTGCAGCTCCCTGCTTGCTTCCCCCCCCCCTTCCCCCCCCCCCCCCCCCCTTTTTTTTTTTTTTTTTTCTTCCTCCCCTCTTCTCTCCCCCAGAATTTTTGGATTTTTGCTGTATGCAGGGTTATTACTTTGTCCTATCAAGCCTTAGGTGACTGCAGAAGCATTTGCTACAAGAAGGCCTTTAGGTAAGGTGACAACTTGACCTAGGAAAGAGCCAAAGAAGCACTTCTGCAAGCTAAGCTTTCTTTTCATGAGGCTTCTCTCAAATCATGCTGACGTAACTATTTATTTTTGTAAGGCTAAGGTATGTATTTAATTAAAAAGATTTTTTTATTGATGCTTCTGAAATAAAATGTCTCAGGTTCATAAAAACATTAGTCCCAAAGGCTAGTGCTAAGCTTAAGAAAAAATAATCTTGAAATATCTTGCATATTCCTGAAGCAAATCCAAGTATAGTGAATCTATTGAAACTCTAGCAGATACTGTGTATTTAACTTATTTTCAGTAGAAAATAACATTCTTGACTGCATAGCTCTAAACTACAGCTTCACTATGGCTCCTTAGTAATGCATCCTGCAACATCCACTGTGATTAATCCTTTATAAAATATAATAATATTTAATACATTAAGACTTCATTTATTTTGGTCTCTAATAGTGACTTGTAGCAAATCCTTACCCGGCACAAAATGTAATTAAGCCAAATTCTTTTTCTGATGATTCTTTATTTTCCTTCAATGTTAATGTTTTTATACTCTGCTTGAGAGTTGTGGAGGGATAGGGCAATAGTTGCCTCCATTATAATGTCTGTCTTCAACAGACTGAGACTCCTTTATGCTGGAGTATGTGAGAAGGTGCCTCAGGAAGGTGAAATAGCTGTTTTGTTGGAACATATAAAATATCTTTAGATAAGTTTGCCATGCTTGCAGGGAAATACCAAGCAGATTTGGATTGTTAGGTATTTATATTGCCTTCCCCCCCCCCCCCCCCAAAAAAAGCTCTGAATTTCCATCCTTTGAATTTGCCATCATCTCCCTGGTTTCTCAAGAGCATTTTGATTCCCCCTCTACCCCTGAGAAGCACTTGCCAAAGTCCTCTTTTTATTGCTACCTTAATGTTTTACCAATATATTTTCCAGTATCCTGCTCAATATTAAAAAAAATTTACAACACCTGGGTTCAGCACAATACCTATAGGCTCCCACAGGTGACTCCTTCCTAATTTGCCAACATGCCACCAATAATATACTCTGTGAGAGGAGGGACTGAGGTCCTAGTTCTGTGTATAGGCACTCCACTGTAAATCATCCTTCCCAAGGAAAGATATCCCAAACCTTCATAAATTCCTTGGGCTGTAAATGGTTACTGATGGACCAAATTGCAGCATGAAAGGCTCCCAGCTGATGCACAGCACATAGTTTTTGCACTTAAAGGTGATTACAGGGGCCACAGAGTTGCAGCAGCAATGAAAAAGATCATGGGAGCCTGCGTTTAGGTCATAAATTCTTGCATGCAAAATCTTTTCTTTTTATGTATGTCATAAAAGTGCCATTTATATTTACAGAATGCTACAAAAATTCCTCTATAGGACCCAAATTTGCATGTTTTTAAGTTTTATGATATATATTTTTCTCACTAAAGCCAAAGTACAGTCAACTATTAACCAGAAAAGAGAACAGATCAAAAATTACTATGTATTTGATTTGATGAAACTAAGTACTTTCAGCTCTTGCATTTTCTATCTTTCATAGATTTAGAAAAGTAACACAACAGTGAGGCAAGGATGTGGAAAATTTTGGTACGATAATTTCCTTCAATCCTGGTAATTGTATGGATGAATATGCAACACTGCATAAAAACAAAGTTACAGCAAAATAATTCAAGCATTTATTTAAAAAATCTTGGATTGTTGCACCTCTTTGATTTCTTTTTCTTTTTTTTTTGCTTTCCTTTGAACTGAAATAAGAGGGAATGAAATCACCTGCTGTTACAATTAGCATTTAAATAGTCTCCATTTGGCAGTGAATTCTGCAGTCTCATTGAGGTTGAAGAGGTGAGGAAAGCGTTTGCTGCTGTTTGTGGGGGTGCTGTTGGGTCAGGTTTCTCCTGAGATCCCTTCAGGCTCTGTGACTGTGTTTGAGCTGGTGTCCTGCTTCACGTCAAGGTGAAGAACCAGGCGGTGCTTTGGTCTTTTCCATGTTCAGGCTGGTCTGTTCCTGCACTCCCTGTGCCTTGGTTTCCTTGCAGAAATGACCCATGGATGTGGTTGGAAGGGCCGTCTGGCTGCATTCTGATACGGTGCACGTCAGTGTGCACCTCCCTGCAGCTCAGTCCTATCAGGAGGGAGGAAATCTCAGTGGAGTCCTCATGAAGACAGGTTTGGACTGTCCTCAGAGAGGGTGCAATTTATGGATTTCCTGTAGCAAATCTTTTCTAATTTCCAGGAGCATATTTGAGAGAACCTGTGTATTTTAACCTCCTTTTCAGCTTTTTCCAGATTGATTTCAGTGAGTTGGGGTCACTTTAGCTAGCAGCCGCCTTTGAACGTGGATGTCTGTGGTTCCCACGAGTCAGAAGGAATTACCACCACAAGGTGACTCTATGGCAAGGGCAATAAATCTCATCTCCACACTGAATTGTCAGGCTCGAGATGAGCAAAAACCAGGATTAATCAAAATGATAGTTCTAGCTAACCGTGCATTGATATTGCTTTCAATGTCACCACATTTGAACTCTTTCCAAAAAATAAAGAGAGAAATGTCAACCTCTACCTCTTCCTACCCACTGGAGACACAGCTGATGCGTAGGGTGCATTGCTGTGTGTGAATGCCCTGTAGGAAAACTAAGGGAAGAGGAGGTATTTTTGCTCCCATTCTGCCCAGTACAGAGTAGATCACTCTCTAATCCTACCTTATTTCCATCTTTTATAGCTTCCCAGTCAATCCCAGGTGCGGGGGTGAAGCAAGTTGTTCCACACGTGGGGTAAGGGAACTCACTCTGGCCTCATCCAAGACGAGCCAAAAAGCATGACTGTTTGCAGCCCTCATGGTGTGATGAGTGCCCAGCAACTCTGGGAGAAGACAAATGTACATCTGAGTGTTAATGGCAGTGTGTAATTTTGTGCTAATGCAGCAATATGTGTTATGTAGCAGCCTTGCTCCAAGCCAGCTCTATGCACAAGCAGCAGCTAACATTTAGTGTTGTGAAAAAAGAAATCCTGGACCATCCTGTCTTTTTCTTTTCTTTTTTGATGCTTAATGCTTTTTGAGACAATGAGACCAAACCTAGTATTATCTATTTTGCCATATTGTTTCTTTGGGGGAGTGTTTATGAATATGCTGATTAGCATCTGTCTGCAATATGTTTGAGAGATTCAAACACTTGTTCTAGGGACTGGAGTTGGAGTTCCCTTCCTACTGGCCACGATACAACCATCAGATAGTTAAAAAGTGCTAATTTGTGGCTATGTTGAATTGCATTCAAGCTGGCAGTCTAGATAAGCAAAAGTTTGCAAGCCCTCACGGGCCTCTACAGATTTGCAGCAATGCAAATTTGTAATTGCAATATAGATTACTTAATTGATCTTCTCACCTCTATCACTTTATGCAATGTGTATTTATCACATATAGAATACTGGGATATATTTAATACATTGCAATCTGTGAGTTCATGAAGAACTTAGACTGTATAGAGATTACACATCTCCTTAGCATTTTTAATACAGTCTGAGCTTCTGAATAGATTTGGTTGCATATAAATTCTCTGATGTTTGCATTCTAAGATGCATTGCAAAGCGAGCTAAATGGCTTTATCAATGTCTTGGAAACGATGATACTACTGAAAGTTTAGCTTCTGAGTTTGATAATCTCTATATCCACCTCATTTAAGAGGTAAAATGCAACAGCTAAACAGATTTTTTCTTTCCAGGAATATACTTAAGGTTTAGCTATTTAACTAAGACCACCAAAATCTCAGCCCTCCTTCAATACTTGCATGTAGCTGAGTACATTAAAAGATTCAGACTAATGCCTCTGCAATCTGCATCAGTGTTGGCTAGCTTGTTGGCCTGAGGCTCTGTTAACTGTTGATGTGGGGTTTGTGTGTGGTCTTGTGGAGATGCTTCCAATTGATGCCACTGGAAGAATAGCACCAGGACCATTTTTAACAAAGCAGAGTACCAAATTTAGTTTGGAACTGATATAGGTGTTGGTAGAAAACTGCAGATAGAAGAAGGAGAGAAAAAAAAAAAAAAAAGAAAACCACCCTTTATAAGCACCAGTGTGGGTTAAGTAGCTCAGTCATCTGTCGGTGCCATAAAGAGTAGTTGTGGGATGTATTCTGATAGTGATGTCAAAGTAAATAGGAGACAGAAAGCCTTATTTTGTAGGCTGCACTCACAAGTTGTTTAGAAAATGAGCCCAAAATGCTTCTTCTCTATAGAAGGTTGTTTAAGTGTATATAGCGTTCTTACTGGAAGTAGCAATTCTGGAATTATGTGTAGCTGGGTAGATAAGGTTTTGGATCAGTCTGGGTCTGAGAATTTGATCCCTCTGCTATCGCATTGCTCTCTGCCTTCAGGTGACCAGTCAGCCGAGGTCTCCCTTGCTCGGGGCAGGCAGGAGCAACATCAGCCTTTGGGTTGTGCACACCAGATTTTGATGTCTGAGCCTAAGCTAATAGTGAGCAGCAGTAATGTTCCAGAGAAACAACAGAAGAAAAAAGAAATAAAAAATTTCAAAGGATTTAAGAGCTTATGTTCTCTGCTGCACTAGCTTGGCTATAAAGCTTTTTGGTCTGCTCCGAGTATGGGACAGAATGAGGTCATGTCTTCTCAAAGCGCTCTGTATAGATGAACTTTAATTCCAACCATGCTTCAGTTTTCCAAACAGAAAATGATGTGAATAAGAAGCACGCTCAGCTTTAAATTATTTCCTGCAGAGTTTGTTTTTACCTCTGTGCCTCTCTATTAGCTCTGCGTATCGCACAGTTCAACAGATTGATTTTGTAGTTCTCAAACACAAATGATAAAAATAGTGATAAAAGAAGGCGACGTTTCAAACACTTGGAGGCTCTGAATTGTATCACATATTGATGATAAATTGGGGCAGTCTGTGCTCCCCTGTGATTCACCGTGGAGTGTCCATCAACCTTAATCAATGAACCCTCTATTATGCTTTATTTTCTCCAGCAGTCTCTTAATGCTGATCCTGCCTTCAAAAACTATTTTTTCTTGTGATGCCTCTCATAATTCCACCCATTCAACCGTCTGTGCCTTTTATTTTAATCAAGGCAAGAACATAAATGAGAAGAGTCTGATTTTCTTCTTGATTTTGCAGGGCTAAGACAAGGTCAAATCCATAAAGATTCTCCTTAGGGAGATCTCTGGAGATCTCTTACAAATTTCATTTTTTGTATGAACTTGCAGAGCCATTACGTTGTGCTTGGGTACAGCCAACTACAGGAAAAAAAAAAAAAAAAAAAACTCCTATAAGCCAGACTTCTTCATTTTAATGGTTTGTTAATGTTTTAATTATAAATACCTATTTTGAAAATGGTCTGGGAAATGGAGTAAGAATGGTCCGGACATTGTAGAAAACAAGGAAAATAAATTTGATAGTATCGTTACAGAATTTATATCTGTCACACTGAATTCTAGACAACACCATATTTGAAAATAAATGGGGGGGAAAAAGGCAAGAATTTTTAAATTTGAGGAAAATTTCTGAATTTCACTAGTCTTCCACAAGTCTAGGCCAAATCAGAATTAAGACCTTTTGTAAGCGTAAATGATCAGTCTGGAGAATAAGCACCTCCTATGGGCAGATGTCAGCAGGAGGAGAAGGTTTTGAGCTTGCCAAGACTGCACAAAGCCCAGTCTGAGCAAGGGAGGTTCAAAATATTATAATCTCTCCTGATACGAATCTGAGGGGAAAATCAACAGCCTTGTTATCCCTGTTGGACACATGCCAAAGCATGAAATCAGTATTGAACTTCTCGCAGGAGAGCAGAAAGGTATAGAACAGTTATAACAAAAGGTGACCTGGACGTTTAGTAATTATTTGGATGGACAGCTACTTACGACTTATTAGATGGATATTTTCAGACTAGTTCTCAGAGTGTAAGGGTGTAGGAAACATTGATATTACTCTTTTACTGTTTATTTTTTTGCAATGGGCAGTCTACTACAAGTAGACTGTATTTTTTTTTTTTCATACTGTGGCTGTGCATTGCCTGGTAACTGAGCTTCTTCCAAAGCAACAAAGGTTAAGTCATGAGGCCACCAGCAGAGTATCACCAACTGTACATGAAAGGCCAACACAAAGCCATGAGAGTAGCTGGAGAAAAGAAAATCCCTCACAGATCTCATCAGAGGAGGAATTTTGGGGGATATTTCTTACAGATGTCAAATTTCTATCAGACATGGACAAAATAAAATCTCTCTCTCCTGTAGTAAATGCTCCAGTGCTTAAAACAGATGAGAATTTCCAGTGAGAAAGTCATCTCACTGACCCTGAATAAAAGTAGTCAAGACAGACATTTGAATTAATTATAGGTATATAATTTATATAATTTTTATTAAAATTAATTCATACATTTCTATATATTTCATATGCATAATGCAAGAACATCGTGAAGCCGATACTAATGAATTCTAGTTCTGGAAGGAGAATTTCAAATGCTGGGAAATTTGATAAGATGAAAAAGGCTTACAAAGAAAAATATTAGTAGGAAATTTCAAAGGAATGCTATATTAAGATTAAAAAAAAAATGATGGTAATGCTTCATTTTGAGTGTACCAGCAATAATATGGAAATGTACATGCATTTAAAGTTACTTCTCTTAGCTTTTGAAAATGACAGCTGACCACGGTGATAGGGTTAACAACAGAAATACTTTTGATTCTATCAGTGGGAAATATGTGGCTTTTATCTTGAAATGTTACTTTTTAATCTACAGGTCTGGATAAGTGAGATGATTGATGAATTTTTAGGGACCTACATGTGATGCATCTTGTATTATCAGGTCACGATTCTGCTTCTGAGTAATGGGAGTTATCTTAGCCATGTTGCAATCCTTCCCCCTATTACCATGTGTCTGTACCTAGGTGGATATTTTCAGAAGGATACTCGGCCAGCATTGGATCTTGTATTTCATAGTCAAACATATTGAATTCCCCATGTATTTCAATAGAAAATGCTTCTTAACTCTTTTCTCATTTCCCAGTTTCCTTCTCCCTCACCTTGCATATCAAAAACTCGCTTTTCCAGACATTTACCAAAGACTGAGGTGGGACCAAGTGGATAGGTATCTTCCATGCTACCTTTAACACTCCAGGTTCCTCTCCTCCTGAGAGAGGAATTATCCTGGCATTTGGCTGACCTTTTTCTTCCAGTGCTTAATATAGGAGTCATCTCATTTCCTACTGTATTGCCCTTGTCCAAGCTATGGCCTTAAGACCCCAAGCCTTAAGAAATCCTCAGGCATTTAAGGAAGGCAGGTGGTAGAAAACACCCTGTAGTCTCTCATTGAGCCCTTCTGCCAGTGGGTTAATTTGCAGCTTCTTGGTGAGCGTTGTCTTCAAAATCCCACTGTCATTCCAGCCTAGACATTTTATGTAGATTTTTTCGATATCTCTCCATATCATATGATTTAAAATGTATTGAAATGAATGTGGTAGGAGAAAATGTAAAATTTCTATGCACATTAGAAAAAAAGCAATGACTTGAAACCTAAAAGAGGAATTGACAGTTCTTGTTTGCCTACTACCCTGGAATTACTTTCAGATCCTTGTGTAATTTAAACTCTTTTCAGGGGAAAAAACGTGTAGTCTTTGAGAGGGTGTGGGATTCATAAAGTTAGTCTTAGATCAAGCATCACTCTGAATATCAGGGTGTAAAAAAGCAGATAGTAGGAAATAGTAGGAACTAATGAGAGAAATAGCCTTGAAATAAGAACTGTGGTTTAAACATTTTGGTTTTTGGAAGGACATCCGAGTCTGCCCTTCTGTTATATATATATGAGGTCAGAGGGAGCGCTGTCCACAGCCCCCAGCGCTGCTGGAGATAACGCAGTTGCATTGCAGGCATCGTTTGTGCAGCCAGGCTCACTTATCTCCTCTCTCTGCTGCAGACCCAGGGACTCAAAACCATCATCATCCTTCTCCACAGTTTGGACCTGAGCACCCCAAACCTCTCTCCAGTGGCAAGCATATTGTTTGGGCTGGAAATAGATGGGCAGTGTAGGGGAACCACCTGCTACTAAATAGCAGCTTCTTGGTAGCGGTGTGATAGCTTCTGGTGCTGGCTCTTAGGCAGGAGAAGGAGAGAAAGAGGAGGAGAAAATAAGTTTCTAGTATCTCCAGTGTTTGTATTCAGGGCATAAATGGTTTTCTTGACCAGCAGCCAGTGCTGATGCTATGCTGTTCTGTGGGAGGCGTTCTCCTGATGAATGGTCCTCCAGTGACTTTGGATCATGGTGTTTTCTGGGCACATCATTAACTGTGTCAGGCCTGCTAGGCTGCCGTTGGCAAAAGGCAGCAGCATCATTTCTGAAGGAAAATAATGCACATTTGGTACAAAAAAAAAAAATCATTTGGGGCCTGGCGAGGTTGTGTTAAAGAGAATGGCTGCAGTAAATAGAAGTTTGGCTACACTGTGTGATAAGAGAGGGGAGAATGGAATAGGAGAAAATATACTGTGGTTTTCAAGGTGATATCAAGAGAAGAAATGGAATTTGCATAGACAGATATGCATATATCTTTATATGACATGTAAAAGGAACATAAGGATATGATTTCTACTGTCTTTTTTTAAAAATAGAAATCAGCTACAATTTCAAGACAGCAATTGTAGGTGAATTTCAGATATCCAGGAAGGCTTTGTGAAAGCCTCCTCACTCAACCTGCTAGGAGTAGTATGAAGAAAACACCCTGCTTGTTGTAACTGCATTTCCAAAATTGTGCATGTTTGCTTGTGTTTCCTGCTGGTTACTTCTCTCTCGTCCACAGCGAGGTCTCAGCTCTCCTCGTGGTCATGCTACTTAACTCTGGATTGTCCCATATCTCCCTTTCATCTGCAGAAATGAAGCTTCCACTCGTTTTCCTTGAGAGGCTTTCTGTCTTAATCCCTCAATGCTCTAAAACATGTGAAAAGAGTGCAAAAAAGAGCAGAGTTGATTACCAAGGTCGTTAAAAGCTTCAGCTCCGTCCATCGCAGTTGCAAAACTGCATAGTCTTTTTTAACACACAACTCCTATATTCCACACCATTTTCCATAGCTGGGAATTTCAAAGAATATTTGCTTGCTATACTAATAATTATTTCCATTAGCATTGCTATGCTGATTATGTCCATTACATGCTCCAAAGCAGAAAAGAACACCCAAAACTTTCCCAAAAACATTATCCAACTTCCCCTCTACAAAAGAGGGCTTAAAGAGCCTTGAATCACAGAAACTGTGATTCTGTGTCAGAAATGTTCTCTAACTCAATATTAAGTAAACCAAAGAATTTTCTTTTAATGTTAGAAAAACTCAGTTTTCAGTAAACAGGGAACTTTTAACAGAGCAGGAGCTGCTGAATTTGGAGGGCTCATTATGCATACAGGTCCCAATTTCTGGTATCACAAAATAAAGTGCTTATCTCAGAGAAGAGTTATAAGAATGATTTATAATCTAAACCCATGGTTCACACAGAAATATAAAAGAAGACAATCAGTTTAGTTACCCTAAAATTAAGGGATGACTCAAACTTTTAGTCTGTCTTTACACATGCATGAGAAGCTGCAAGAATTGGAAACTGAAGTCAGCCATGTTCAAACTGAAAATAAAATGCATTCTCCTAACCCAGAAAGTAGACTGCAGGAGATTGCTGAGAAATGCTGTGAATTCTTCAGTTTAAGTCAAGCTGGGTTATTTTTCTCAGAGGTGGTTTCTTCTTCACTCACAAGCTTGCTGACATAGATGAAAGAACCATTTGGTGTTATTGTATTGACTGCATTGAAAAGAGGAGAGATGAGCGGGTCACTGTGGTCTCCTCTGTCCTAAAAAGTTCTGGGGAAAAAAAAAAAAATCAAATGAAGGCTGTTGAAATTCTGATGAAAGGTAATTTTCTACTTGTGTTATCCTTGGGTTTGAACTTCAGCCTTGATATAGACAATTAGTCACATAGGAAGTTGAGAAGAAAAAAAAAAGCCCAAGGTATCATGGTATAGAATACATTTTATATGAACCCTTTATAGAGTTTATATCTTTATCTTGCCATCAAAGTGACTTTATACTGGTGGTCTGTTCAGACTCTGTAATTAAGATTTATTTTCCTATATATCAAAATGAAGACAAAAGCTCAAATATGCTAAGAAGGCATGGATTTTTTTTTTAATTTTTCCTATTTCTCTTTCATTCTAAAGTACAGTTGCAGAAAGGACAGTGCAGGTAAACTCACAGCATTAAGTACCTGGTTTAAACTAGTTAATGTGTGTAACCAATACTTGTTCTCATTTCATAGAGATTTTTTTTTTCCTTTTACTTATCGTTTTCCAGTAATGTTTAGTACTTCCAATAAATTTTGAAGGAAATGGTTACCAGTTTTATATTTTCTTATGTGCTATATTTTTAGAAGTCCTTAAAAACTTATAAATAAGTTGCCAAGATACCAAAATTCACGTGAAATAGCAATTTCCAAAGGCCAGGGCAAGAAAACTGTGGATGTGCAGCTATCTTAAGAAACGGGACAGGTCTAGTTGGTCTCATGCTCTTGACTGGCAAATTGCATTGAACACCAGAAAAGCAACACAAACTTTTTTTTTTCTATGATAATTCTTGCACTTTTTATGCTTTTTTGATGAAAGATGGCATCTGCAAGCATACATCTGAGAGGACAGGTACCTAGAAAAAGTTGCACCAAATTATCCTCTGTAAATGTAAGACACCAGGGGAACAGGATGGTTTGGAAATGCCAGAGTTGGGAGGAGACTGGAAAGTTGAGGAGCTCTCCAGAATTTCTTCAGTTGGGTTCTCTTCATGGATTTGGACTTAAAATTATTGTGGAAAAACAAAACAAAACAACAACAACAACAAAACAACAACAAAAAAAAAAAGGAAATTGTTTGGATCTGTGGGCCAGACCTTCCCAGTGCTCAGAGTGCCTTGCAAAAGCAAACCTACTGCAGATGCTGGGCAGCCAATGGAGCATCTCAACCAGTTTTTGAGGACAACAAGTCCTTCTGCTAATAACTCTATCTTCTATCTTAATTGGCACGTAAATGAATAAAAGATGTGTTTATTACTGTGTAATTGACTTGTTTGCTTTCCTTGCTGCCATTGATTTATTTTGGAGAGGGGAAGGCTGACACGTCTTTGAATTCATTTCTGTCCTTCCTACAGTAGAAAAGTTGTCTGCTCATAGGAATTGGATCCACTCTCAGCGTAACTCATTGAAAGGGAGCCAGAAGTGCAAAAAACCCTTAGAAACACAATAGCAGGGCCAAATTTGGTGGATGGCATCTCTAAACTGTTCAGATGAAGCAGCTACCATGAGGCAGCACGTGATGGAGTATCACCGTCAAGGCTCCTTGTAATGCATGACCCCCAGTTAATCAGCGGAGCAGCCTAGTTTGCCATTTAAAATTTGCAAACTTGTGTGGCTGACATATTTCTGAGTGAGATTCACTTTGCTTTGCAGAGAATTTGGCCGCTGGAAAGTAAACAACCTCGCCGTTGAAAGAAGGAATTTCCTTGGCTCGCCGCTGCCGCTGGCCCCCGAGTTCTTCCGCAACATCCGGCTCCTCGGACGCCGCCCAACGCTGCAGCAGATCACAGAAAACCTCATCAAAAAGTATGGGACGCACTTCCTCCTGTCAGCTACCTTGGGAGGTAGGTGACGCTTTGCAAGGTGGAGCAATCGTCGTGACTGGTTTCCTTGTAAAGCTGTGGTGTCCCCAGGTCCTGTCCTCTCAGCAGCTCAGCCAAGCTGCTGTCCCAGGGCTGGACCTTGCAAGTCACGTGTAGGTTTTATCCACAAGCGTTCACATGCCTTTTTTCCTGCCTAAAATTTGCTTTCTTGCTTCTGCCCAAACAATTCTACTGGTAAAGAAAGGTTGAGGAATGCCAAGGCCCAAGTTCCTGGTATGGATGATCATTCCCCTGGAAATCTCTTGGCTTAAATTACTCCAATTGCTGGGAGATCTCAAAATTGTTACCCTGTTTTTTTTCTTTTTCTTTTTTCTTTTTTTTTTTTATTTTCCTTGGAGAGGCCTTGCCATGAAGTTCCTACCAACTTAATGGCAGCTGCATTTCCAAATCCCCACAGATTGCTTTGGAAAGGGCAGCCTGGTGCCTAACTGGAATCCAGTTCCAAAATCCCATGGCAAGGCCTGATGTTCAAGATGGAGCATAAACTGCTTGGACAGAAAAATAATTAGCCCCTGTGATGGCCCATCTAGGCACTGCAAGCTGGACTGACATTTTAGAAATGCAGTTTTTATCCCTCAGTGGGCGATTATGTTAAAGCTAATTCTAGTGATTGAGTATCCTTCCAGCAGGACAATCTTGTCAAAAGGCTTTAGTCACCTGAGGAATGGGTTTCTTTAATACATTTCCTACCTGAATTCAATCCATATATTAAGGAAATGACAGCCATCCTTTTCGCTTTTGGCTGATAACTTGAGTTCTGTAACAACTGAAATGGCTCCCAGCATCTCCCTCATGGAGAAGACTTGTCTAGAAGCAGTGAGAATTTCAGTATTCCTGGAATTATTTTAAATAACAGTTAATTAATCTGGGGAAATAGCACTGCCACAGCAAATCTGTGACCTGGAAAATTTTAAGCACGTATTACAATATGCTGACCAGCAATTTGGAATAAAATTTACAGAATTTCTTTGATTGATCGGTATGTTTCTTCCATAGAGAAAAAGGCAACTTTTTTTTTTTTTTTTTTTACAACAGTGACAATATCTTTTCTTGTGTGTGCAGCACTCAGCACAGCTGAAGAGTATAGCTGACTGCAGGAGAGAAATAAAATATTTATTAAATTAGTAAACATATTCTTTAAAGATTTGTCTTTGACATAGATCCCACTGCAAAGATTATACTAAAAATAGCATTCAGGTATTTGTTAACTATCCCCTAACATGTCTTTCAGTGCTAAAATATCTAATCCAAAATCCATTTTGGAGCTGAAATTTCAGTGGGTTTTAAGTCCCTAGCATCGATTTTTAGGTGAAATGATAGGTATACCTTCTGCATCTCATCATCTTTAGATTGGTGCTGAAAAAATGGATCCATTAACATAATTACGGGGAATTAGTAAATTCTAGGAATGCTTTCCTGGGCTTGCTGATACCTCTATGCTTTCCTGTACGCTTGGGTTAGTTTTCATTTCTGGCCTATGCTGAACAGAGGTTCCCAGAGATGCTTGTCCACGCTTAATTAATGTGTAATTACATTTTTTCATCAATAATGCATTCATACTTTTCCTTTAATTGCAACTAGTATTCATCTGAAAGCTGCATTGCTCATGTAGCTTCTTAAAAGCAGAAGAGCAAAACTGAGTGTATATAATTCTGTTATTTAATAAATCCCAAATCATCTATATTCATGGGCATAAAGGAAAGCTTGGCAAATGAACGACCTTGTGGTTAAGATTTGTGTACCTCTGTGGCCATTTGGATTTCATGAATATCCCTTTTTGACCATAAAGGGAACTCTTGCACATGGTTATCCGTAAAACGTTACCAAGTCTTTATTCAGAAACAGAAAAATATTCTCCTCAAGGGCATTCTAAAATGCGAACGGAGAGAAGTTGCACAATTTTTCACGTTGCTCCGAGATAACGGGAAATGTCATTTATTCTTGCTTCCATTTCTCACTGAAGATGTGTCCGCGAGCAAAGTCACGCGTGTCCATAGTGAGCGGTTTGGGGTTGCTGGAGAGGAAGGCTCTGCAATCCCCCATCCTTGAGCTCAGGGCTTGGCTGAACATGAACCCGAGCAGCCTGATCTAATTAGAGCTGCCTGTAGCTGGGCACCGCGTTAGGTGACCTCCACAAGTCCCTTCCAACCTAAATTACTTTATGAGCCTATGAAACATATGTCTAAATTCTCCGTAGGCTTTCAGTTTTCAGTCCCAAAAAGCTAAGGTGTCCTCTGGATGAAAAGCAATGTGGAATATTGCTTATATCTTTTTTTCTGCATTTGTACTTTGTTTTTCTCCTCTTTCTTTGCCTACTGCATGATGAAAGTCCAGGTTTCAAAATAATATTTGAGGCACTTCATCTTGAAAATTATTCAGAATCTAAGAGAGTGGAGTCTGAAAGTAACACAGCAACAGTCTTGAAGCCACTTTTCATGAAGCTTCCGGGAGGCTTGTGACTGAATTTGAGCAGGTCGATGGCAATGGGCGAGCTGGTGGTCTCAAACATTTGAGATGCATTTATTTGGCTCTCCTTGTCAGTCCTCACTGTTCAAAGCATCGTTACCAGAGTATCATCAGGCGTCTTTCTGGAGCAGGAACATTTCCTTGATGATGTTGTAACCTTTGAGAACCAAAAGAAAAGCTTGTTTTATCTTTACAGTCTTAATGGACACGGAGCTTAATCCCACTTTGCCATCATTCTCCTTTCTACGCACTACTGTGGTTGTGTTTGATATTTGCACCTTTGCTATTCCATGCATTTTCCTCCTCTCATTGGTATTCCTCTGGAGCAGGATGTCAGTCTGCCTGCGTAAATGCGGGGAGAAATTCAGCCTGTGGAAATGAGTGGATCTCAATGAATTTACAGGGGTTTATGATTATTTACCGTAACTGCAGCTCTGACCTTTGCTCCCTCTGAGATTTTGTGCTAGGGAGGGAGGATCCAGACTGAAATGACTAATGTGAGAAAGGAACTTAAAAATTTACTGTTGGACTTGCAAACTCGCCAAAGATATTTGAATTAGCAGAATATATATGTAAGTATAAAAATGTATATCTATACAGAGAGTATTTCTTTCCTCTCCTTTGGCTCAATGAAGAAAAATCTCAAATCCTCCTAAAAAAAAAAAAAAAAAAAAAAAAAGATGGCGTGTGGAATAAACATTCCCTGTTATGCAGTCAGGCCACAGAAATGGGGCCATATCTGGCCTAGCCTTAACTTATGTACTTTCTGAGGCTGTGCACTTCAACCAACATGTGCTTGAGTTTGGGAAAATGAAGTCCGAGTGGTGCATTCTGTGATACTGTGAGTGATACTTGGATTTAGCTGCTTTTGAGCATCATCCTTTTATTGCTATTTCCTACTGGCTGACAGAAAGTTATGGGAATTGCTTGGCTCATCGCATTTTTCTATCACTCAACATACAACTATTCAAAGCATCAAGGTGTCTGATCCTTCCGTCATCACAAACATGTGGATACCAGAGAGCTGGTTCTCTATAACTGAGGCAGAAAATAGCACTAAGTATTTAAATCAGATGAATATTTATTGTTATGTATAACAGAAGCCACTTCTTTAATAGACGTTTATATTTAGTTACATTTGTTATCACATTCTTCTAATTCTGCCATGCTGACAATGGATATTTGCATTCCTTATTTAAATAATTCCTGAAGATATTCTTAGAAAGAACACAACATTAACTCCTAATTTTTGAATGCCATTTTTGAGCTGTTGTGCAGAAGTCTTAGAGCTAAACTGTCACAGATGGGCTATGTGCCTAGGTTAATTCCTACACGCCCACTTTGTTTTGTGCTTTTATGTTCTGAAAGACGGCGCATGGAATATTTTTCCTCAACCAAGGAGGTTCATTTGCAAGTGCAGACACTGGAAAATAAGTTCTTATAAGCCTTTGCAAAGAGTTGAATATATAGGCTAAGTTTGCAGCTTGCGTACGCCAGGGTTTGCAGGGACATGAGTTTATATAGCACCAAGGTCAATGTATAGCGTGAATGTCAGTCCCTGCCCACCGATGGAGATCTGTGAACGACAGCAACTACACGGTGATAAAGCAGCGTCCACTAATTTCTTGAGCCAATTATGGGACTATATGGGCTTGTTCTGTGAGCAGCAACAAGGTTTTTATGCCATTTCTTTCACCCGTGAGAAAGGGAAGCAAGCTGGCTCTTGAATTTGGGGAAGCAGCGGGAAAATGGTGCTTTTAGAGACTGCAGCAAGTGCAGCTGTGCAGCCCTGATGCTGAAAAACGGGTGGTTTTTAGCCTTTGCTGTCATTAATCCTTCGCAGTTCCTTAAACTCATAACCTTGAATCGTTTGGTAAATCAGATTTTTGTCTTGTGCTTGCATGTTTTATCAGGCAATTCCATGATTGTAGACCAACCGTTATGGGTTAAAAAAAAAACCCAAAAAATCCTATTTCAAAAGACACAAACTCTTTTGGTATGGATTTCATTTTTATTCTAAATTAATTCAAAACTCATACCATCTTCCCCAAATTAGAGATGAGTCATTAATGTTACTTTCCAGACCCTTTTCTCACAGTGCTGCAACAGAACACTCAAGCCCAAGCACTCAGCCACGGTGGAGATTTTTTTTTTTAATCTACTTTAATCCTTTTCCTAGCAAGTGCTAAATCAGCTCTGAGAGATTAAATGATTCCAGAATCTGGAAGAAGCCTTTGAAAAGAAATTATTTTCACACCGCACCTCATCGCACCTGATCTTACCCTGGTGCCTGAGGATGCCAGCTATGAGTTAGGACCTGCTGGTTTGAGAAGCCACCGAAAGAGTGGCAGATATTTTGGAGGCAGAAGGTGTTTCCTTCTCATAAACTCCAAAAGTCTCCTTCCTCCGGCCGCGTGCATGATTACATGTTCAACCTTCGGACATGTAATTAGATGGGATTTGGGTCAAATTCTCTTGAATTTCCCTTGCTTTGCAGAGATTTCCTGCAAGCTGAGCACTATTTTTCTTTTGTTTTGCGATTCATTATAACCTGTTTGCAGCGGAAAGATGATCACGCTTGCAAAAATCTCGTTAAAACGTCACTCCTTCCCGCTGCAGTTTGGTGACATCCAGCACATGAGCCAGCACCCGAGGGTGGGTGTTATTCCATAGCTGTATCTGAGGCCCAACGGTGCCTGAACTTTTTGATGGCCAATTGCCATCAGGGGACAAACCATTCGATTTTGCTTGGCTCATGCCCCTCCTGCCAAGAGAACCTGGCTGGTTTTGGCAGCAATTCCTTAAAATGCAAATCTGTGCCCACTTACCAAGGCACGGTGCCTGGGTGGCTGGCTGGGGACATCCTGTTCCTTCTGCAACCTGCTGCAATTCCTGGCTCTTTTGGAGCTTGGGCAATTAATTCCTGCTTGGAAGCACAAAAAAGAACCACCACTCCTTAGGAAGAACACAGGAGGAGAGGCTTAAATACAGTGGAGGGCACGGAGGTAGACTCCAACTGGAACAGCCAGTGTCCTGGGGATCTGCTGTCCCTTCCCAGGAAGATGTGACCATCCTGGTGGGGTAGATAACACCCTCTCTGAATAATGGGAACTTTGCCTGGGTGGATGTGGAAGGGATTATCCGACATGGCCATATCCATGGATTAAAGCGAGCTGAATCCTCCTTCTTCAGACCCAAACAAATTTTGCGAGCGGAGGGAGCCGCTCGTATCATCATTAGGTGGCAACAGATGCGCTCGCCCACTCGCAGCCGTACGTCCTTAAGTGAGTATCGCTCGCTACCAAGGTTGTCTTCTCTCCGCGATGACATCATGTGCTCGTCCTACACGCTGTCCCTCCGCAGCAATATCTGTTGGCACGGGAAGCGCATCTGAACTTGGCAACCCAGCCTCCAGATGGCAAAGTGCCACTGGAGCAGATGGCTGAGCAATGGAACGAGTGCAAGTGGCAAGTCCAGGCGTAACGGGGCAGCTTCCATCCCAGGAATGTGGGCATGTCCTATGGCGTGGACGTTCCGCTGCTAGAAGAGAGGTTTGATGATATTACTCTATGATTTCCAAGCAGGTGAACTTCAAAACCAGCCTCAGAAAGTGCAAATAACTAGCTATTCTAGCTATTCTGGACGTAAATTGCCCTGAAATACTACTGTGATAACTTTCCTATTGCACTTTCTGAAGTGAAGAATCTTGTCTAAACTTGTCACTAAATGAACGAACCCTTGGTGACCCAAAATTCATTGGTGATGTAAAAAGTAAACGTGAAAAAATACCTATAAATGTAACGGTGTCAGTGGGATGGGACTACACTGCAGTGGTGCTCGAGAACAAACCACATTAATGAAAGGCAGTTTTGTTTTGCGCAGTTTTTAATAATGTGGTGGGAATTTAATTTTCTAAAGACTCAAACTAAGATGCAGGAGCTTCCCTTTGCTTTTGGAAAAACAACACCCTTTTGGAAGCTGGGAAAGTGCTATTTGTCTTTCATTTTCTTTAAAGAATACTGACAAAGATGATTATTACATATTGCTTATAGAAATTTGGTGCAAGTGATGAGTTATATCAGGTTTCAGTGTTCTTCTCATTGCTGGATTGATTAAAAAGCACCATCAGAATTTGTTTATAAAGGTTATAACAAGGTATTACGATTTTCTGAGGTAAATGTATGCCTGAAGTTAAATACATGTTTTGAAAGAAAGAAATGAATGGGAAGAAAAATAGGAAATGTCTCAAGTATTATATTGGTTTTTGTTTTAATGCTAATATTAAATGCCAAAAAGAGCACATATTGAGCGATCTTGGATGCAAATACGCTTTTACACATAATTTACATTTAATACATACGTAACAATTATATGGCATTGGTAAAGAGGAGCAAGTGGATAAAGCTTACCAGGGCATTTTTGGCATAAAACCCATAAAGCGTCAGGCAAGAGTTTGCCTTGCCGCTTTACCCCCAGCAAAACCTCCCGTTTCTCGCCCCGCTCCAGGAGAGGAGTCGCTCACGATTTTTGTGGACAAACGGAAGCTGAGCAAGCGCTCGGAGGGCAGCGACCCCAGCACCAACGGCTCCGCGGTGACGCTGGAGACCCTGCACCAGCTGGCGGCCTCCTACTTCATCGACCGCGACAGCACCCTGCGCCGCCTGCACCACATCCAGATCGCCTCCACCGCCATCAAGGTAGGGAAAAGCCCTCGGGAACCGTCAGAAAAATCGCTTCCGGGTGCGCCGAGGATTGCTTCCAAATGCTAAAGAAGAGGTTTATTTGGGAAAATAATTGCTTTTGTCCTAAAATTTTCCCGGGGGATAAAAAGCAGTAATTGGATGATGAGCACAGCTAATAACTGAGTTCTTGGTTGCCCTGAAAGACAGCCTAATGCATTA
Organism: Tinamus guttatus; assembly: GCF_000705375.1. Next base: position 156,503 of record NW_010580267.1, read on the forward strand.
ATGATATTATTCTTGATGAGCGATGTATAATTTGAATGGTGCAGATGGCCTTTCTCAAAGTGTTTCGTCAGTGAAGCAAATTTCTTTAAGTATGTCCCCAACAACGGCACTTATAGCTGTTCTACCCTGTGTGTTTTCCCTTGCACTTGGTGGTATTTTGCAGTTTTTGTCTAATGTACTCCTCTAATTGAAATGTTAATGAATTAATTTCTTCCTATTTGGGGGAGGTTTTGGAGGCTTTGGTTCTGCTGTACTGTGGAGGCATCTCCCATCTTCTGGTCGGAGCAGTCTTGGCACATTTGTCAGGCAGAGCTGCTCTAAGTCGCTCGTGGCATGAGAAGATGCTTGGCTAAGATCAACAGTTACGTGGTCAAGCATAAAGCTACAACTGCTCTTTTGAGCCGTTGTCATTTCACGTTGCCTATTTGAGTCAACATCACTGCATAGAAGAGCAAACCAGGTTTTAACCTGAAGTCACACGTGCATCCAAGCGGGATTTGCAAGGGCGGTCCAAGCAAATCTCCCTCCTGATCAGCATCAGTTAAACCCAGAATAAAGACATTGGCGAGGATTTGACCCCACAGCTGAGCGATCCCAGCAATTCTGAATTTAAGATATATTTAAAAAGTACCAAGCACTGCACTTTTTTTTCACTTGCACATTAAGAGGGGAAAAAAAAAAAAATCACGTTCATCACCTGTGTAGTATTTGGTACTTTTTAAAAGATTCCCTCTCAGACAGAAATTCTGTGTCTTAAAATATCATTTGCATATGCCTGTAACTTCACTTTATTGAGAAGCAAAATAGTAAAAGGATTCTTATCATTCTGATAGGTTTTTTTTTTTTTTTTCCTCCCCTTCTCTTTATGTTAGTCAATTTTAGGTATTTTTTTTATGACTTTTTGTTATGCAGTGGACTTTATCTCACTAACATTGGTGTTTATGATTCAGAAAATAAAATGTTAATATCACTTCATATAACTTAAATAGATAAGCTAGCTTCTTACCAGGTAAAACCCAGCTATCTTTCTGAGAACGCACATAAAAATGAAACAGAAAAACATCTTGAACGGGTAAGACAAAAAAAAAAATCAAAAGACATTAAGACATTATCTGGGGAGGCCAACATCAGCTTTCCCAGTAATGCTCATGTATGACAACAGAAAAGGATTGGAAGAGACATATATGATGAAGGAAATCAAGTTTGTCAACTATGACATAATTATCCTTAAAAATAATATGAGCACAACTGCCTGAGGCCTCACAATTGGACATTTATTATATTGACAATATCTTCCACAGAGAGAGGGGAAAAAACCTCCAAAAAACCACATCATTTTCCAACTGGAAATCAAATGATCACAGGATCTACCTAGAGCCTTGTATCAATATTTACCTTATATAAAACTCCCCCATACGTGCATTATTCCAATATTATTGTAATGCATGTGTTTTAATGTAAGCAGTTGGGTTCATATGCTAAATCAACAGTTTGCAGTCTCCAGGGCCTCCCTGGCAACTTGCCAAGAGCCCGAGGGCTGCATCTAATTTGCATATACATTAAGGCGAACATACATCCTGTTGCGTTTGAAATATTACAGATCTAACAGCGCTTTCCCTTGTATGCTCGCTTTGAAAGTGGGTTTTTGTTTTTTTTTGCTTCCTGTGAAAATTTCTCCCTGGAAGCCTGTAGGGATGGCAGCTTTCCTGCTCTGTTGGGAGGATGGCGTGCGTGCTCCTCTTACTCGTAAAATCCCCTAAATTCATGGAAGTGTGAGATGAGTAAAGCCAGGGAGCGTTTTTTTCTCTTCTACCAGCCGTATTTTCTTGTCTTTTACCTCTGCTTTGCCTTCATGTCAGGACAGACATGTTAATTTGCAGCTGCTGAAGACTGTAGGTGGAGGCCCAGGGGAAGGTGCAATGACCAGGGACCCAGGTCTATGCAATGACCCTAATCCAAACTGCTGATTTGTTTCCTTCCCTAATCGAAGGGTGCTGTAGACATGACATGAAGGGCACGTCTTGCTGTTGACTACTGGCCTTGGCACGTCCCACAGGTCATCCAAACACCCTCCTAATGGCCCCATACGAGACTTCTCCAATGGTGGGAAGGTGGGAGAGGGCCATGCACAACATGTCAAGCCTTTGCCATGCTTTTGAGGCTAACACAGTTGGAGGACACAATAGTATGGGCTGGCATTCAAACGGCCTGTTCACCACGAACCACGATTCCACCACTGGCCTTGGAGAAGGGTAATTCCATGGCCTTGCCTGGTATTGCTCTTGCAGGCTATGGTTTGCACTTGGGAAGCTTTATATGGAGAACAACGCAGAGCTTTTGGGGACAGATGGTAAAAAAATCATGAGGATGTGCTAGTCGTTGGTTGACTGAAGTCCAAATGATTGTGCAGAACAGATAAGAAATGCATTGGTGGCATTGTAAATGAAATATTGAATATTGCAGCTGAACATATCCCACAAAGGGATAAACGCAGTTACGTTAGGCTTCTGGAACAACATTGTTGTATGTTTTCTATGTTTGGTAAAGTGATGATATTACTGCAGTCATATTTTGGAGGATATTCACCCCCATGCTGGAATAGATCTTCTTTCAACGGAAAACATTGCAGGAACCTAGGGCAGGTGAAGGCAGTCTCAGCATTATTTTAGGTGCAACAGCTACAGGACAACTCCTGTGTAGCAAAAGAACAGGAGGCAACAGGAAAACAGATGCATAAATCAAATTTTCCACCAGCTATTCACAGCCAGCTTCCAACCCATTTATTCCATCTGAGTGGGAATGAATAAGCATCCTTGAGAATCTGTCCTCTAATTTCAATTAAATTTTATTGTGCAATTTGGGTTTTTTCTCCCCTCAACTCTTTCTCTTTTTTTTTGTCATGAGAGATTTAAGTGCTTTTGCTGCCTCTGAAAACTTTAGATTACAAATAGTCTATAAGAATATCTATTGTCATGATAAATATATCTGATTATCTACAATTAACCCATGAATGACTCATAGCAAGGAAGCTTATGTGTGATGAAACTAGATTCTCGCTCTGAATGCAGACTCAAACCCAGGCCAATGGTTTGTTTTGTCTCAGAAAACTGGCTTGCTTCATTTTTTCATTTTTTTTCATACATTATGCTTGAATGTGTTTTTCTGTGAATTCAAATAATCAAAAGGCCTGAAAACTAGGAATACCTTTGCTTTGTCAGATTTTTTTTTTTTTTTTTTTTTTTTGGCAGATTGTAGATACAGACAATTTCCACAGTTTTCCATAAACAGGCAAATTTTTGAAGCTCTGGAACCAAGGTCTTGCACATTTCTCACCCCCGTTTTCCTCCTTTGGTCTGTGAATGGGATTGCAAACTTTCCAAATCACTGAAACACGGGATCCTCAGAAGCTCGTGCCCAAAGTGAGCCCAAAGCTGAAAAGTCATATTTAGATGTTAGAGATTTAAATCTAAATCTTTAACTAACGATCTGGAAAGACACTTGGCATATCAGATATTTGTGACTTAGGTAGCAGGTGATCAGATAGCATAATTAAACGTGGTGGGGCCCTGAAAGGCAGAAGTGTTGGTGCTCCTCAGGAATGTGCTGCTTACCCATGATCCAAGGTGGTCGCGTTACTTGGGCTTCTCAAGCGAAACCACAGTATGGCTCTCCAAGAACAAGCATTGTTCAGGTCCATGCTGAACTTGCAAGTCCTTCACCACCTTGGAAGATAAGGTGGACTCCACATAGTGCTCAAGTCTGATATTTGTCGAAAGGGGTAGTCAAAAATTAAGAATTTCAGGAAAGACGTGTGTTTGTGCTCCCAGATCTTTTATCTTCATACAATGAACTCCCACAAAATTTTGGGGATAACTGAAGAAACATACTTTTGCAAGTGACCTTGAAAATCTCTCTAGTTATTAGAAGCTTCACAAAATGAGCTCAGCTGTTTATATGGCTAGGTAGGGATTTTGAAGCTTCATTTTGGATTATTACCTAATCTTACCTGAGCACCTGAGACCCGCTGTTAGGCATCTAGCTTACACACTCTGGAACATTTCCTAGCCCTGAGTCTATCTCAGACCTATTCAGATTCACATTTTGGGCAGGTGACTTTGGATCGCTGAGACCAGACTGTGGTTGTCATGCCCTCTGGGCCTGGTTGAACCATGCCAGGAGACAGAGTACAGAGACCATGTGCTAACACTGCTACATTAGTAACAGAGCTGAATTCACATTCATCTGATAAAAGAAAATGGTGTTTGACTTGCCGAATGAGCCTTTATGCTGTTTATGGCAGGAGGCTGTTGGAGATCCTAGGATCAAATCCATCACAGTGTCAACAAAATACTGTGACTGATACGTGCAGGCTGTTAACTAATTCTAGGGATGCATCAAATATAAAGGTTAGGGATGTATCACCGTATTTTATTCAAGAATGTGAGTGACGTAAATTAAAACCAGCCTTAATTCATTTGGACAGGAGGCCTCTAATTAAATAAAAACTCCGGTGCTGCTTCCCTAAAAGCTAATGCAGAGGTCGGAGCTGGTGTAAAACAGCGCAAGCCCTTGCAGAATCCGTTCCTCGCTATCCAAAAGAGTAAGAGGGAGTGGGGGGAAAAGTCCCAGCAAGTTAATGCAATAACATGTTTTACTAAACGGGCGCCGAATGCAAGCTCAGCAGCATAATTGACACAATATATCACAGCAGCTGCAACATGGCACTTGTAAAAGGATGCGCTTTAGCAGCCCCGGATACAGGCTGCCCCGTCTCATTATATTTTCAGCAGTGTGCAGAGTGGAGTAATGAGTGCTAGAAGTTATACCCTCTCTAGCTAGTTGGTAGCACAGCAGGAAATGCTTTCAGAGCTACAAAATAGTGCATAATAGAGATGCTCGGGTTTGCCGCTTGGAAAGGGGTTGTATAAATATTCCACATTCTTCAAGGAAGAAAAAGCAACCCCAGGATAGCCTGTAAGACATGACAGACCGTAACAAATTGAAGTTTTGTTTTGATATTGATTATGTAGATTAGTTAAAAGAGGAGAAAAGGAATCAAAACAACAAATCCAATTCAGGCCAAAAATATATGTGTATAAACAAGGTTCTCTAGCATCCTTTACACAACCATTCCCATCACAGTTGTCAAAACCCTAGAAATACTTTGTACCAAAGTTTCCTTCAGTGTTTCATGATGCCTTTTTAATTTTCTTCCTTTACGACGTAGAGCCAAGGTAAACCAACCCAGGAAAGGGAGGAAGGCTTGAGTATTGGGAAAGCTCTCGAGAGTGCATTGGGCAATGCAGCCAAAGCAGAGCAATTCGGCACCAATTTGAGCCATTCTTATTTAAATTTAGTCTTTATTCTGGCCATGCCACTCTTTGTGCCTGGACTGAGAAGTGGATATTTCAGTGGTCTCGGTGTCCGCTGCTCTAATTGACGGCCACAGGCTGCGAGCGGGTCAGGAAATGTCACACTGGGAGTACAGAATTAGGAGAACATTTTCCTAGCTCTGAACTGTAAGGAAGAAGAGATAAACACGTTCCAAGAACATATGTGAGCGCAAAGGTCAGCGTGGGAAGGAGATCCCAGGGTGACAGAGACTCAGCATCGCAAGCAATAAGCTAAGAGAACAGTAATAGCCCCTTGAACCATTTCAGTATTTGTATAACTTTTCCGCATAGAAGTTATACCCTTCATACATTTTCATGGGTTTTGCTGTTATACGTTATATTTAATCTCCATTCTGTTAAATCAGAGCAACAAAACATCCCTCAAAATAGCCTTCATGCTTAAATCCTTTAAAGGCAAGTAACCCTGGGAGCTAAAAGACTGCTGTCCTCAGTTATTTCTACCCACAGGACTCATGCACTACTTCATTCAGCAGAATTTACATTTCTAGTTATAGCATAATATCTCATAAAACAATGCTTATAACAGCAATATATGCAGGAGCAGAGGGTTAGGAAAGATCTCTGTTCATCCAGGACACTTTCTATAGCAATGAGTGATCCCTACAGTGTGCCTATAGGGAGGTTTATCCTGTCATTTTTGCAACTCCCCTCAGTGAGATTTGCTTTGTGACAGTAAAGGTAGCTCCGTATGTCTCCATTTGGCCATAGAGATTAATCCCTTTAAAATAATCTTGTGGAGAGGAGCTGATATATTTATGATGGAAACAGGAGCATGAGGAGGTAAAGGATCAAGGTATTTCTCATGTTACCTCCACGTCATCTAGGGCTCACAATGCTATAAGGACAATAAGGAAAGTTAATTAAGATACTCTACAATATAAAAAAAGTCATATACTATTATGGTAGAATAATAGCTTAGAAAGGAGAATTATGTTCCTCGGGCAAGGTCTAATAGATAAAAACTCGCTAGAAGAAATCTGCAGTGGTGAATACATGGATTTTGTGCAGGTCTGTAAATATGTCTTAGATTTGAAAAACTAGCAAAGATTAATTTCAAAGGTTCTTCACTGCACATATTTTGAATGCAGCTGGGTAATTAGTTACCCCCGGAAACGTTCTGATTTCAGTTACGTGGTCACCTATGTCACCTCTGCAGGTGACACGTGTCCCATCAGTTGTGGATGAACCAAAATCCACTCCCCTGAGACTTTGCAGTACTGATACTAAGTGTTAGTGTCTTTTCATTGGTTTCTCCCTTTTTTGGGAATTTCTGTCTTTCCCAGAACCTTGTGCAAGTAGCAACACTCTAGCTCCCTCTTTTTCAGTTTCTTTCGTTGAAGAAATGCACTTCTCCTTACGGTACATGACCCTTTGGCACGGATGTTGTCCTATATTTGTTTTGTTTTTGGGGGTAGGGGGAAGAAAAAAAGGAAAAACACCTTAATATAAGATCTGTAATATGGCAGATTCCAGATGGACTGGAAAACAAAGCCCTATAAGCCTCTCTCATAGGACTTATTGGATTATGGGAATTCTGATTATTTTTTTGCTCATTACAAGTTTGAGTTCTGAGTAGAAAATGAACTTTTTAGGGGTTTCTAACTCCTATTTGGTTCTCATTCACTAAAGACAGCTTCTACATGCTACAGACTGGAGAGTATTTGACATCAGAAGACTATATTTCAGCTTGGGTCATTTTTAGTTATATGTATAACAAATGATTTAAAAATATACTGTTGTATTCACAGTGGAGATTCCTAGCTTGAACTGCGTTAATCTTTGTGTCTGGATGAAATTTAGACTCAGGGAAGACAGTGGTTTGTTGTGCTTGCCTTCCTTTCAGCCTTGCTCTCACTCTTGCATCAAGTTTACTTACGGAGTTTGGTCCTTCAGCTCACTTGAAAGATTTAGAGAACATTGTCAAAACTATTTGCAAGCAACACACATGTCTTGTTTAATAGATAAATGCCAGTGATTTGAGTGCTGAATCCTGGGTCTCTTGGGACAAGTTTCCCAATCCTGTTTTATCTGCTATAATAATTGTATAATCTGGAGCGAGGCATGGTGCATGATGAGGGCTTTACTACAGCATGATTAAAAATCATATTTGCATCTCGGATGTTCTTCCTGCACCTTACAAGATCTGGGGATATCTTCAATTGGTAAATATTACGAGATGGTACAGAAGAGATAATGGCTAACTTTTACACTGCTGGAGAAAGGTTCAATCATAGATAGGTTCTCCCTGGAAAATCCAGATCTTAATTGACTTCTGGTCCTATCTCTCTCTTTCTCTTTCTCCCCCCCCCTCCCTTTCTCTCCCTCTTTATCTCCCTCTCTTCCTCTTTCTCTCCCTCTCTCTTTCTCCCTCTTTCTGCTTCCTCCCCTTCCCCTCCTTTTCTCCCTCCCTCTCTTTCTCCCCCCTCCCCTCTTTCTCTCCCTCTCCTTTTCTCCCTCTCCTTCTCTCTCTCTTTCCAGCTTAAATGCTTTCCATCCTTTTTATGGTATTTCTGTTTTAAGTGCTAACGTTAACCTTTAGTACTTAAATTTTCAGGAACAGGAATTGTTGTTCCTTGTGCTCCTCTATGTGTGTACAGGGGAGATTTTTATCAAGTAATCTAATATAAAATGTTTTTAACACCTTTTTATTTCTCTTAGAAAGTATTATTTTTTAAGATAAGCACAGCAAAGGCAAAATGCTTCCAAACTGACCAAAAATACCGCCTATATTCATCTAGATCTCCTTTTTTTTCTCTTCCCTTATGCATTAGGAAGATTTTATCTTTGCATTCTAATTCTTATTCACCCATTCCTAACCTCAGAAAATGATTTTCTACTCAGCTACACTATTATTGTGACTAATACTGACCGTGATTCTTATATATGGCCAAATTGTGCTGTCTTCTTGCAAGTGAGGGGGAAGCAATGAAAAATCCGAGCAGCAAAGGGCAGTGTATTTAAAACCAAGGCATGAAGATATAAGTCTTATATTGAATACTCTTGGGAAGTCCTTACACAGGCTGTGAAGAGCTGGGATGTTGCAGCTGGGCTAAATTTAGTTTTGTGTCCTAGCTTTTTGTCCATTATATGGCAAAGGAATTATGCATGGAAAAGGATGGAGGGCTGCTGAAGGGGCTTTGCTTTAGAGGACTGCTTTGCTTTTGCTTTTTGCAGATACCCTGAGTTTTTTATGCACGTGAAATATTATATTAATTTGTATCTGCACTGTCCTCTTTGTTTCTAATGTTATCTTTTAACCAAAATATATAGGTTTCATTTATTGTTCGCTGCTCCACTGTCTCTTCTAGCAATAAAAGTTGTGAAAAAGTGATATTAGCATTCATTTAAGTGACTAAGACCAGGCAAGCAGAAGTATCTAAATATAAACTGAAACAAAATACTCAGCTTTTATTACGTCTTCGCTAAGTCCATTACTTCTCCATAAGAGGACTCTCTTCGCTAAGAAGTCCATTACTTCTCCATAAGAGGACTTCGCTCCCGCACATTGCTCAAGGCTAGTTAAGAGAGATAGCCGATTCCTTCGGGGAGAAAACCTGCCCTTGTTCCTTTTAGCAAGAGGATTAAGCCCTTATTTCGCTTGTTCCCTTTAGCAAGAGGATTAAGCGTTCCCTTTAGCAAGAGGATTAAGCCCTTATTTTAGCATATAAGTGTACTAAGGGCCCTCCTTTCTCTTTTAGCCAGGGGAGTTTTTTTTTTTTTTTCCCCCCCATAATCTCCATTCCGGGAAACTGCCCATTGATTTCAATGGGGGTAAATCTTATTTTAAGAGTAAAGGCAGCATGAGTACCTCTCTGGCTCCATAAATAGTTGCACTTCCCAGGCAGGCAATGCCTAACGTGGGCATAAAAGCTTCCAACGTCACTGGTGGTGTAATGCACTCATGCAAGTCAGAGCTTATTTCTGAGACTGAAGGCTTCCCCGAGGTACAGGGAAGGAAGGGACCATGCAGATCTCTTGGAAAGCTCTGCTGTTGCCTTCAAGTAGAACTGAGAGTCATCTCCTTGCTCAGAAACTTATATAGCTGCCGTACATAGGCTTGGTTTTGCAGCCCATCTATAGGTCTCATGCACCTCTCGTAGAGCTTTTCCTACCACCTCAAAATGAGCTGTGCCCCAGGGCAGCACCAAGGCAGTATGGAGTGGAGCATGGGTGACTCCCGCCCCGGGTCATTAGTGATTTCTAATTGCACAAGAGGACTTCAGATGACATTTGTCCCTTTCAACCACCACCAACTCACTGCGTTACCAGTTCCATCAAATGATTGATGGTGGAAGTGATTTATTAAGTGTAAATGATAATGTCAGGATCTGGTCTTACCTAATTGTTAACTGGCTTCTTTGTAGTGCTGCTTTCCCCTCTTCCTCAGATATTCATCCCAAAGCACTCGAGTTTCATTTATTTGTCAGAAATGGTTTGCTCCAGGTTTTGTCTCCTTCCACAGTTTTGCTCATTCTGTGTCTGCAATAGTTGCTCCAAGGAGACCTTTCTCCATGGGTAGCACCATGTGTGGACAACGAGGTTGCTGCTAAGGCATTATTTAAATGTTTAAAATATCGAGCTGGGTTATACGAATCTGGACGCGGATGCCTGTTTGGAAGCATTGTCTCATTCTCCTTTGTGTCCACATAGTTATCCTTCTCAGAAGCCAAATGTGTATTTTAAAAAGTCTTCCCGAGGAGGCCGGTCCTTTATGCACGACGGCACGCCACCTCCGCGTGGGCACGTAGTTAGGGACATCAGCTATGTGCGTTTGAAAAGGCACACCAGGAACCACATCTCCGCGGAAATATATTTCCCTTTCATTAGGAAAGCCTTCCCTCGGCTTAATTATCACGGACAAAAACCGGCACACTGTTTCCTAGGGAAATACTACCCACTGATATCGCAGGAATTGAGCCCTGCTAAAGAGCTAGGAGGTATGTTCTCTGTGCACTTCTAATCGGGTCGTTATCACCATGGTTATGAGTTTTAACTGACTGCAAACTGTAGGCATTTGTCTCATTAATGCCAAATGTTATGGTTTATTTCTGGGAACTGAAAACCCTGCTGCCTGGGGGAACCTGCTCGGCGATAATCTTTGAAAACAAGGCACTTGAGACTCGCCTGCCTGCCTCGTGTCAGATGGTTTTACACATATTTCCTTACTGGCTCTTAGGGGATTTTGGTTATTAAATAACTTTTTTTTTTCTTTTTTTTCCCCCATGGTATTTTCTTCTGTGAGTTGGTGTTTTTTATGGACTGCAAGCCTAGCGCCTGCAGAGAAACCCATGTGGGTATGGTGTTTTTTGCTGATCCACTATCACTTCTGGGCTGTGCGGGCATTTTAGCATTCACTTTGCATTTACGGCTTACCTTTCCCCATCCTGTTTTTGGTTTATCTCTTATTTCGTGCCTTCAGACAAGCCATGATCTAGGATCGAATTTAGTCACACTTCTATGTCTGGATGATAATTAAATAAGTGATATTCCTTTTCCAATTTCATTTCTGTCACTGCAGTCTTCTTCCTGTTACAGAAGGAAAGCACAAAATTATTGGGATTTCAGTAACGGGGAGTGAGCCAGAATTCATTCATTTGGACCATTTGTTTTGCCTGTAGTTCACTTTGTCATTAAAATGAGTTACCCAGAACTGAAATCCTGGCACTTGATCTGAAAACGTGTCCGGAAGTTGAGGCTTTCTTGCACAATCTCTAATTTAATTGATCAGCTGCTCCGATTTTTATTTCTGAAACACCACCTTGGCTAAGTAGTTGTTTTTGTACAGCTATGAAGGAACATGCATGGCCTCTTCCTTTTGACCTCAGCTGCAGAAGGCTGGAATTGGGATGATTTGCACAGGTTTTGACCTTTCTTTGTTGTTCATTGCATTGTATATTTGTTGTACATTGAGTTTCTACGTTGCTTTTTGCAATGTGTTTTTGCCTGCAGAAGCTAAGGCCACCAGAGATTTGCTCTGGCAATCTCTGGCTTCCTCTGGCAGAGGAGGACTGTACCCTTAGGAAAGTACAACACAAATACATAAATTTGAGTGAAAACTTAAGTTTTGGACCAGATCCTTATTACTGTTGTATTTATAGTCCAAACTTGGACCACAATTTTGCTATTACTTACTAACATTCCTCATTTTGCTATCTCCGGAGGTATAAGAATAATGAAATTCAATGGGAATCGTGAAACCGACTGTATGGTTTCTACATTTCAAATCATTTGGGCATGCTGTGATGTCCTGTAGACAAATATTGAGAAAAAAAATCAAACCCACAAATAATAGTAATTGGAACTTTAAGTAAGGAAATGCCTAAATATATGCTAAGTGCAATCTTTAAGAGCGAGGATAAAATTCATTGAATCTCTTGTTGTTTTCTGCCTGTTTGTTTTATTTAATGTACCTGCAGTCCTCATCCATCATTATTTATAATGAATGACACAGTCTTACATGGGCCTGGAGCATTGGACCAAAAAAGGGATTTTTTATACTAGAATTTCTGAACACTGGTCTGGGGGGCAGAATGGAGAGAGCCAAAGCTCTGTCAGGAGGGGAGCCCCAGCTAGAGGCTGGAAAGTTTTGGATGGGGTTGAAAGAGGAGTTGGCTTCATTTTGGCCACAAACAGGGTTGGGAAGATACCCCCATGGCCGAGGTGTCCTGCCTTTTTTTAATGCCTGCTTTCTCCATCCTCCTGTCCTGAAGGGTTTGAGGGTTTTCCTTGGCTCCCTGCAGCAGGTTAGGAGAAGAGGCCGGGATGCTGCCCGGTCCTGCCCGCACTGCTGAGACCCTGGATGAGACCCTGCTCCTGGCCCACCGCAGCGTTTAAGAGAGGAACTCGTTTTTATAATGCTTTTCTGGCTGCTTTTAAGATTAGCCATAATATCCAGTGAACGCATCATATTTCTGCATTTACTTATTTATGTATTTACTACCTGCTTACCTAAGAGACTTCCCATTGCCAAGCACCAGCCTCAGATGTTGACATGGAGATCTGTTTGCAGCAATTTGGGATAAATTCAGTCACCTTTTGCTCCTCTGTTCCTGGATATTATGGTTGCAATAGACAGAATGCCTCGAACTTCACGCCTAACTTTATTTTAGGCCTTTCCCAGGTGGAAAATAACCAAGAAAAGTAAGTCAGACGTTTACCCATGAGTTCAGCAAGGAGTTACCATGTGCACAAGTGAGGGAAAACTGCAGCCCTCCTAATGAACTGGTATTAAGCTCATTCTGATTCACACAGAATAAATCATCGGTGGATCCGGTGAATCCTTTTTTTTAAGGAGACCTTGCAGTAGAAATAGCTCTCTACAAGTTTATAAAGCAAACCTGTGAAGCGCTCAGCCTGTTCCGAGTAACGCGGCACCCCGTTTTCCATTCCCTTGGCCCCAGGTGACGGAGACGCGGACCGGTCCTCTCGGCTGCAGTAACTATGACAACCTAGATTCTGTCAGCTCTGTTCTGGTGCAGAGTCCTGAAAACAAGATTCAGTTGCAAGGTATGTCGCTGCAATTTCATTAATTTGCTTGGAACCGGGTGACATTTATCACGCTGTTTGTATTTCTTATTTTTCCCTGCCTCATAAAAGGTCATTTTCCTAATTTTTTCCTTTTTTTTTTTTTTTTGCCCAATAAGTACCTGTAGCTTCTAGACAAAGCGAAAGAAATGTCAGCAAGTCATGTTGCCTTTGAAAGGGAAACAGCATCTGGCAGAAAATAATTTGAATAATGCTGTTACCATTTTTACAGCCCTATTTAGCAGTCACTTATGCACCTTTTGCACCATGTGAAGCCCCATCGATTCCAGGGAACCATATTCAGCAGGTTCAACCTCCTCTGCAGCCTCCAAGTAGTAGCATCTTCAGAGCATTAGGACTTTAGACATAAATTTAGGAAAACCGTGAATAATGCAGAGTCCAGAGGCTCCCCTGGGACTTTTAAGCAAACCTATGATGACATCACATTCATCAGAATAAAATAACAATTATAGAAAAGCAAATAAAATAAGAAGCTTCTTTCCTAAGCCGGTTTTTGTAGCTCCCAGTAGCTGTATACCTCTCCCTGCATGTCAGACACCCCATGAGCATCTCATTATTACTTCTAGGAAAGATTAAATTCACTTTAATTTACTTGTATATACCACTAATAAAGAGAACATAATAGCAGCAGAGCAGTATGGAGGGGAATGCTATAAATAGCAGTGTTTACCTCTGATATACTTGTGTATGATAACAGAGCAAACAGAATTTGGTCCTCGGTTTGCAGCTACAGGTGGTTAATTAAACAATTATTTCTGTTTTTAAGTGTTGTTGCTATTGGTTCATAAATCAGGTAAAGAGATGTCATGAAGCTTTTGCTGATTATTAGGAATGATCCTCAGGAAAAGATTATTTTCTTGTTTAATATATCCATGTGCTTTTCCTTTTTTTTTTTTTCCCTCTTTTCCCTCCTGCCTCCACAAGGAGAGAACAAGCTAAATGCAATGCATTCACATGAGGATTTTTACAGGCAATATGTATTTTCTTAAAGACGATCCCATCATTTTTTCACTGGCATGCAGTTACAAGTCTCCAGAAATAATTTGCTCTTTTGAAAGGTCTCCAGCATTTGAATGACGTTTGTCAGTTTGGAAATTAGCCTTTGCCTCCATCTGAGAGAGCTCAGACACATGCCGCTGGCTTATCATTAAAAGAAATGTATTATTAGAATGGCTTAACCTATTTTGTGTTTATCATGCATGAGCTGAACAAGACACAGGGCTGCCTGTCTCCAATTTCTTTTTGTTTCACCATTTCAAGCTTTCCACAAGTGTTTCAGTACGCTGGAAAATAGAGCCAGGCAGCAAAAGATTCACAAGTTTTGATAGGAGGCAGAAGAAAGCACAAATAGCTGTTTTTAGCATCACCATCTGTGGCCTCTTATGCTTTGGTGATGTGGCCTTCTACTTAGAAAGTCCATAAAATAAAGGCCACAGCTATTATTTTTACATACATAAGGAACAGATGTCCATGGAGTTGAGCATGTGCCTATATCACACATGATTTATCCATATACTGGATTTACACACATATACATATAGGGATATTCAGAATACTTCTATCCAAAATACTCAACCCCATCATAGGGAACACACAAACAACAGTCAATGTTTTCAGTTGATGAGGTTTACATTTCCGATCACCAATATTCCCAATTTTTACTGTGTCTGCTCCATGGTTCCCGCATAAGATGCTTTAACGAGGCCTCTGCTTGGCATGGCAGGACAAGAAAGTTTGGCAAAGAAGCTTGAAATCCCTTCCAAAATATAGTAGCATCTATTTGATAGTACCTTCCCCAAGCCTGTTTGAGTGCACACTGAGGCCAAAAGGCATCACCAGATGAAGAAGGACCACCCAGCATGTTCTACATGCATGGACTGAAAAAATCAATAGCAAAATTCAGTTCATTTTGTCCAAAACTACATAATTATGTCTCCTAATGACTCATCATATGCATATTTTTGCACCACACTTAGGGAGAAAAGGCCACTAAATACCAGTGCTGTAAGACATGAAATATCAAGCTAATTTTATTTTTCTAACATTTCCTCCAGCTCAGCTTTTCCCATCCTCCTTGGTTTGTCTCTGCAGCATCACGCACTGATAACTGGAGTAATTTAGACACATCGGTACATTGGAAGTGCCTTGTTGCATCCAAGGCAACACAGAGAATGATCCCACGACAGAACAGAAAAATTTAACTTCTCCTCTCCCTTTTACCAATTTTCCTGTCTCCTCACTCTCTTGCTGCCTTCCAGATTGCTTTCCCTTCGCTGGCACTCTCCAAACGTGCATTAAATGCTGGCACCTTGGTTGCAATTCGACTGCAAAGCTCCTGACTGTTTGCTCAGCAGTTCTTAACAAGGAGGAGTTGATGCCATCCTTTCTTTCTGCTTTTGACAGCCCCCCTGGATATAAATTGCCCCAGTGAATGCTCTATTTGAGGTGCACTGCTTACTGGTTAGGGGAACTTTTAGTCCCTGCTGAGATAGATATGTAAGGAATGTATCTGAATTTACACCTTGATAAAGGAAATATATGACAATATGACATGGTGAAAATGCAGACTGTAAATGGAACTAAATAAGCCATAGTTTCATTTCCCCTTTCCCTTCCTTTTTTTTTTCCACTCTTTTTTTTATTAATATAAGTTTATACGCACTGGGGGAGCATTCCTCTGCTTAATACTTATTTTATTTCCTTCAGGGCTACAGGTCATCCTGCCTGAGTACCTGCAGGAGCATTTTGTGCAGGCAGCTCTGAGTTACATTGCCTGCAACTCGGAAGGGGAGTTCATCTGCAAGGACAATGACTGCTGGTGTCAGTGCGGGCCCAAATTCCCCGAGTGCAACTGTCCCTACATGGACATCCAAGCCATGGAGGAAAACCTGCTTCGCATAAGCGAGACCTGGAACGCATACAACAGCGAATTTGAAGAATCTGGTAAGAGGCTTTACATGATTTATTGACTTGCATACTGCAAAATGGATCTGTAGTCACCAGAACCGTATGTCCATATGAAGCCATATGTCCCAAACTAGGCAGATATGTTGGGCCACAATTTCTCCTGTGCTGCTTTTCTATTCCATCCCTCCAGAGACACCTAGATGGACCCGGAGGGTGCAGTCTGCCCTCAGTTTGCCAATCCCTTGGCAATTTATCCTTTGTAGATGGTATCTTGCTTCTTCCAGTGCTTTAAATGGACCTATCCAATTTGTCTCTATGACATGTTTTTGCCACACTGGTTTTCTCTAAAGCATCAAGGTTGGTTTCATACATCACTTCACCTGTCCTTATCATCAGAACTTCCAGTTCCATAGAGGATGGGAACGGCAGGTAAAATCGGCTTTTGAACAACTGTTTTCACAAGTCGCTCACTCAGGAATATCAGTAACAGCTGCCCAGGCAGATGGTGGGAAAGTTAAGGGGAGCTCAGCAGAGCTGGGAAAAATCACGCGAAAACAAGAGAAATGATGGCGAGGGGGAAGGAGGAGGAAAAAAAGCAGAAAGAAGCAGAAAAAGCAGAATAGAAGAAGAAAATGCAGAAAAAAAAACAATTCATTTGAAGAGAAAAAAAAATAGGGAATAGACAAAGGACAAGGAAGACGGAGGAAAATCCAACGCACTGGGGATGAGGAGAGTGTGGAAGAACGGACAAAAATTAGTATGATACTTAACTGTGAACACGCATGTCTGCGCTGATTTATTTTTTACCATGGTTGTTGTCTTGTTAAGTACTGTTCTCTTGACTCAGGGTTGAGCTTTTGAAAAGCCCCTAAATCCACTGTTTTCAGCTGCAGAAAGTTTTAGTGAGACTTGAGGTATGAAATGTTTGAGTCTCCCCTTTAAAGACCTCAGGCCATTTTTGCAGCCCCTGTCTCACTCTTCAAATGAGGATACAGAAATTATCATATATTTACCTTGGAAGATCATAGCTATCAATGATTGTAAAAATGTTTCATTTGTGTGCACATAAAACCCATCATTTTTGCACTGGCTATTTTGACACGATTAGTCCTTTCTGGAGTCATCCTTTCATTGATTGCCCCGTCAGCCGGGCAGATTGAACCTAAAGAAGGACATGACTTTGTTTACTGTATTTTGCCCTGGTTGAATGGGAAGTGGCATTAACACATTAAAGACAACTCTATGTGTGTGTTGGGTCATTGCTAGAAGGGGTGTTTATTCAAGAGAGGGACATAGAGTTTCTTGACATCAGTAAGCCCTGGGGCACACTCTTTTGGCCTTGAATTATTTAAATTATTCTTAATTTAATCAATATACAAAGCATGTGTGTTTAGATCTCACTGGTAGCTTAGGAATTTCCTGCTTTCATTTATGGACTGTTTTGCATGAAGGCGTGCGGTGCAAGATGATGCAGGTGACCTCGCCGCGTTCGGGTCTGCAATTTGTTGGAAAAAAGATGGCAAGGGAACTTTTGATGGATAACTTTGTTATTGCCCATTCAGCCTCCCATAAACCCATATAAATCAGAGCTTACTATCTGGAAAGCTCTTCCAGAAGTGCTGTCATACACAGAGTGTAAACAGATTTCTAGCCACGTTGACTGTTGAGAAATAGTCTGAAAAACACAGAGATTATGAAACACTTAAACTATGAAACATACCCTTAGCAAAGATCAGCATTATCTGATTCATGTTAAGAGCAGGTTTTGGGACTAGAAGTGCCTAGTATTAAACAAAGGTAATATGTTAAATAGATTTTGTCTGACTTTATGGCAATTACGCTCCTCCGGCTTTGTATCAATCTGCATGAGTCAGCTTTTGGGATAGGAGTACCTCATTTTTGTTTCAATGAATTTATAATAAAAATAAATGAGCCAGACAAGTAAGTGTGAAAGGGCAACAGTAGGTAGTGACTTCAGGTGGAAAAGGGAGAGGCTAACCCAGAGTTAATAAACCCATATAGCTACTGCTAACTTATAGGAATAAATGAGTGAATCAATTCCTTTCACAAGTATGATCCCCAGATACAATTTACATCCAAGCGTATTCATTTTCTAAATTTCCTGTCTTCCAACCCCTTCCTTATCTTATACATAATAAAGTTTTCTCACTAGAGAGACAAATTTTGTCCCTAGATAAAACCTACGGGTTCACTTGAGGTTGTGCAAATTATCTGTGGACAGAATTTAGCCTAAGAGGAATAAGCAAATATTCTGTTTAAGATGGCTTGTTTGCTGTCGGTGTTATCTCTCCTTCTGTCTGTTCTAGATAAAACAACCAAGCAATAGATTTTTCAAAGGCAAAAGTGGCAGTTCTTCGGTTCCTAACTCCCATTTAAAACCTATTGGTAGCTAACTGCTGTTTGCCTCTTTGAAAAATCTCTGACTGAACCTCCAGGAATAAATAAAAGGAAAAAAAAAAAAAAAGACCATTATTTTCTCTAAGACCTACAGCTCTCTTCCAAATTAAGCAGATTGCAATATTGTTTTGCTTTTTAATTCATGAGATGCAGAAAGAAAACATCTGCCCCTAGTTAAAAGTCAAATCTCTTGCATGCAACAACTGCTACTGCACAGAGTTAACTTTTTATTATGGCTGCTTTCTTCATACATACCCCACCATAATAAATTATCACATTAAATTAATGAGAAATTAGGTAAAAAGGGTGGCTGTACTTCACTGCAGAATTTCACCTGGTTCCTATACAGGAGAACTTGGATTTGCAGTTGGGGTTTGCTGGTAGCATCAGGTCAGTTTTGAGCGGCTGTGAGGACCAAGTGAAATTGCAACTTGCAACGTGTCATTCCTCCTTACGTGCAGGTTTCACTTCTCTCAGGCCCATCTGGCATCATTCAGGAACTCCAAATCTATTTGAGAGGACATGGACCAGTATGTTATTTATCTCACAGTAGACCCAGCTGGCTTCTTCATCTTCCTAGTTGCCCTCAGAAGTACCTACTCGCTCACCACTAGCTCAGTGAGTTTCCTATAACCACTTACTATCAGGGTACATAGTGTGTCCTCACGCACAGAAAAGATGAGAAATCTTCTTCAGGTTGTTTTTTCTGAGCCATTTGCTTATTCCTTATCACATCCTGTGGCCCTCACACTTAGCTGCTACCCTTGCAGGAGCAGCAGCTGTTCCTTCCTTTTTTTGCCCCCATATCAGGACCATGTGCGATCCTTGGCTCCACCTGCTACTCCATTCTCTCCGTAAACCTTTTCTTTCCCGTTCAGGAAAGACCTAAGCACCCAAATGCTACTGAGTTTCACACACCGAACAAGCCTCAAGTGATTCCCTAAGAAAGTTCTAAAAGATGCATTTAAGGCATGGTAAGACGTTTTGCACCTTACTGTCCCATCAGCGTTGAAGTTGGAATTAGTGAACATCTTCTCTTTTTGTACACCACTGATTTGGGAATCTTTTGGGACTCCTAAGAAGACTTAATAAGCAAAAAAGCAAATTCCAACATGCAACTCTGCCAACCCCTGGCTGGCAACAGCACTCTGGAGAGTTTATGACCAACCACTTTGAAACACCTGGAAGGCAGAAAGACCTGCAAAAATGTCATACATCATTTTCTGACAGCAAAGTTTACAGAAAGGCTGTTTTTTTTAACAGCCTGCTCATTAGGCCAGTTTATCCCAATTCTAGTGGATGGGAGGAGATGGCAAAGAATTATTATTGCCACAAGTAGCATAATCTTTCACCAGAGCTGCTGCTAGACCAGCTTTTCCGTCCTCAAAGGAAGGAATGTCTTCCTCAATGTCTTCCATGCTTCCTTCCAAGTGCCTTACTAGATTTGGTTAGTAGATTTTCCTTAGTATAATGAAAATGAGAGAAACACAACCAATATTTTCTCTTTTCTTAGTAGCCATGAATCAACATAATGGGATTTATAGAGGACATGAGTCCAGCCAAATAAATACTCAGTGTTGCCTGCAGAAAATTAAGAAAAAATATGGAAGTTGATGGAGGAATCTGGCAGCAAGGATAAGAATATGGTTCTGTACAGTACCATCATTCTCCTGTGTTTGGCTGCTGCGTACCTTTGGAAACCTGACCACTTCATTTAAGCAATTTATGTGAAAAAAGTAAATCCTTCTTCCATCCAAGCATGTATTTTCATAAATAGCTCATGTGCAGCAGCAGCTTGCTGCCTTGCCATTGCAATTTTCCCAAGTGCTGAGCTGTTGATTTTTTTTTCTGTTGAAGGCAGCAAAACATCTCTTGGAATATTTCTTTCAAGGTCATGAGATAAGAAGATGTGCAACAAAGATACTCTGCAGAATGTTTTCAAAAATACAGAAAAACTTACATTTTCTAACATTCAGTTTAATTATAAAATGCTATAGAAGGAGATGCACAACTCCAACAAATTGGGCAGAAAACTTACAGTCACAGTTGTGCCTTTAGGTGCTCCACTGAGGTGCTTATTTTCATCACTTGCAGTGCATTAAGTTCACAGATTTGATGTACGTGCTTAAATGTTAAGCATCAGCTTAGAGGGAGCAAAGCTAGAGCATCTAGTACCTTTAAGATAGTACCAAATGTGGCACCACAGATATAAGCGAAACCCTTCTGTAAATATTTTGAAATATATCCTGCTCTATCTTAGAAGCCAAACTCCTGTTCTCAAATGCGGAGTCTGATTCTTCTGGCTTTTACATCTGTCTTACAGAGATATTGCAAGCAGTGGAAGCCGGTATCACAGAACGTGACAGAAGTGACGTGCACCCAAAGTCAATGGATATTAACTTTCAAATAAATATTTGCTGAAAACTGCTTTTCATTCCACCTCACCTCTCCATCATTGCTGTGATGGCAAAGTCCTAGCTGATCTGATTTGCTAGTGCAAGCTATTTCTTTTTTATCCCTGGATTCAATGGATTCGGACTTCATGGCTAAAGCACTTCATAATAACTCTGGGCTGTCTTCCTACGATGCATTGATGCTGTTTACATGTGTTGACTTGCAATCGTCTGAAAAGATGCAAAGGTTTGAAGGGTTCACTTGAAAATTAGGTCTGAATCCTCAGTTGATGTGCAGCAGCATTATGTGCACAGTTAGCAGAGTTTGCATCAGCACAGGATTTGTTCTGAGACTTTACAGGATGGCTTCCTCAGTTCAGTTCTATTTTGCTTTTTCTTTGTAAGGACTGGTATACTAATGTTTCCCAAAATCTCTTGCAAAACAAGAACTGGGTGCAGAGGGTTGAGGAAAGCAGCTTCTAATCAAGTGACTGATAAGCTTATTATTGAATTAAGCATCCGTAAAAAGGTGAGGGATTGGCCTTCTCCCACTCTGGGTCTTAATCAGTGGGAATGATAAAATAGCATCTTTCAGCAAAATCAAGAACAGCAATTCCAATTGAACATGGAAGCACAAAGCTGCTTGGGGAAGACTTCTTCTCGCCCTCTGCTATTCTTCAGACCTTGCCATAGATGGACAGCATTGCCTTTGTGATTCCTGAAGCCTTAGAAAGCTGAGAAGTAGGAAATCTGCTTCCAAAGCCAGAAAATGGCCGTGAGAGTTGCACAGCTACGTAAATACATCCCAGCAAGTGATGGCATTTGCTCTCAGAACCGACACAAACCTCTCATTATGTCTCAGGGAAGAGGATTTCACTGCCTCATTATTTTTGCTTCTAGAGATTGTTGGATGCCAATCACACTGTTATATACCAGTGCAGGAGTTTGGAGGTTGTTGCTTTTTTCGAGACAGCGTGAATTTTAAAACAGCGTGAATTTTTTAAAAAATTTTAAAAACAGTGGAAGTGGCCAGTGTAACTAGAATGATTTAATTCACGCCCCCCCCCAAAAAAGATAAAGAATATATATATATATATATAAAATGCATATACATATTTATACTGAAATAGAAATAAAAGTGGCACAAACACAGCCAGTGAAACAAAAGTGCAAAGTTAAATCTGAGGGGGGGCTGTGCTGAAGAGAGAAATCATAGACATCTGGTTTGACAGAATGTGTTACAGTAACAGCCAGGGACAAATGGGGATGCTCTGGAGGAAACATGAAGCCCCCACATGAGCCACTGTGACGTTTCCAGCATCAGCTAAAGAGCAGGCTTTTTCCTCACTCCATGCAATGATGTCATTTTTTGCAAGCTTTAGAATCATCTTAATTCTGAAGCATGGGAATATCTTTAAGTAAGTGGTGCATGGAACTCAACTAGCATTGCTTGCATGTGGTTCATTCTTTTTCTTCCTTTTCATCAGGCAAACACTTGAAAATATTGCTTAGATTTTTATAGTCTCTTGTACTCTTTCTGGGCAACCCTACAGTCAGACTGAATTAAGTCAGGGATGTTCAGCTCTAGCCATCTCTCCAGTTAGAAAAATTGAGTATATTTTTGCTTGCCTTCCCAGTATGCCACTGTTTTTTTGTTGTTGTTCCTCTGTTGGGAGTTCTTCCTGGAGGATTCCTACTCATTGTCTCGCACTATCTTCAAATGAAAGTCACTTAGTTGACAAGAAAACAGTTTTTTTTTTTTTTCTAACTGCCAAGCCTGCAGATTTGCTAGACGATGTAGACATCAGCATAGATGCTGGCCTCCTCCCTTATCATCATTACTAATAACTGCCTTAAACCCAAATAATGTCCTTGATAATTTCTGTGCAGCTTATTTTGCTTTATTGTTTGTTTGTTTTTTCAGACTTCCTTTGGTTTATTATTGGGTAAAATGACTGTTTTTGGTAGGATTCTCTGTGATCCTTTTAGTATAGAGGGGGATAAAAAAAGAGAATCTACATTCTAAGACTTTTTAAAACACAGTGTAGAAATGCAGAAAATGTCTAATTTGCACCTGTTTTAGATTACTAAAGAAAGATGGGCACAGGGACAGAATCTAAGATACAAGTTTAATTTGGAAACGTCATATTACACGTAGATGTTGCTATATCTGCTCAGAAGAAATTTTTTGCTGTTGTCACAGAAGAAAAATGCCCAGACTGACTTCTCCAAGCCCGTGCTGAGGCTCCAAGTCTTAAATAACATCGTGACGTGAGTAGATTTGACTTGGCATTACAGGCAGCCTGTAAATCTGGAGCCCCGTACTGCCATTTGCAGAGAAGACCTTTTCCAATAGAAGTTCTCCTTCAGTGGGGTCCAACAACATATTACCGATTTTGCAGTTGCCAGGTTTTAATTCAAATGGATGCAGCCTAAATTTAGAAAGGAAACCTGGGATCCAGACTGAACTGAAGCATTTCTTTGGTTTATAAAACCACCAAGCTTAGTGTCATTCTGGAAGAAGCTTTACTTTGGTTGATGCAGAAGGAAGGGAGAGGTCACACCGTTACTGGGATTTACCAGAGCAGACCAATTGCTATGCAAGGGAGGCTCACTTGAAATCTTAATTGAAAGACTCCTTGTGAAGAGTGTGAATGGATTCAGTGGCGGTTGAAGGTGCTTTTTAATCACTGAGAATAAAGACTTCAATCAATATGGGTTCAAAATCATTTGCCCCTGAGCAGTAGAGCGGTGGCTCTCTTGAAAACGTTCCTGCAGCTTCAGGCTCAGAGCCAAAAAAACGCGGCCTCCCGAGTTCTTAATATAATTATTGTTTTCTCTATTATCTTGCAAGGGTGTTAATTTGCCTCCCCGTAATTAACTTCCCGGGAGGTGCAATGGACCAGGCCTCGCGCTCGCGGCGCTGCCGGCCCGGTGACACGAGCAGGTGGGATGGGGACAGCCAGCGTCCAAACCGTCCGTCCCCTGCTCCGAAAGGGAAAGCGTGGCCAATCCTGCCCGATCCAATCACGGCCCTTAACAGCATTAGATGCCTCCTGCTAAAAGCAGCACCTGGCAAATCAACTTACCGGAGGTTTGCAAGGTGCTGCATTCGCCGACCCTTTAAGCCTCCTGATGACATTGTAATAGAAGAGGAGGAGCAGAAGGCTTGATCTAATGTAATTCTACTTATGTCCACCGTGTGCAGGACATAATGTAATTCCCTTCAAAGCCGGTGACAAAACCTCATTCTTGGTGGGATTCCAATCTGCTCTGGCAGCTCTGGACTTTCTTTATTAAGAGCGATGTCATTCTGCAGCCACTCTTTTCTTAGGGCAGCGTTGTCTATTCTGATTCATAGCTGCTTGAATCTTCTCACAGCTTAATGCTATTTACTTCAACCTGTTTTCCAAGGAAAATTCCTACCTTCCCTCCCTCTCTACCCTGAACTACAACCCTACGACTCGTTGCTTATTTCTTTGCCATATCTGATCTGCACGCTTTCATGACCAGGAAAAAATGTGGTGGCTTTCCAGGGGGCAGAGGTTACAGCTAAATCTCTGTGTAAGTTTGTCCTATGTGTTACATACGTTTATGATGCTCTAGAATCATAATAGACTTCTACACTGATTAGAAATTAGAATGATTGTGCTGCAGAGACATGTGCATATATCTGAATAAAATTTGAAATGATAAAATGCTTCACAGAACAACAACAACAAAAAAATAACTACAAATTTAGTAAAAATAGATTTCAAGGGAGAGGAAAGTTTACCACTAATTTCAAGGAACACACAGCTGGTGCCCAGGAAAGCAAATGTTTTTAGAGAGTCGTGACCTGAAGTCACATCTGAAAGAGCACCCGATGGGATGAAGGGAAGGCCCTTCAGATGTTGGGGTTTATAGGAAAGCAAACTCAGTGGCAAGGTCATGTTTAGATTGAGAATCACCGTTTTTTTTTTTTGATTTTAGAAAAGCTGACTCTCAGCAGAGTCAAAGGAACACGATCATCTCCTGGCCAGCAACCTTTCAGAACTAACCTTCATTTTGCAGAAAGATATTCTGTCTTTACTAGAACTGCAATTCGCCAGCATTTTCCTCTTTATTTGTGCACCAAGGTGGCCAAAGGCTTTTGAGAGGCCCGTCGTCGCTGACCTCGTTTTCTTTTAAGAGGTTGCCATTCATGGCATTAATTACAGATATAACTCATGCATATAATGTGTGTATCTATATATGTAGTGTAGCATGAAGTCCCTAAAACACTATACACTAATTGGAGGACCCAAGGAGCTCCATTCCACAGCAATCCTACCTTCATGTACTGAGGTACTTCTTAGTCCTGTCCTCTCCTCCTTGCATGGCCTAGGATTTATAGGAGATATCCCGGTCTGCAGCATTCCTCACTGCAGAAAACAACAGCAACACCACAATAAAAAAAAAAAAAAAAAAAAACCTTGTCCATTGCAAGAATCAGGATAATTTGCTTACTCTGGGTATTGCAGAGATGATAGAGTGTAGCAGTTCAACCAGCCTGTCTAGGATTAAATGTTGAGCTCCTCTCCTCCTTCGTATGCAAACTGCATCTTTCCCAGTGCAATCATTTCCTCCCTGCAGTTTGTCCTTCAGAGAGTTCAAAAGAGAGTTCATTTGCTTGGGAAGAGCAAATGTTTTAAATACAGGGAGAGCTCAAGGATTTACACTAGCCAGGAGAAAAACACAAAGTTCAGCTTTGCTGTCTTCTCAGCAAAGAAATAAGGTAGCTTTGCACTGCAGTCTTAACTTCCTTGGACTGGATTGTTTTCCGATATGTATTTCTTGGAACGCAGCTGCTTCTTCTCTTGACAAATTAAGTAATGTATCATGAGCAACTAAAATTCATTGCAACATAAAAACAAATATATGTTCATTTTAGTGCTTTGTTTTCCCCCGGCTTGTGAATCACGGTGGGCTATTTTAAAACCAATATATCTTTTATAAATCTCTTTAATAATATCTGCACAATATTGCGGCAGCACTTTATTGAACAGCAGCCTTATCTAGCCATGTAAAATGTAGGCCCTATTGCTTTTTATTCCCCCAGACTATAGCTCTGCTGTCTCTGTGGTTTGAGGTTTCAATTTGTGACCCACCCCAGTATTTGACTTGCTGTAGTATTTATTGGCCCGATTACAATTAAAAGAATTAAAAGCAGTGCTGTGGGGAAACAGCAACGTTACCGTGGTTGTCTTACGGGAGCAAAAGGTTTTTGCACTTACCATAGGACCATGCAAAAGTGTGATAAACTCTGGGGGATTGCTCTGTCTGTCCTATGAAAACTCTCGCTCCTTGCACTAACTGCACCATGGAGGATGCCACTGCCTGGAGCCACGTGTGAATTTATTATTATTATTTGTCTTGCATGTCAACAATTAAATTTGGGGGCCTATTGTGCCTACTGCACAATACAGTGCTAACTAGCTACCGTATAAAGACATAGGAGGAGGCAGGGGCTTCCCTGAAGAACTTGCAGTCTAAGCAGAAAAGAGAGCCAAAGGGTGAAAGAGATAAGCATTGATCTACAAAATACTAGAAAATATGGAGGAAAAAAAAAAAAAAAACAGGAATAAGCTTTCAATAATTTTGATGCATCAATCTAAAGTGCTATAAAGTGACAACATGAAAAAAATCATTCTGAACTGAAGGTCAAAGTGCTTTACTGTACTCTGTCAAAAACTCATCATTTTGCAATGCTTTAGATTATAATACAAAATTAAAGGTTGACATTAAAATGTGAACTCAACTCCACAAAAAGTGAAGCATATTGATTGACTGACTTAGAACAAAAAGCCAGGAAATCCTGCCGTCTTCCTTTCAGATTTTGGAGGAAGCAGAGACATTTGGAGAATTTTAGAGAAAGTTGAAAGATTTCCCTCACCTTCTAATTTCAGAGGGCTAAAAATACCTTCTGCAAAATGGATTTTCTCTGCTCTGCCTAGTTCAGCTTAAGACCTTTTTTTGTTATTCCCAAATGAGCAGCTTTCCTTAGCTTTTGTATGAGATTAATTGATAGTCTTCACTCCAGTTTCTGGTCTGCAACGAAAATAAATCAGTATTTGTATTAAATAGTAGGCTTATTTACAGCACCATCAGATAACATTGGTGCTGAAACGGGCCCAGAGGTCTAGCAAATTGGCAGAGGAGGGTTAGCTGGCTTGTTTTACTGCTGTATGTCATCTTTTCTCTCTTTCCTTGGTGTTTTTCAGGGCCAATCAAGGCTTTTGGTTTGAGCATTTCTTTTTGGCCATGACCACTGATCCTTGGCCAATGCTAGCTGTTTATTCGAACTTTCAATGTGATTTCAACGCGGTGTCGTTGCGTCAAAGAAGGGAGGGCTCTTGAACTCGGGCCTAGAGAAATGATTAGCAAAATTAGACAGGAAGGCCAAAATAATCTGGATCAACTGAACTCCAAGACCAACTAAAGGGACTTGTTCTCTTTAGTGGAGGGCATCGCCGAGTGCATTTTGGTTGGGACTGGAGACAGGCCCGAAATTGGGGCAGGACAGGGGCCATCCATCACTAGCTGCCACCCAAGGGAGACCTGGCCTGTTCCACTACCATGGCCTTGCTTGTCAAGGACCAAAATACTGTGTTCATTTGCCTTCACTCTGACATTGTTTTTAGCGCCAAAGCAGAGCATCTTTTCCACATGCCCTCTCCTAGAACTGTATTTATGTGCTCTTCCATGAAGGCAGAATCCTACCTAATACATTTAAAACAAGCTGAGGAGCTCAAGAGAAAGAAAATATATATAAAAGTCAGGTGCAGATTTTTACAGACAATTCTTAAGAGTCACTAATGCTGCCAATCAAACTAATGAACATCCACCATTTTATTCATGCAAAGTTTGTCAAAGACTTTTCATTATTATCATTCTTGGATAAATAAAGGGGGAAAATGTGTCATTAAAGACTCATTTAGAGAAATGACAAAACAGACCATTTCAATTGCTTTCTGATAGTAGATTTTGACACGATAATGTGATATAAAAACGCATTTTTCTCTTTTGCAGACATATTTCTACAGAGTGTTTCTAAATGTTAAAAAAAAAAAAAAGCTATAGTCTATATTCTTATTCATTTTACAAAATACATATCTTCTTATGTATAAGCCTCTTGTCAATATGGATTCATGTTTCAATTTATAAGGGATTCTTAAGCTGTCCAGGGAAAATACTTTTTCACTTACTGTCAGACTGTCAGACTGTTTTTTCCAAGTATTTTTGTTTTTTTTGGGTCACATTTCAAGATTGGTTTAAAAAAAAATAGGTTTAAGTTAGGTGATGAAATCCATTGTTTTTTCCAAGTTTTTTTTTTTTGTTTTTTTTTGGTCACATTGCAAGATTGGTTTAAAAAAAAAATAGGTTTAAGTTAGGTGATGAAATCCACCATTAGACAAGACAAGAATGAATATTAGTAAAACATTATGTTATAACTAACTCTCTAGAAAACAGGATTGATGTTGTATTTTTTTTTTCATTTTTTCATTATCGCATTTAATGTAGAATAGCAGATTTTGAGATTAAATTAAATGACAATAAAGAAGTTAATGAAAGGTCAGCTCTCCAGCTATGCTCAGTACTAAAGGCTGAGGTGATGGCTGACTTTTTTTTTCATTTTTCTTTGATGTGAAACATTTTTTTTCTTAAACTTTCTTCCTAGGTGTACATGCATTCTCACTCTTTTCAGCCATAATACCAAACCAACAGAAAAAAAAATCTGAAACATAATATAATATACATAACATGTAAGTATACAGGGGCCTGACCTTGTTCCCAGCCTTCACCAACAGTGCATCCAGAACTGCAAAACTAGCATTGAGAGACGTGTTAGAGTATTGCCAATATTACAGTCAGATTTTAGCCTATGGCACAATTATCAACCCAGTGCATTGGATTTCTAAGTGGGCAAAAATCTGTTGACTTCCAAAATGCTTCCTAAGATACTCTGAAATAGATTTTGGGACACAAGGTATTGATTAACATTTTGAATGGTTAGCAAAAGCTCCCAAAAGCACTCAATCATTGCCAAAATGATAACTGCAATGTATGATAAATCTGCAGGTCTGATAGTTGCAAACATAAAGGAGAAGATACACAGCATTTGGAACAGAGGACACAGGGGTCCCCTTCTCCAGCATACAGAGGAGATTCTTTCCTTTGCAACAGGGTGTTTTCAGATGTTCTGATGAAGTTTCTTGCATTAGCCTGGTTTTTTGCTAGCTCTGCCTGCAATATGGTCTGCTCTGATGGCAAATAACATACAGAATCCAAGTCGCAAGTTAGGTAGCCATAGGTATTTGCTACACCATAAATATGTGTAATATTCATCTGTTTTCAGCATAGATGTTCGACTCTGTTGTCATATTTTATGGTTACTCTTTACCGCTGAATCATGGTTTGCCACACTGAAGAGAAATCATGGCATGACCACCAGAAAAATAGACAGTTTAAGGAAATAATTTATTTATCAGGTGATGCATAAAGTATTTTGCACTTTTCTTTCATCTGAAGTTAGCAGGCAATATGAAAAATTGCTCTGCATGTGCACCTGATATAGCTGCGAATCTGAAAATTAAGATGTGCTGAAATCATATGTCATATCTGGAATCAAATACAATGTTTTAGGAACATCAGTTTCTCTGCCTCCAGTACCAAAGGCTACTTGGGAAGGGCTGGGATAATATTTTGATTAGACTGTAATAGTTTAATCACCTCCAAATGGTAGGAGTTCATGTTGTAGCTTCACAGCTCATGAAGTGTGTCTGCTTAAGGTATGAGGACATTATCTTTTCTTTTTTTTTTTAAAAAAAAAGGCACTATGTAACTGTGCTCATTTTACCTCTGCCTCTGTTTTACCTGTGCTGTGGTGCTCATTAGCATGTTCATGTGGACCCAGGGACAGACGAAGTCAATGTCTATTATGGGGAAGGAGAAAAAAAAAAAAAAAGGCATTTTCTTCTTGGAAATGTCTTTTTGCACTGCAAGTAAAAACCATGTAAACCCTCCTCCTCTGCAGTCTAAATACTGCATCTGATTAGTTGTCAGATGGGGAGCATATTGCCAGTGTGCAAAGGACAGCAAACAGAAAATGCTCCTTAAATAAGTCATTGCAACAATATGAAAACTGAAAAGGCACATTATGAGCCTTTTTTCTTTCTCATCATGAAACAGAATTTAAGCAAATATGTGTATCAGAAAAACAGAAAGTGAGAAGTCGGTGGTTTACAAGGTGGCCAGGAACGTGGCTTTGGGATACAATCCTCCCTAAGTGTATTAGCAGGCCCCGCTGAAGGCAGCAGAGCTTGACCGATTTAAACAAACTACAGTGCTGAGCTTTGCCAAGGGGCATATTCTGACAGTTCCGTTATCCCTATTTGCCTTTCATTTGCTTTCCCTATTCTTTAACGGCTGGTTTGTTACGTTTTAACACACACTCTTTGGGCTGGGAAGGCCAAGCCGCGGAGCCTGTGCCCTCCTCAAGGTCCCAGGTGTGGGACCAAGAAGTTGTCATCACTTTGTCACTCCATAAGGGGAGAAGAGGGAGCTAGTTCTCCTAAAACACCAAAAAGACTCGTCGAGTTGGTCATCTGGGAACCCAGAATTTGTGAAACTCCTAGAAAGTCAAACTATGAAGGTACAGGAGGAGGGACAGATGCTTACTCCTGTTGGACAGAGGGTAACACAGCTTGGACAAAACTAGAGGAAATGAAAAAAGCAAAGGATGAGAACTGGGTTTCCCAATACTTTCCAAAATGAGCAGACAGCTCCTTTCCTCCAATGTCTCATCTGTACCTAGGCTCTGCCTTGATGGAGTCACCACAGAGGGTGAATTCTCAAAGAGGAAACAGTAACACATCACCCAGGATCTCCCACATGAATTATTAAAACCACTTTAGTAAATAAATAATCTTCGTCCCTTACCTTCTGCTCTGTGCCTTTCAGAAGAGCTTTTCACAGCATCACTCTACTCCAACCCAACACAGAAAATGCCAAAACTGCACTGTTTTACCTCCTCATGGCCCCAGGTCCACCAGGTTGGGATGAGGCTCATTTAAAATGATCTTTCTTCTCAACATTTCCCTCCCCAAGGTTTTGTTTTGTGTGTGTGTATTATGGTAACATCCTGAAAGGAAGAGACGGAAGTGTGACGGATGGGAGGATGGCAGTGGGAAGGAGGGCAGTCAGAGGAGGCACTGCTAAATTACACTGATTTTCCTTTAGTCCTTCTGTTCTCAAGGTGAGATATAATGCCGTTGTTCATATTTACTCTAAATCTCATTACATAATTATTTCCTGCTGCTGTTTTTACTCTAATATTACCATTGACAATGTAGTCATCTTACTACTTAAAAGCAATCCGAAAACCCAGTTTAAAAAATTTTGAAGTTCGCGAATGACCAGATTAGAAGGTGGGGGTTGTTCTGTCTGTGAACATAACAATTGCTCCATACTTCCAGCTTCCTGAATTCTGACTTTTTTTTTTTTTAGATGAATTCAAATTGTTTATGAAGAGGCTGCCCATGAACTATTTCCTCAACACATCTGCTGTAATGCATTTGTGGACTATGGACTCCAACTTCCAGCGCCGCTACGAGCAGCTAGAGCACAGCATGAAGCAGCTCTTCCTCAAGGCACAGAAGATTGTCCACAAGCTCTTCGGCCTCAGCAAGAGATGCCATAAGCAACCACTCATCCGCATGCCCAGGCAGAGGTAAGAAAGGCGACGGAGACCTTCAGGGCATAGACGTGGTCGATGCAGAGTACATAGGCTGTGTAGAGCACACGACTCTTGTAGTTAAATCATCACAGTCTTCAATGTTGTTCTGCTCACAGCTTCTTTATTGGGTTGGGAAAGACTAAAACAAGGCCTGATTTATGTATCATGGTGGATTATGAACCGCAACTCAGAAGCAGCATGAGTATTTACACTGAACCCTTGCTTGGTCTGCCCCTCTTTTGCAGAACTGTATTTTCTGCGGAGCTTGGCCAATGGCCATGTGCCAATTAACTGTATAGAGCATACTGAGTACCTATTCGGAAGCAAGCATGGCTATTTTAGGAACTTTCCAGGTCATTATACAGTATATACAACATACTATTGATTTCCTGTC
Source organism: Tinamus guttatus (assembly GCF_000705375.1). The sequence continues at coordinate 188,330 of NW_010580267.1, forward strand.
GTACTTGTCAGATGTGAATTAAATTTGAAAAGATGCCTTAGGAAAGAGAAGAGTTTTTGTCCTGCCTAGAAACAGAGAGATCCTGCAAAGCAGCTGGTTGGGTCTGTATTAACATAAGGTGGTTGCTGTTGATGTGGTTCAAAAATTGTTTCGTTGAAATCAGTGGAATGATATCACAGGAAATTAGAAATGCCTATGATTTTGAAGATTATTCTCATCTCATGGGTTCAATCCAGGGACTCCTGAATTTAGCATGTATTTCTGTAGGAAACCTAATTTAGGTTGAGCATTCCAGAATTGAGAGGAGTACTTTAATCTCCCTTTCTTCCAGCTTCCAGCTTTCTTTCCAGCTGTTACAAGCTAAGGCACTATGAATTTTGCCAACACTTATACTTTCTCCGATAGACGGATGTAGTCTTTCCTGCCTTGCTTTTGTACATCCCCTTCTGTTTTGTGATCAGCTAGTTTCTAATCTCTAGATTTCTAAACTCGTTTGGGTCGGTGCTCCAGCCCTGCTTTTGAGAAACAGGAGGGGATTTTATTACGGAAAGAGATCCTTATAATGTTGTTAGAGAGATAAATAGAACTATCGACTGCATTTAGTGCCACCTTTCTGCTCAGAGAGAAATTAAAGAATCAATGTTTTATTTTGTAGTAAAGGCCATGGTGTTGGCAGTGAGTTCAACATATGCCTGTCTTGCACTGTATCTTACGAGTCACTAGATGATCTACACACAGGACTTTTCAAGGGAACAGTTTAAAATTGAGAGCTTTTTAGGAGACGGGGTGACAGAATCCAAAATTGATTGTAATTCAGGAAAACTTCCTGTGAGATGGGATTTTATAGGGATTTGTCTATGTGGTCTGTCAGGAATCATGCTGTCACACCTCAAGGAGCTCCTGCATGCAGACAAGGTTATAATTTGTTACTTAAAATACCCGTCTCTTTTTCTCTGGCCTCGGAAGTTTTCACTGAACACAAAACAAATAATTGCTGCCTTTTTAGAATGGGGGCTCAATTAAACAGCCAAGCAGAATTGCCTGGGACTTCTTCCAGATTTCCCAGAGAGGAGATCCAAGACACTTAATAGTCACAGGAATAAATTACATTTAATACTTTCCTAATCCTTGAACCAAAATGGCATTGAATGCTCGCCTAGCATCCTTGTCCTTAGTAGAAAAATCTGTATCACCTTGCAAGTTAAAGAAACGACACCCCTGCATCTCCTTAAACACAGTTTATACTGTTCGACCAGAAGAATGAACAAATAGTTTTCTTTCAGTCCACCCTAGTGCTCAGAACAATGTCTTATTTACTGCAGCACTTCAGTACACACTGGGGATGGGAACAGGATCCCTATTTTTATTTTATTCGATTCGCTGCAAATCTTTTCAAGTTCCAGATGTTCTTCCCAGATTTTCAGCTTTCTTTCACTGACATGAAACGGCCTATTCTTTCTTTCCCCAAAAGTCAGATCGTGCCAAGATACATCAGAAGTCTGAGATTTCAATAACGAAGTGTTACAGCGGTGTTCGGCACAACTTTAAAAAGTCACCTGAATTTGTCAAGACTTTCTGTAAGCAGGGAAATATTTACTGGCTGTCTATGTTCCAAGGAAATCATGGACCAAAAATTCAAAGCAACGAGAAACACAGCAATCCCTATGTAGATGATCTCTTGCCATGTTGCATGTAGCAGTGACAAAATGATACAGCTTTCCATTGCTGGTAATTGAGAAAAAAAAAAGACAAAGCTTGAGCTCTCAACATGCATTTTTCTTCATTATTTTTAGTAAGCTGTTTGAAGAGAGTAAACCAAATTAGCCAGCAAATGAGCTGGCTAATTAGAAGGTTAAATGAACAGCAGAAAACATTTATTAAGATCATGTATTCCTTACATTCCTAAGATATAAGTTCCCTGACACTTTAGGATCTGCAAAGCATTTTGGCTGATATCCCATATTTTGGCTCAAGGTGTCTTTCCAATAGGCAATGATCCTGATATTAATAAATCAGCTAAAGATTTGAGACCTATACTTCTCTTTGGTACTGCTGGCCACACAGGGAGGCAAGGGATGCACAAGAGAGGAAGAGCTGGGTGTAGCTGGGGTTTTGTCCATCATACGAGAAAAATCCTTTTCTCTGGTCAGAACTACTGAAGACTATTAAAATGTGATCAATGAAAATGAGAAAACTGCAAGACCACTGCTAAAGAGTGAAAAAAAAAAATCTAAATTGCACTGGAGGAGAAACAGCCTGCCCCTTGCTGTATATTTCCCTGCAAGTATGGCTATGATTTCCCATGTTTTATACCCAAGTGCTGAATTACCTCGGACGTGGAGAACATCTTTAGCTCCTTCCTTCAGAAGTGATGGCTTAGGCACTCAGTTTCCACCTTTTTCTGTGCCGTGCAGACCGGTTCCTTGGCTGACGTTACCCGTGTGGCTGCGCGCGCTGGTGCGGGACGGCGCTGCGAGACGTACACGCTGCGTTTGCATGCAATTCAAATCACTTGGTAATGAAAAGGCGTCACTCGAGGCCAAATTTAAGCAGCACAGTTGGTGAGTGAATAAAGGCCTAAACAAAATATTAAGAAAGAGAAACATAATGTGAACACAGCAATAAACTGGTGGAATAAATTACGTCTTCCTTGGCACGTTAACAAAATGGAAATGGGCTGCAGCGAAGCGCAACTGAGGAATTACAAACCATTCAAGTAAATAAGAATTTTAATTTTAAAAGTCATGTAGCACATTTGCACACAAAAGCATGCAATCTCAACAAAAGTGTCAGGATGTGAACTTTTCAAAGGACTGAATGTCTAATATTACCATACAATTTACAGCAAGTGGCTAAGGCGCTTCGGGCCACATGACAAAGCAGAAAAAAGAACGGATAAGAGAGCAAGTTTAGGTTATACCAACAGTCTAGCCAGGCCACGGACAGAAACAGACTTTTTCAAGCACCTGATTGTAAGCAGAAAGCAAATATAATCTATAATAATTAATGAGGTTTTTTTTAAAAAAAGATTGAGGTCAATAAATCTTTTCTGCAAAGAGAAGGCCCTTCCCTCCAGCCTGATGTTTCCGCCACGCCAATCCTTTTCTAACAGAATTCCCTAGGAAAAATGCTGGGCCAGTGGACAGCCGCATGAGACATAAGATTTGCAGAAATAATTCTGCTTTTTTGAGGACAGAAAGAACTATGGAGCTTCCTATGGACTCCTGTAAAAGGAGGAAGAGCTGCATGTTTGCATTTTTCAGCTTTTTCTCTTTCTTTTTTCATGAATTTTACTGAGCAAAAAGCCCAGGTTGGATAAAGGGTGCAACAGGGCTTAAATACTGTAAGATCACATCAGTAAAGGTGCTTGCACCTTAGTCTCCTCTCAGATGCACATGCAGAAAAGCAGATTTAAGAAATCTGATTCATTTTCTAGGATGATCTTTCTCTAGGCCACATCTATGGCACGGGATGTAAGGAAAAGATCATCTAACTGCAGACTGCAGGAATGATGGTAAACAGCACGTCTAGATGAAAATCAAATTGCAGCAAGAGATAAAAAAGCAAAAGTTCCCTTGCATGGACTGGGACTGAAGTATATGGTGCTCCTTAACAAGAGATATTTTAAAAAGCAGTATCTGCTCCTCTTTTTTTAAGGAAACACTCTCCTTCTTAATATACAACATATCATAGCCACGCTTCTAAATAAAAATTTCTTCCAGAAAGAACAAAGAAAAATGCCCCCAAATTGCACATCGTTTTGAACTGCAATTTGTAAAACTATGGTCAGAGTTGCTGCATGTGGGACTTTTAAAATGAAGGTGGCAAGTGTGAATGTAAAGGACACCCCCCTAGTAGAAACTTTGATTTGTTCTGGGGTGCCAGGTGCCCAGCTGAATGCTGTGTGCTACCCAAAAGGCAGGTGATCACAGGAAAGGGGGTGAGATAAAATGAAGGTCAGTTTGGCAGCGGCTGCTTTACTAAACTGAATAATAAGTCCCTGGCTTTCCTCTAAGGAAATTGAATAATCCACTTTGAGGTGATACCTTTAATTGGACTGGAGATTAGAGTTATTTAAAGCTAACGTGACAGACATCAAAATACGTTAGGCTCGCTTGCAAATAACGGTTCTGATAGCAAAACTAAAATAAACTCTTGGGTATAGGTGTATTTTCACACATATGTCAATAGCCATATGTCCTTAAGAGCAGACTCTTCTCAGTGTCTGTGATTGTTATAAATTTTCTCTCCAGGAATTTTGGATTTCTCATGTTGCAACATTTTATTACACCCTCAGAGAGGCTGTTACTCATCATTTCTTATACAGAGGAAAAAAATCCAGCCACCTCCTAGCTCCACTTTTGAGCTTTTTGATGAATAGCAACATTAGAATAGAGCAACTTCAGCATGATGCCTTCTTGATGCCTGTTACCCTGCCTGCCTTGGGGACAACTTGTGGCCTGGAGCCACTGCTCTCCTGCTAATACTTTGCCCTTTTCAAATATGGGCTATTTACCAGTGCAAGAATACTTTAATGCTAGTTAATGCTTTAGTTACCAGGTTTGAGTATAGCTGCTCTCTAAACAAGGTGTAATACAACTGCAGGTGGTAAAATTAAAGATCATTTCTTAGGCAGCGCTTAACACAGCATCTGAAAGGAGTTACACCAAAGTACTCTAGTACTCTTTACACCAAAGTACTCTTTTGGACCTCAGTAGCTTGGGCAACAGCCCCAGGGTGGCAGCATCCAAAAGTGCAACAGCAGAAGATGGTTCAAGGATGACTGATGGACACAATGACGGTTTCTGTGTCCATCTCTTTCTTGCAAGTGCTTCTCTAAGGGCAGCAGGGCCCCACAAACAGAAACCCCAAACTCTTTTGGAAGGCAAATTTCCTCTCTACAGTCCTCGTTCAAAGAGAGCCAGGCTCCAGTTTCTCTTTACATTCATGAAACAGTATCCATCTTACCTTCCTCTTGCAGCTCTACTAACACATCTTTTCCAAATTCCTTGATGTTTTCAATCCTAATGCCCAGGCTTCCATTTTTCTTCCAGACAAATTTTGTAATGCAGTTGGTGCAGTTAGTACTGGAGCCTAAAAATATGGAGCCAGTAAAACAGAGGCAAGTTGAAATAAAATTTTACCTGTATACATACACATGCATACGTATACGTAGATATAGGGATATACACACACACACACACACAGTATCAAAAAAGAATAGCTCTAGAAAGGAACATTATTTGGCCCATTTACTCCTCAGTGGAGATCCAGGGTACTCAGGGATTTGCTCATGGCCTTCTGGTTTGGACTGTGACCACACTGCTGTAAAGGGCCTTCCCTCAGGCCAAATTTAAGCTATATTCATTGTTGAGCTACATGAACTCCTTGCAGGAACAGCACCGGAGCCAACATCGTAGGGACTCACAAGCTTTGCAAGTCTGCACTTTAAAATTTAACTACTTGACATGTGGACGGATCTTGGCACACTTCTCTGGGCTTGGCAGCTTCTGTTTGCTTTTGGGCTGATATCCATCTGCCTCTGTGTTCATGACATGACATGACTGCCTAGGTCCTTTCTAGATGGCACCCCCCACCCCCACCAATCTCTGATGGTCTTAACAACAACAACCACCCCACAAGTTCAGCTCGAGGCTAGGTGAGGACACAGTCAGTTGATGATGGATCTTAGAGTATCCTGTGCCCAGGCTGTTCCCAAGTCCAGATTTCACCTATGGAATGAGAGGGCATTTGAACAACGCTCTATCTGATTCAGAACAGCATAAAATCTACCAAGCAGGCACGTCTTTTATCATCCATCAACTATTAAGTGAGAAGACGGAGACCTAAAATAAGACAAGCAGCTCCTTGACATTCATTCTCCAGCAGTGGAATAGGTGTCCTCTGCAGAGTCCCCAAAGGCTGCGCTCCTCGTGGTCTAACCGGGCTGATGATACCCCAGCTCTCCTGCTCTCCTTTGCCCATGTCATTTCCTTAGGGGGGTGCCCGGGATGTGTCTCCCCAGGCGTTTGTGCAGCCCGTGTCCCACGGGTCCGGATGAAGCGCTCGGACGCGCGCGGCGCTCAGCTCCATGCTGCTTGAAGCTGAAACAGGCCTCCCCCGTGGGAAGGGTAGGATTAATGCAGAGCACAAGGAAAGCTTTGACGTGCCTAGGGAGGGAAGGGAAGATGAAGGTCGACGCTGAAGACGGGGGGAGTGGAATATTGCCATGCATGTCCATGTTCCAGGCAAAACCCTTCACTGCTCTGATGCCTCGCATTGACAAAGAGGTCTCTGCTTGTCAGGTCGTGTCTGTCAAAGCTCTGAAAGCAGGCTTTTCTACCCTGCTTTCCTTTTTTTCATGAATCAGATGATCTTCTCAATTAAGCAAGTCGAAGCCCTGTGATATATGCGTTGACATATATACAGACTTGCAAGTGAGTGTCTTTTATTTCCAACCTGTGCCAAGTAGTATGCTCTAATAGCTCACGCAGAAAGAGATATTAGAGCTTCAAGGGGACATCAAATGCTAGAATTTAGTCCTCTGGATTGTGCCTCAGGTCATCTCAGCTAAAGACATATTATATTCTTGTCTTTGGATTAATTTGAAGATTGGAAAACTTCAGTCCCATGGATGGCGGAATTTCCAATTTTTTCATTTTGAAAAATGCTTGAAAATGTACTGCAAGTCTGACTCTGGACATCTCATATTCTCATGTTTCCACTCTTGTTATTGTTTTTAAAGACGTTCTGATGTCAACATGCAGACTACACCAATTCTATCTTCTCTTACATTCCTCCCAATGACATAGATAGGAAATTTGTTCTTGTAACTATCTGGCCCGTGTGGACATATGGATAAAAGTCATCAAAACCAGTCATTTGTTAGTATCTCCTTCTACAAGTGGGGAAAAGCAAGAAATCAGTTCAAATTTACTGGTTGCTAAAGGCTATTTTTGCATCTCTTTCAAAGTTTGTCACTTATTCCTCTTTATTGCTTGCAATATCTTTCAAAAATCAAAATACTGAATTCTCTATTTTCTCTGTATTTTCTTATATACTCTTAATGAGAGCAGAATAATAAAAAAGCTGGAATAAGATGAATATTGAAGCAGTAGGAAGAGACAGCAGACACCCAAGTTCTCTGAAATCAAACTGCTATATAAGAATATAGTTTGTCCACAATTGGTATAGAGTAGATTCATTTATGGCAGGGAAGACTAGTGGGGAAAAAAAAGTGTAATTAATTGATTCATTTTTCAGAATCACAAAAACAAAAAGAAAAGGAGGAAGTATTATCTCATACCATGCCTGGGATGAGATAACATCTGGAGAGAAAAAAAATGTGGTCCTATTCTAACTATTTATAACTTCAATAAAGATGCAAGTAATTTGGATCTCAAAAAGCATCTCAAAACGATACTCCAGGTACTAAATAAGCATCAGATCACCATCTTTTACTCTGGGGAATATTAGCGTTATAAAACTTCACATGCTTGGGGTGATGTAGACGTGCACTCTACCAGCCATACAGAGGCCAACCAAGTTGCTTCACCCGGAATAGCAACATTTACTTCTACAACCACTTACCAAACAAAAAGGAGCTGATGCAGTGACAGATGGTACCGTGCACCCTGGCAGTCCAAAGGCTCATTATCCTGTTCACACGCCAAGTTGGGTGCCAGGCAAATGCCAAGAAAATTAAAAATTGCGGCCTCAGAACTGGTCTGTTTTGTGTAATTCTGGAAAACAAAGCAAAGCAAAACATATTTTTTTTCTTTATTATCAAAACTTTTCTGCTTACGCCTTTATGGAAGACGGTATCATTTATGGATGTTTTTTCAGATATTTATGTTATTTTGGAAAGGCACCATAAAATACCACTGAAAATTATCACAAAGCACAGTGCTATCAATAGAACTCCTTTAAAAAAAAAATCCATTTCACAGTGTTTTGTTAGGGAACAGAAAAGCTTCAGGCTGAGATAAAGGAAATGAAGTTGTAGTTCTTCAGCAAGGGAAACAGATCAGGACCTTAAAACAACTATGAAAATGAAAGCAAGGTTCCCTTTCCATCACGTTTTCTTTCTCCACATTTGCAGCTTGACCTGGGCCTCAAAGCTATGCAGCAGTCTCCATGTCATCTTGACCATCAATCCATCCCCATCTTGAAGGTAACAGCAGAAAGGTTTTTCACAGGAAAGTCTCAATTCAGGAGGGAAAATAAGAGTGATATCACACCATGGCATTCCCTGGCCTCTGTTTCACATACAAGGCTGGAAGGCAAAGGGACATCTTCTCCGTTTGCTCCCTTCTGTGCATGCTTGTTGAAGCCTGAGGCATACTAAGGACATAGTCAGCTGCATAGTCTAAAATTGACCTCAGACATTTAAAAAAAAAAATCCCTCAAGTAGCAGATGAGACAAAATAGCTGCAGAAGGCACCAATTCCAGTTCATTTGCCAGGAAATTATCCCAGTCATAGTATCATTAGTTTTCTAGAAACCCATAGATGGAAGCCACAGTTGATGAGTATTGAATAAAGACCTCATGTAACTCAAGGAGCAGAGTTTTGATTTAACCTGTATTTTATCCACAGGCATCTTTTCTTGGCTTGCTTTTCAAGAATGAATGGATTTATGAATTTGTGTGTTCAGAACTCAAGTAATAATAAAGAAACTCTCTACAGCAAGTCTAAAATCTTGCCCCAATGTTAAAATTACTAGCATGTCTGCCATAAAAGTTATCTTCTACAGGTTTTAGTGAAAAAATAAGTATTTTTTCCATCCTTATTTTCTTTGGATTCTTGCTCATACAGCTTCTTGGATAAATTCTATGCATGGTGAATGATACCAGCATATGTTCAAACTAGTTTCTCCTCAGTTCACTAAAGTATAGCAAAAGTGAGGATTTGTTGCACTGTTTAGAAGTCCAGTGTATATCTTCATATTTAGAAAGAAACCAGCTCCATAGATAGGGATTTTGGAGTCCTGGTTGCCAAGTTAACCATCAGGCAGCAGTGTGCCCTTGTGGCCAAGAAGGCCAATGGGCTCCTGGCTGCACCAGGAGGAACATTGCCAGCAGGTCAGGGAGGGGATCCTGCCCCTCTGCTCCGCTCTGGGGAGGCACCTGGAGCATTGGGGGCAGTTTTGGGCTCCCCAGGACAAGAAGGATGGGGAGCTTCTAGAGAGGGTCCAGCGTAGAGCAATAAAGATGATGAAGGGACTGGAGCATCTGTTGTATGAGGAAAGACTAAGCGAGCAGGGCCTGTTTAGCTAGAGAAGCCTGAGAGGGGAACTGATCAATATGTATAAATACCTGAGGGGAGAAGGTAGGGAGGATGGGGCCAAACTGTTCTCAGTGCTGACCACAGACGAGACAAGGGGTAACAGGTACAAATTGAACCCCAGGCAGTTCCATCTCCATGTGAGGAAGAACTTCTTTCCTGTGAGGGTGACAGAGCCCTGGCACAGGCTGCCCAGAGAGGCTGTGGAGGCTCCTTCTCTGGAGATCTTCAAACCCCCCTGGATGCCACCCTGCGCCCTGTGCTCTGGGTGTCCCTGCTGGAGCAGGGGTTAGACTAGATGATCTCTAGAGGTGCCTTCCAACCTCAGCCATTCTGGGATTCCATGAAAGAGCTACGGCTTAAATAAAACAGATTTTCTTCTGAATAACTGACACTTAAAAGCTTCCCTCAATCCTTCTTAGGCTGTGTTCATTATTCTCTCTAAATCCTTACTCCTTTATTTAAAACTGTGAAAGTTGCACTAGAACTTGAAATCAGGGTCATCACCTTCATTTATTATTATTACTCTTATTTCTCTCAAATTTAGGAAATGTTTCTTAGCTAGAAAGAGGCAGAAGTCCCAAAAGAGTCTCTTAAAAACCCAACGGCCATCATGCCCTTGAAGCACCGCAGAAAATAAATATTCTATACCTTTTTGGACTATGTTGCCTTAATTTGGGAAAAAAAAATACATAGGGACAATAACAGATGATTTTTTTAATGCAAGTTGAAAGCTTACCATCTGTGTAGATTGCTTCCTCGGTGTATTATCTGCAGAAAACAGTGGTTCAGGTTATTCCTGGAGTGTTGGCTAAGAATGGGTATAAATATAAACCAGGTAGTTGACAAGTGTGTCCAGGACGTGAGCAAGGTGCTGTGACAGGGACAGTTGAGCTGTGCCTTATGTCTCCTGAGCAAAGAAGCTGGAAGCAGAAATCTGTGGAGCAAAACCCAAAACAGCATGCAGACCTTTGGTAGGACCACATTAGCCCTCAGAGCACCACAAAACACTTGAACTGTGTTTCTTGTCCCACGGAGTCCAGTCCACAGCTCAACGGGTCTTGCCACCAGTCTGAAGTTGTGCAACATTAGGTGATTTTTCCATTTTGGAGCCAACCATCTGCTGCATATGCAGAATACTTATCTACATGCATCTGCATTCGGATGTGTTGGATGGGCCACATTTTCCTTGGGGATTAAGGGATGAGGGAAGGTTCGGAAAAGCCACGATCCTCAGCTCTGAATGGAATTAGAGGAACAGGTTTCTAGGCATGAATATTTAAAAGGAAGTCTATACAAAATCTCGGCATCTGTGCTTCTAAGTGTGCCGGCAACTTGGGACTGGATTAACTTCAAAGATAAAAATAGACCCTCTGTCTGTGAAAGGCAAAATTTCTCCGTGCTGAATAGAGACTAGTGTCCTGGTGGAGAGGACTGAGCCACTATAAAGAAGACTTCTACAAGAGGCACCTGCAAATCTTGGCAAATAATGATTCCAGAGCCAGTTTCACCCATTTTCTTCCTTCTTTTTTTCCCTCTTTGCTGAATAGCAGACAGTCATCTGGTTATAGAGCTCCATAGATAAATGCAGATGAATAGAGCCATGCAGCTCCGAAGTAGATGACCCCACAGGCCTTATAGCCTGTGGGACTGTATACTCACCCAACCATTCAACTGTATTTTACCCTCCTCCTCAAAAAAAAAAAAAAACACACACACACAAAAAACCCCCAATCATTTAGCCTATTCCATTATTCCATCATCAAAGTTTACAAGAGCATTCACTTCAGTTTGGAGGTAAAATAGATTTTTTTTTTTTTTTTTTTGCATATATCTAATTCCTGTAATAGCTAAATCATTTTTAGTTCCAAGGCCTAACCCAGAGGGCAAACAGCAGCAGCAATGCATTTACATCTTGCAATGCCTGTGTGCAATAGTCCCTAACCGCAGGCTGGGGGATACCCCGTGAAACCAAATACACATCTCGGCGCACGGAAATTGATAGTTGTGCAGAGACATTAGCAGAAAGGTGATAAGTCAAATGAACAGGAAGCTTTGCAAAAATCTGTCAATCTTTGCAAAAACAATGAAAATCTCATTCCCAGCTGTCACATGAAAGTTTGTTGCACACACAAGTCAAAGCTTTGCTTTAAAAAAAAAAAAAAAAAAAAAAAAAAAAAAAAAATCAGGTGTTTACATTCACTTCCTCCAGGAATTTTATAAAGCTATCCTGACTTGCAGATGTTGCTTTTTCCTGTCTAGTGGTTTTGTGTGATCTTGGGACTAAGAGGGTGTCACACAGATTCAGCATTCAGTTTTCCATCATTTCTGATCTTAGCTATTGCCTTGACCAGTGAATATCAAACTAGACCTTATAGTACCCATCAGATGAAAAACAACCAGTTCCTACAACTTCCTCTCTTTTTGACCTTTATACCTATTCCTTTTTTGCTTTGGACTCAGCTGCTTGATCACAATTCCTCAGTGCTGCCCACGGTATGAAGTGAGCGGTTCTGAGTATTTCCAGATGTTTGAACTCCTATATCTGCAATCCCCCACAGACATGAATAAGATTTTCCTTTCCTTTAGTGGCAACTGCAGTTCCTATGTCATTCTGTATATTCATTCTACATGTTTTCAATATAAAAAGTTATATATTCTATACATATTCAGTCTTTACATCTTCAGATAACCTAATAACACCTTCCCCTTCAAGGATATATTATTGCTATTTGTACCCCAGAATCGTAAAGGAAAAGTAAGGATTTAGATTTCAGATAATCTGCAAATAACAACCAAACTTAATCCTTAATGTGACTAACACTTTGAAAGCAAGCAAGTGCCTAGGTTTCTAGGTGGATCTACCCTGGTGATATCAGAAAGCTGCTGAATTAGCATTTCCACAGGAGGAGAGGAGAAGATTGAGTGCCCAATTTCTTGGGGAGATAGCTGTTAAAATGCAGTTAAGGTCCACAACTGCTGGTATTGAGGTACCTGAGCGGCGAGCCACACTTTGCACACTGTTAAGCAGCAAAGTAAAACCCAGTGTGATTAATGGGATGACTCTACCCATAATAGCACAGCTGGGGATTATGTTATTTCATATTCATCTTCCAAACTCCCATAAAAGTGGATTATTGTAGCATAGACCTTCTCAATAGTTAAAAGATGATTGGAGTCTTAACAGCTCCCCTGGTCTAATGGAAGGAAGTCTTCTGCATAGGAACTTAGTCTAACTCACCCTTCAAGGAGGGTGAGGGAGAAGCTCTGGAGGAGTCTGCATAAAATGCTCTTCAGTGAGGCAAGGGGCGACAATAGCAACACATAAAACATACCCAATTTGTGTCAACTTATTGCCATGCAGAAGATAGCAACAGATAAACTCCTTTATTCTACTGACTGTCCAAATGAAGCTTTTTTTTTTATAATGTGGTATTTTCTTTGATTAAAAGCTTTTCCTTTCAAAGCTTTTATTATATTTGATCACCTGGCTGACAAGGAAAGATACCTCTTATTACTCAGATTCTCTCTCATTCCTCTTCCTGTTACGGGGAAGGAGATACAGTATAATTTTATCATTAATGAAATATTAGCTCTTTCTTTTCATTAACTTCATCGGCCCGTGGTGAAACGGATGTGGGCTGATTTCGGCAGCAGCAATTGTATCAATCTGCAGCATAACAGTCTGGCAGCTTTGAAACAGATACAGACACAAAGGGAATTAATAGAAGAAATCAAAATGTCTTGAAGTCCGTTTACACAAATAAACCTCCCCTAGCTGAATTTTAACTTTTTTTTCTTCATTTAACAAAATAATGTTACTTAAATACACATTTCTGGACTGTCTGTTCCTCACTACGTTGCTAAAGACTTGAACCTGCTGTTGACATGGGCTCAGATACTACTTTCCTGTAATAATTTCTAATTTATTATAGATAAAATAAGCTGTTGGTAAATGAATCTGAGAAAGAACATTAAGTATAATTTTAAAATTGCACCTTTCTGCAGTAAAGCAGCTTTTTTCAGCTTTAAATCCCATGTCTTGGTTTGCTGCATTTCTTTGCCTGGTTACAGGCAACAACTGTGTGCTGCAAAACACTGCCTATCGTTGTTAATGATTTTAATGTATTACTGCTGGGTTGCTTCTGCAACAGCTCCCAAGGACGGGTCCTGCTAGGAGAAGCTTAAATTTAGCAAGAAATATTTTGTCGGGTGAGAAAAGTCAGGAAGAACAGCTGATGTTACCACTTTACCTGGTAATAAGCAAGAGTAATGCAGAGTTATTAACCTCAGCAGCAACAACTCCATGCCCAATGTACAGGCAAAACACGTATTAACCAATTTTGTGTTCTCCAGTTAAAAAGCTCTCCGGGCTCTTATGCTTGAAAAGACCCGTCTAAATAATAGTTTCCATTCCAGTTGCTCAATTCCTGGCGCGGCGCTCGGAGAACCGTCCTTAACCGACCGTGAAAACATGACTATCCTCAAAGAACGAGCCCTCCTCGAAGGGCCCAGCCTGGCACACAGGATTTGGCCCAGATGCTCCACTCGCAAACCAGGGAGCGGGACAACGGGGCTGGTTTTGCAGCGCAAATGGGACGAGCGAAGCGGTGATGGGAGTCCCGCAGCCACGAGCCCTCCTGTGATTTTCCCCTTGCTGACGATCTCGCCTCCTAATTAGATTTGTGCCTAGTGGAGAGCCCTGCTGTGCTCCAACATCACGATGCTTTTATTATTTCCCCCCCAAACTCTCCCCTTTTAAAAATTACTTATGGAGCAGAAAATCCATTCAATGTTTCTTCCTTTTCCTTTGAGCATCTTGTTCATTACCAAATCATCCTCACAGAGAGGTTTTTGATTTTTCCTGTTATCTTTTTCAGCATGAAAAGAGCAGAGCAGAAGTTTAAGTTGCCCAAACATTTACGTGGGAATTAGGGAACAAAAGAAAACATAAGTGATAAACTCGGCTCCACAAGGGAATGTAGCTGCTGTCTGGAAATGCTGTGGAAAATCAGAGCATTACTTCACTCTCTCTGCAGATTTTTTTGGTATTTAGTTACTTCACTATTAAATACCAAAAAAATCTGCAGAGAGAGAGTGGTCCATGGAAAATAGAAGCAAAGTCAGCTCATACAAACAGAGCTTTTTTAAGCTGAATTAAAAAAGAAGTTCTAGAATTGACTGCATCTCAGTAGGAATAGACTAAGTAAGTTTGTAGAGAAAGAGGGGAAATCGGAAGTATTTTTTTCCACAGGTAACTATCCCCCCCCACCCCTTCCCAAATTACACTTCAGTCCCTTTTTTCCCCCTCTACTTTGTGTGGATGCAAGCTAGCTAATGGAGCCTGTTTATTTTTATTTTTTTTAAACAAGGCACTTCGTAAAAACCACAAATCTAATTCAAAAATCAGTTGCCACCCAAAACGTGCTGGAACAAGTAGGATGCACTGGAGATAATGCCATAACTCTGCACGTTTTCTGACCCATCTTACCTGACCGCCTGGAAAATTAAGTGTTCTTCTAGTGCCTAACACCTCCCGTATTTCTGGAGCAGAGTGTGGTGCAGGCATTTCCTGCAAGGGTTTAAGCAGCTAGACGTGGGCAGGTGGTCCAAGCAAAAATTCAGTCCTATGGAAAAAAACATATATAATAATAATCATTGAAATGGTTTCCATAGAAACTAAAAGCAACCAGTGGAAGCTGCTAGAGAGCTTTAGAAGAATTAAATCAAGTTATATTTGAATAAATACCAATCATATGCAGCGTGCTACAGTTTGCAAGTAGATGGTGGCATTCCTTTTTAATATTTTATCAATGTTTAGCTTGGCATGGGATTTGTAATAGAGCTTCAGTGAAACAAGTTTGGATGTTGTGGGGTTGAACTCTCTTCTTTCTGATAATGTCAATGCCAAGTGTCTTCATGCTCACTCTGCATTAAGTCATGGGTCATTTTTTAAACAATAAATGCAAGAGAAAGGAAAGCCATGTTTGCCAATCATTGCTAAGAACAGGGGAAACACTTAACTTGCTACAAAGCAAGGGTAGGGTAGAGCTTTTTTTTTTTTCCCCAAAAAAAATTTTTTTAAGTCCATCCACTCCAGCTTCTTGGGAATCTCTATCATCTATCTTTCCCCACCAGAAATTCAAAACCATGCCCATGGTATTAAGGGAGAGCATGTGTTTTTCATATATATAAACCCAAAGCCTTCTGCAGACCTTATTAATAATAAAGGCTTTGATATCCCACACAATTAATGATATTATGGTGCTATTAAAAATAACTGTTAAGAAGGCTAGAATTGTTTTAAGGCATGTGCTGTTGTCAGCTATGAAATGTTATCCACCTTTTTTTTACTTGTCAGAAGAATACATTCTTTAGTAGATTTTTTTCCCCCTCCCAAAAAGGAAACATGGTTGGCTCCAATCTGGTTTTGGTTATTAATGTTAACTTTTACATATATAAACTTTTATAAAGACAAGGCAAGACTCTTAAATTAATTCTTTTCAAGAGCAACATGCTAGTTTCACTAAAGAAGCAATTTAAGAT
The DNA here is from genome assembly GCF_000705375.1 of Tinamus guttatus. The sequence goes on from NW_010580267.1 coordinate 204,160, forward strand.
TATTTTTTGATTATAGTCCAAGTATATATATAATCAAGGTTATATTCTCCTGAAGAAAAACCTGCCTGCTCATAGATACTGTGCCATATTAAAGTTTAATTATATTTTGATCAAAATCTCAATTCTCGGTTATTTTTAGTATTAATATAGAATGAAGAAAAAAGCATACTGAGATTGGGGTCTGATTTTCCTTATTTATCCATTTTTTAAATAGCAAAAAGTGAGCAGTGAATACAGACCTGCGTTCTTCATGCTTTAATTAAAATCATTACTCTTCACTAGATAATCCTGGCTTTAGTTTTGAAGTCACGTGAAGGAAACAAATGACATGTTACTGCCGTTAATATTACAGTAACGTATAGAGCTCCCAACATTTACAACCCAAACAGAACAGTGAGGAAAAAAGATGATAATAATCTAATAAGTAACTTGTCTATGGTTATGATCATATAAGTGGATTGTGAACGTGCCCAGAAACACCAGGCTTGCTTCTTTCTGTAGGGCAAGTATTCAAGTCAGCCTTATACAAGACCCTAAAGTCAAATATTTCCCTTCCTTCGCTCATCTCTACCTCTGTGCTGGGGATGGAGCCAAGGGCCCCCAGTTGCTGCTGATCAAACTACATCAACACCAACCTGTTTGCAACGAATCCAGCTGCGAGCAGCAGGGCTCGCTTCCACCTTCAGCTTGGCAAGTTTTATGCTGACTCTTTGGGTTACCCAATGGATGAACAACATGCTCATCTTACCGCCAGCTTGTTTGTTATTTTCCTAACATCTAAGGAGATGGATCAAAATGACAGCCACTGAAGCACCTAAATAAGTTCACAGAGTCATTGCAATTGGAAAAGACCCTCAAGATCTTCAAGTCCAATCATAAATCCATCACCACCATGATTACTAAACCATGTCCCTAAGTCCCTCCTCTACACATTCCTTGAACACTGCCAGGGACTCCTCCACTTCCCTGGGCAGCCTGTTCCAAATCTTGACTACTTTTTTTTTCCTTTATAATTACAGTTTGATACACATCTGGAAAAGCCCACTGAAGTAATGGGTAATTGCTGGCCCAAGATGACTTTCATACATCTAGTATACTGATTTTCACTTTTTTTTTTTTTTTTTTTTTTTAATTCATTCTTTTTAAAGTGATCTACCACTCTAAACACTCCTACAAATCCATAACAGCTGATTGTTTAAAAAAGAATAGAGGTTACAGAGTATCTTTTTTATTTTTAGTAGCATCTTCCTTCCTTCCGTACATGACAAACTCATAATTTCTCAACCCCTCTAATTGCTCTTTTATTCTGCTTTTGACACAGTTATTTAATTTGGCCCTTAGCCCCCTTATCCCTGCTGCACTAGGGATCATTATCCAGTAAAAACTTTCAAAGTTTATATCTAATTTGAAGCTGTTTAAATAAATAGGAGGTACTACTACAGTGAAATCAGAATCAAACTGCCTTTTGTAAAAGGGTTATTAGGTTTTTAACTGTGTCAAGCACGCATGAGTATCTCATCTTAAAAAGTTTTGTCCATGACTTTGCTAGGGAAAGGCAGGGGAGGTATGGGAAAAACCCACACCTTTGTCATGCAAATAAAGACAGTACAAATATTAGGTTAGTTAAAACCACAAAACTTTGGAAACTGGAATTCCTAGCAGTATAGAACTGTAGAGCTCCTCTGAAAGGTTAAATGCAACAAAATCCAACAAAATCACCAAGCCCCATGCATTTTGAATGTGGTAAAACACCCATACGTACAGGGATGTACTCAGGAATACAATTCTAAATTGTTTTAGTCATGTGCTTGTATTAAAAAATAAGGCATTATAAAGGTCATCATTAAATGCTATGCTTTCCACGGGGAGACTTTGGGGAACTTTAGGAAGATCTCCAAATTAGATGGGGCTTTGCTTAATCAATAAAAGCAACGGCAGGAGCCTGTTCTTAAGATGATAAGAACATGTCATGATAGCTTTGCTAGCAGCTGCCCCTTATCAGGCTTAGCTCGTTTGATGAGCTTAATTTAAATAATGAAGAAAACATCTTTTTAATGTTAAAATGTCATTGAGTCTGGAATGTCAAGTAACTCATAGCAGTGTTACTCTGTGAGGTACTGGCCTATACCATTTAAAATATCGGCTTAATTCCTGTCTGTCTCACAACAGAAAGGCCCAAGGAATTTAAGTGACATGTATTATTACCTTTAAAACATAGAGAATCAGACTTAATGTAAGGGCCAGTAGCTGCAGGAAGATGATATAATGCATGTAGAATCCGAGAAGATCTTAGATGTGATTAAGAGGGAGAAATTTATATTTTACTTCTCTACATAACTGCAAATCTGTATAGGTTGTCTTTAATCCCAGGAACATCATCACAGAATTGATGTGCTGGTGCTTCTAGTTCCTGTTGTGTTGAACAACCTGCATGCAGTAGCCTCAAACCTGCAAGTCTCTGCATCATCCACATCCATGCTGGGAGCATTTTTCCAGAGACACACACTAGTTCCTTAAAATTTTCATAGGGGCATTTCAACTAAGGTAGCACTTTAGTCAGACACTCTTCTTTTTTTCTCCTGTACATTCAGAAAAGTGTCTATTCCTACTCTAGCTCATGGCATTGTTTTCACTATGGGCCATGTAGCTCATTCACACCTTTAGAATAACTTAAAATAAGTGGCAGAGGCAGCTGTGAAACTGTAAGATGTGAACTCAAAATTGTTTAATTACTTGTGTTTAATCACCTTCTTGAGTGGGATTTGCAGCTGTCATTGAGGCTCTCCCCAACGTACCGGTGACATTAGCCAAAGTCATGTAATACCAAGCGTGGTTATTTGAGCTGTGGTTCAAGCAGTACTTAGACTTCTGTCAGCCTCCATAAGTCTTCCCAGCTTCCCATCAATCACGCACTGGCCTTCGGATGACTGTGCAGCCCGTGGTTTAATCCCGACTCCCAGAAGACAAGAGCGTTCCCATAAAGACCATCACCCAATTTAATGGCAATTAATGTTCTGGGTATGAATTGCTGCACAGGAAAGAGCACTCTGAGTCCTACCTGTCCTTCCCAAGAGGCGATCCCACAAAATCCACAGCAGGACATTTTAAAGATGCCTGTAACTGCAGTTGCTGTTCTTCTCTCACAGATTTATACTGGACTCAAACCTCCAAAGGAGGGGAAAATAGGTAATGGGTATTTTACTGCCCATACACTTCTTGTTAAATTGTCTCCCTTTTTTCACTTAGCAGCTGTCTCACTGAGTGCTCATCATCTGCAAGTGAACCATCTGATGTACAGCAGATGTTAAGCACTTAGTGAGGCAGAGAGGGAGGTAAAAGTGTCATATCATGATTAAACACTTGCTACAGCTACTGCATAGGTGACCATACTGCTTTGTTCTTATACTTAATGTTACAGTGTATTGAATGCAAGCAGTCATGTGTTTGGGATTTACATTTGCAATGCTACTACTCAAATAATTTACTTTCTTTTGCAAGCAATTTTTTTTTTTTTTTTTTGCTATGTAAAACAAGAAAGCAAGCTGCAAAGTATTTTAAAGTTGGGTAGGCCATTGTAGCATGGGTCTACTCTATATTGCCTGGTCAGGAATTAGAAGCAGATAAGACCTTCTTCAGACAAATGGAGGCCTCAAGTTTGTAGATCCTGGTTCCTATGGGTGCTTTAACCACTCTGATATCTTCTGGAGGACCAGCAAAGGAGGGCACGAGCAACCCAGGAAATTACTGGAGGCCACTGATGACAACTTCCTAACACTGGTGATGTAGGAGCTGATGAGGAGAAGGACTCTGATGGGCCATATAACTCCAAGACAAGGAAGAGCTGGTTGGAGATATCTAAGACAGAGGTAGCCTTAACAGAAGCAATGATGAGATGGTGGGCCCTTGGACTCTGCCTGTCCATCTCCTCTAAGCTCAAGAATGGTCATCTATCCCACTGCAAAGGGGAGCAGAAGGCCCACAGGGCTGTGCAGGGATGCACTAAACTCCTACACTTCCAGTTTAGGTTTAAGAGGTGGAAGAGGTGAGGACATTGAGGTGTCCTCAGAACACACAGCTGAGGTGTCCACACAACTGAGGTGACAAAGGACATTGGAGAGGCTGAGGTACTGAAAGGCTTCTTCATCTCAGTCTTTACTGAGAAGAGCATCTTTTGGGAATCCCAACCCCTGAGACCAGAGGAAGCCTGGAGCAAGGAAGACATTGTTAAAGAACTACTGAACCTGAGCAGCACTTAAAAAGAAAAGAAAGAAATCCACAAGTCCATGAACCCTAATCATTGCAAAGCCACTCTTGTTTCCCTTTGAAAAAACCCTTTGATCAGGAGAGGTTCCTGAGGATTGAAAGACAGCAAATGTCACCTGTATCTTTAAGAATGGCAAAAAAATGAGCATTTGAGTACAAAGAGAAGTCCTGGAGTATCCTGAACTTTGAGCAAAGCCTCTTCCTAATTTTAAACTGAACCTGAGGAGCTTAAATTCAAGGACTCAGATACAGGCCTTTCCCGTAATTTCTCTAGACCTAAGATATCAACCTAAGTTTAAAGGAAAGAAAAAAAAAAAAAACACAAAAATATAACAAAAGCTTATAGTGGGGTTAGTAAGAACTTTTTTCCCCCCAACTCCACTTTCTAATACAGGGTCTAGGAATCAATTTTGAATATGACAGAAGATAAAGCGTTTCTAAAAGTGAAAGTTATTAGAGAAAATTTGAGAAGCAGAAAATTAGGAATGGTTGACTCAGCTTTGCACAGAGTAGTCGGACAACCAAGCATTAATTTAAACACTTAACTTTGAAAAAAATCAAAGAATAATCAAGTCCGGTGCAAAAAGGGAAAGGGGAAATTCAGTGGATTGCACTAAGAACTGATATTAGCTAAATGAGTGGTAAAGAAAATAAAAATCCAGGAGAAAGGTGAGATTTTGATTGTCTCATACTAGGGGCACTAAGCCCCCCCCCAAAAAAAAAAAAAAAAAGTTATCTCACCTCACTGTTGCTTGGAGGCCGTGGCAAGATTATTAAAGACGCAAATGAAAATTGGATATCTTTTAAATCAACAGAGATATATTAGACGTATCTAGATTTTCCTTGAACACAGTTTTTGCCTTTCATAAGGTTTTCAGAAGTACCTGCCATCATGCAGATGGTAATTATTGACCTGGAACATCAGTCATCTGTGTGAAGTTTTCAGTCAAAACTTGTGACTGAGGTCCTTGTGGAGGATATTAAACAGCTCAGTGGCTCTCATACCCTGGCGTTAGCATAAACTAGTCTCATATAATGAGCTCAGGAAAAGTATCAAAATCTTGGATTTCTAATGAGGTGGAAAGAGCCTATACATTACTGAGGAAGAAAGAGTCTTCTCCTCCTCAGGTGTTAGAGACTTATACTACTTAAAAGGATGACAGATCATGAAAAATGTAATTTGTAACATACCTGTGCAGATAATCTGGTTCAATCCCCTGCTCAGAGCTGGGTCACCTTCAAAGTCAGGTCAGAGCTTTTTCCTATGAAGTTTTTTAATACTCCCAAGTGTAATTCAGCAGCAGGCATCTCTCTCCCTCTCAGTCTGACTTCTGCTACAAAAGCACCTGTAACAGTCCATCTTCTTGTCCTTCACAGGTCTCAGCAATTCCAACTCAAGCTGAGCTGAAGACCAATGAGCTCTCCTAGGTCATTTTAACTTTCAGGTCAGCCTCACCTGGGACCCAGCCAACTAATTCCCTGAACAAGCAACAGCTGCCCCCCTGAATACCAGGATAAGCACCCTGCTACTTATCTTTCTCCCTTCCCTCAGGACTTTCCACTCAATCATCCTGTGATCACTGCAGCCAAGGCTGCCACCAGCATCGACACCCTTCACCATTTCCTCCTTCCCTGTGAGCAGCAGCTCCAACAGAGCATGTCCCCTAGTCAGCCCATCCAGGACCCATGCCAAAACTTGTTCTTGATGTGCTCCAGCATTCTCTCCTGCCATGCTTCCATACCAACACATCTCGGGAAGGCTGAAGTACCCCATGAGGACCAGGGCCTGTGACCATATGGGAAGGCTAAAGTAGCCCATGAGGACCAGGGCCTGTGACCATAGGGCTTCTTCCAGCTTAAGGAAGGGTTCATCTGCTTCGTCTCAATCTTCTGACCAGATGGGTGCTATCCCTTCCCTATTGCTGGTCCCTCTGCTGAGCCTGACACTTACTTAAGCTCTTGACCGGTTCATTCCTCATTCAATAGCAGTTTTAGTTCAAAGCAGCCTTTTGCATAGACAGCAACCTTTCCCTGGCCTTCCTAGAAGGGGACCTGCAGGATGCATCAGCTGCTACCCTTAATTGAAAGTCCAGAAGTTTAATTTCCATTACTGAAATCATCACCCTTTATTTCTAGCAGAATGAGAAAGCTTTCAGAATCACATGCCAATGTGAATTTAACCAATTAAGGATGAGTAGCTTAAATAAAGCAGCTATTTACCTACATTTTGGATATTTTCACTTAATTTTATTAATATACTTGGGTAAAAGCAGTAAATCTAGAATGAATAACAGTTATCCTTAATGACAACTTTAAAAAGAGCTATTAAAAGAGTTGCCTTTTTTTTTTTTTTTTACATAGAAGTTATGCTTCTAAGCTGATCAAAGACAAGGAAGTATAATTAGAACTTCATGAAATCTGTCTAATTAAAACAAGGTAGCAAATTAAAACAAAAAGTGTAAGGTACTTACTTTAAAAACACCTTACCAAAGTTTTGAACTTTGGCTGAAATAAAAAGAAAACATCCTTCCTTCTGCGGTTCCTGCTTTCCTTGCAACTGCTAATGATCAAATATGTAGTGGTTTGGATATGCTAAGTATTAAGTTATAAAGTAAGTTTTAGGCAGGAGACTTATTTCAACACATGGATATGTAATTTCATGCAGAAGATTTTCAGACTGCTTCTTCTCCTAATGAAAAAAATGGAAGGTAGGCGCATTTAAATAAACAAATAACTGAAGTAAGTTGTTTTCCTTGTCACAAGAACAGAAACAACCGTGATCTAATGATCATTAACGGGGGTAAAAAAAAAAAAAGGCTGGAAAAGCAAGTGACTCAAAGCACTGCCACCTTTACCAGCAAAAGAATTTTACTTGCTTGAAGAAATTTTTTTCAACAATTAACAATCCTTATCTTCCAACAGTGCTCTCTTTCTCAAGACATCTCCCTCTCTGACCCCTCTTTTTATTCCTGTTTCAGCTGATACCAGCATATTTGTAAAAGGAAAGAGTATCTGATTGTAAGTTTGTAAGCTTAATGCTCATGTTGTTCCTCATTTTCATTTCTATTTTCCTCAGAACCCTAGCAGTGCTATTTGTAAAAATTAATGTGTGGCTCGTTCTTTGAAGTACTGCCACGCCAAATGAAAATCAGAATCATAAATAATAATGTAATAAAGTGTAATTCTATTTGCGAGATCTAAGAGGAAACAAAGGTAGAAAAAACAAAGCAGAGATGATCTTAAAGCTGCAGATTATCTTTCCTTGCTCAATAAAGTAATATTCAAAATTATGCTAACTACTATAATCTATCCGAATGTTATCTAAAATTGGGTTACAGAAATCCTAGGTGGAGTGCAGCTGAGGCATCACCAGCAGGAGCTCCATGCAAGGGTTAAACACTCTCATTTCACCTCCAAGCCATCCAGAAAGGATGCGATCACACTAATGCAATGCTGAACCCAGGCTGCTCAGCTCTTCTGAGAAACTCATGTAGACACATGGCTTTGGTTGCACCAGTGCTTAGGCACCGTGGACTTCCATCTGGCTGGAATATCTCATGGAAATGCATACTTAGATCCCCAAAGTATGTGTCACGCTTGATGTTTTGTGTGGGCGAGCCAAACAGCATTGGACTCTGCACTAGACACTCCATGATAGAAGGGAAATCTTTACAGTAGGTCTTCAAATGTTGATACTCTCCTAGGCTGAATTCAAACCCATATCTGGAAGCTCAGAGCTGGTCAATGCAAAAAAAAGGCTTTCTGGAAACACAGTCCTAATGTATAACAAAACTTTTCCAAGAAAAGATGTTAGCAAGAGACGTAGGAGATGATGCTAAATGATCAGGTCCATACATCTATGGACCTGATCATCTGCTGTGGAACATGCTTAACCTTGCTGTAGCAGACATGGTTCCAAGTGGCACTCACAGCATGGCCGAATACCTGGGGACTAAAAAGCAAATGGGTTTTAGACCCAAAGATCCAAAGGAAAGTGAAAAGGTGGACTTTTCTATCTTGCAGCCTTTAAAACAATTCTTGGACAAGCGCGGAGAGTCACAAAGGAACAGGAAAAAGCCCTAACGAGGAGATTTTCACTCCTTCAGGCACAGCTCTTCTCTGCTTTCATGTTGTGGTGCGTTGCAGGCAGGGTAGTATTAAGATATACCATGGGAGAAGTAGCCTTGCTCCAAAAGTATCCCGTAATGGAAATGGGGTCAGAACACACCTGAACAAGCTCGATACACGCAGATGACTGGCAAACCTAGCCAGACACAGCACATGGGATCTTCCCATTCCACCTGTGAAAGCAATAGCATAAATATTTTCCCCAGTTTGCAGATAACATGTACATTTTGGTATTGCATTTGCTTACAGAATGGATGTCTGATTTTTAACCGGGAAATCCAAGAGGAAACTTGCAAGTTGCATTTTTGCTTAACGTTGACTTTCAGTTAGGCACAAAGGAGGAGGCAGGTATCGAGACATCCATGTCACAGACTTTACTAGGCATATGTAAATTGCTAATAGACAATATATAAAAGGAAAAAAAGGTATATAAGGTATGAAAGGTAAAAGGTATATAAAATATAAAATGACTTTACTGCTTTTTATTTTTCTATTTTTAAAGAGCTGGAATGAGATACCACAGATTTTTAGTATTAGGATTTATCTTATGCTCAGAGAAAAGTTAGGATTTCTGATACAGGAAATGCTTGAGCCACATTCAGAGGCAACCTAAAGCCTAAGCCGGCAGTGTGTGAGGCTCTGGCATTTTCTCTTTGAAACAGTGTAGTGCAAAGGGAAAAGCTGCACAGCTGCCATCCTCCGCGTGACAGCAGTGGAAGTGACTGCAGCAGCCAAAGACAGATCCTTAAGCTACTGCTCGGCTTAAAGGGAAGAATTAAAAAATATAGAAAAGGGAGATTTATTATTTTTCTCTGGGTTACTTCCACAGCACCGTGCTGTTTGCCCAGCCTTTCTGCTAGCAACTGTGCCTTATCAGCCCCAGCTGCTGGTTTCCGTCTGCGCTCCCCCAGCACAAATTAGGACCTTAACTCTTGCTTCTAGGGAAGCCAAAACGAGATGACAAGAAGAATATTAAAGTGATCTTTTAATTTCAGTGCAGAGGATGAAAAGTAAACACAGCATGCTCAGCCATGGCCTCCCACGGGGACAGCGCTGCGCTGGAAGGCATTCAAGGAATTAAGCAGGAATCTTCTTTTTTTCAGAGCAGGGTCCTAGCTGCTCTTCCAGGCAAATGTTTTGGCCGCTCTGCGGCTCGCTAAAGCCTGGAACAAGGAAGTTTGCAAGCATGCAAAATCCCAGCAAAAACATGGTGCATGCTTAGGTATGTAGGAATCGCCTCACTGCTCGAGTAGCATCAGGAAAGAAAATCTCAGCAGCAGCAGCAGAGAATTGCAAGGTGTTAATCCGAAGTCAGCCACGGAAAAGATACCTGTTTGTCAGGCTCCCTTGGGAAAGGCACGGAGAGAGCAAATACGCAAAGCAAATGTGCCTGTGCGTTGTGAAAGAACCTTCTCTATTGCGGTGTTGCATCGTCAAAAGGCAATTTACACAGGTATTTATCCGACTGCAGATGCTGTCATCCAACTTCCTAGCTGTGTTTATAGGGTCTTAATCTGCTACTAAAACGGCGTCTTTTTTTTTCTTTTCCCCCATGAAAAAATGCATGTTCTCCCTCAGCGCTGAAACGGCTTTTTTTTTTTTCTTCTTTTTTTGCTTTTTTCGCAGGTCTTCCCACTACTGGCTGACCCGCATCCAGTCCCTGCTGTACTGCAACGAGAACGGGCTGCTGGGCAGCTTCTCGGAGGAGACGCACACGTGCAGCTGCCCCAACGACCAGGTGGGGTGCCACGGCCCCCTGCCCTGCACCGTGGGCGCCGGTGCCGCGTGCCTGGGCTGCGCCGCCGACAACCGCACGCGCTGCGGCGCCTGCAACGCCGGCTACATGCTGAGCCAGGGGCTCTGCAAGCCCGAGGTGGCCGAGTCCACCGAGCACTACATCGGCTTTGAGACGGACCTGCAGGACCTGGAGATGAGGTACTTGCTGCAGAAGACGGACCGCAGGATCGAGGTGCACGCCATCTTCATCAGCAACGACATGCGCCTCAACAGCTGGTTCGACCCGTCCTGGCGCAAGCGGATGCTCCTCACGCTGAAGAGCAACAAGTACAAGTCCAGCCTGGTCCACATGATCCTGGGCCTCTCGCTTCAGATTTGCCTAACTAAGAACAGCACCTTAGAGCCCGTTCTTGCTGTTTACGTCAACCCTTTCGGGGGCAGCCACTCTGAGAGCTGGTTTATGCCTGTGAACGAAAACAATTTCCCAGACTGGGAGCGGACTAAGCTGGACTTACCCCTTCAGTGCTATAACTGGACGCTGACGCTGGGCAACAAGTGGAAGACGTTTTTTGAAACGGTACACATCTACTTGAGGAGTCGAATCAAGTCGAGCGGTCCGAACGGCAACGAGAGCATCTACTACGAGCCCCTGGAATTTATCGATCCCTCGCGAAACCTGGGCTACATGAAAATCAACAACATCCAAGTGTTTGGCTACAGCATGCACTTCGACCCTGAAGCAATTCGAGATTTGATCTTGCAGCTGGACTACCCCTACACTCAGGGATCACAGGACTCGGCACTTTTGCAGCTGTTGGAGATCCGGGATCGTGTAAATAAACTCTCTCCACCGGGCCAGCGTCGTCTGGACCTCTTCTCTTGCTTGCTCCGCCACAGACTCAAGCTGTCTACCAGTGAGGTGGTGAGGATCCAATCTGCTTTGCAGGCCTATAATGCCAAATTGCCAAACACAGTGGATTATGACACAACCAAATTATGTAGTTAACCATAAATGTGAAGCACAACACAAAACCTTGAAGGAGTTTTTACAGTGCTTTTGTGGAGCAGTTTATGTTTGGAAGAGTACATTTAAATTGTCTTTTCAATATCTGTCTTATATCAGTCAATACTGTTGGATGGCAATTTACACCCATGAACTTGCTGACAATGAATATATTATACCTGCAGTTTTGGTTTATGAATGAAATAAATACTGACACCAGTCTAGAAGACATTCTACTTTTTACAATAAATTTCATTTGTAATTTTCTATGTTCCGTGGCAATGCTTTTGTGCATTACATCCTCTAGAGGGAACATTGAAGGATACCAATAAAATTTTGTAGCTGAACAGTTATTAAAAAGAAATGCTGTGGGATTCTTTTTTCTTGCACAAAAGTAGCAGATATCCTTTTGTGTGGGTTGCATAACGGAGGAGGAGGTAGAGAGAAGAGAGTCGTCTGTGATTTTCACAGCAGCCTTGTGAGGTGGATGTGGATGCTGGTGCTGAGCTGAAGTGACAACGGCAGCGCTGTTTGGCTCGCTGCACCTCCGAGGCTTTCCGAGGACGGGCGCTTTTCGAGACGCTTAATATGACCCACAGATTCCCCGGGGGGCAATAGTGAGTGGTTTAGGATGGACAGGAGATGCCCACTAGCAAAAGGGTGCATTGAAACTCAATAGCAGAACAGGGGAGAGGGTGTCTATGCAACTGGTGAAACTGCCCTTACAAAAGACAACCTTTCCAGCCGTAACATTTTCTCTAAGCTTTCACATACATCTCTGCATACCACCCCTACACACACACACATCCAAAATTACCTACTATAACTGTTTGCCCAGGTATCATCCACGCTGCAAAACTTCAAGTGCAGTTAAAAACTCCCCCGAAAATATTCTATAATTTTAGCATGTGTCTATTTTTGCATACGTACAAGTAATAACCTTTTGACATGATGTTGCGGTTTTAATGAATATACCCTTTTACCTGTATGTGACAGCATTGAAATCTACTTTACAAAGTAGCAATTCCAGAAAAAGGTTCCATTATCTATTCATGAAATGAATTAAATGTGCACGTCTGGAAAACAAATCAGATTCTTCGATGTTTTACACATTGCAGCTGAAAAACTGCATTTAAAATAACAATCTCATGGCCCTAGCTGCAACGCAAATCAAAGCAATCAAGAATTAAGAAGGAAAGAAGCTTCATGACTGGGTAGATATTACTGAAAATGAAACTTTTGCTACATCTTGCAAGAAGACAAAAAGGCCTTATTAGAAAACACATGATAATGTGAGCAAAATGGATGTCGTTTCCTTGGGTGGCACCTACTTAGGGTGAATCTGAATCTGTGCCGCTGATGTAAACACCGGGCTGCTTCTTTAAATGGGAAATAATTGCATGTAAGACTACTGTTTTAAGTGCAAGCAAAGAAAGAAAAAAACTTATTAATATACTGCTTACATTAATTGCATTGCAATCCAGTTATGAATCAGTAGGCTGCAGTCCTCACTTCATTTTTAGCTAGACAATAACAGCACAAAAACTATTATGCTTCATAATTAAATGTAAGCAAAATAAAATCCAAGGTCAGAAAAAATATGTTAAAAATCTACTGTCAAGGAGACTCTTGTTTTCTTTAATGACTCTTCTTCCTCCTCATCTCACCAAATACTTGTAAGGGTTATTATTGCTCCACTACACACTCATATTATTTCCTCATTCTATATTAGGAAGCCCAAAATGACTAAAATTAGCAAATTTTTCCATTAGTCTCTAGACAAGTTCCTTTTTGGTTTTCCTTTTCCAGTTTTCTTTGATAAATAATGTATCACAGCATCTCTTCTATGTGTCAAATTGAGAAACTTCTCAATTAAGATTCATACTATTCTTGTTCACATCTCCAAGTCTTGCCTTTGGTCTCCAGTCAATTAAAGTACAGAATTTAACCAATGAGATTTTCCTAGTCAGCGCCTCTTGCAGACCTTTTAAATAAGGAAAAGACTGCAATGCAACAAAATGAGCAGAAAGTCCTGTTGCATTCATAAAAACAGAAATGCTAGAGTAGAAATATGTGACAATTTTAAATAAAACATTCTCTTATATTATCCCTTTACAAAGTAAAAACACTGATACATCACAGTAAACGACCTGGGATTTATTCTCCTTTCATGTTTCTTCCTAAAACAGTTCCTCATTGAGTACTTCACCTTTCATTAAAAATACCCTTTTTTGCCTGAAATAGAAAGCTCTTCTTTATGCCCAAACAAGCACATAACAGAGATAAAAACACAAACAAGGCAAAAGAGGCTCCAGGTTCATAGCCTAAAAGCTCTGTGCATTTAATTATTGCACGTCACACTCAGGGTACCTCTCTGGACCGGCAGCAAAGTCCCTCTCTACTGCATTGTTTGTGACAAATTAAGAGGATCATACAATGTGTTTTTTAGTGTACTAGTCCTGGACTAGTTGCAGACTTTGCAGCTTATGTGATCTTGGTAAGATGAATGATTCTAGTTTAATAAAACTGAAGTCCAGAAAGACAAACATAAAGAGAAAGGAAAAAGTAAACGGCAGACACACTGAATTTATAAGGCTCCCAGGCTGCAAACAAGAAGCATTCACGTTTCCCTTACGATACTTTCCCAAATGAAACCTTTCTGTATATGTAAAAGAGAACCTCAGGGTATGGAAAAAACAAAGTCTGGCTAAGTCAAAACAATTTTACCCACAGGAAAATGTTGTGCTAAGAGATGGACATATTGTGGAAGAAGAAATGTGAACTGTGCTTGCAGCTATGTACCTTCATTCCCATCTGGACGCTGCAGATTATCCTGCCCTGCTCGGTGTCCACTGATACTTCAGCTCCTTCCTCATGGCATTTGTGTCCTCCAGGTGCCATTTCAGTCACCACTGTTACCACTACCTGCTGAAACAATTGGAAAAACACAATAAAAGCACAGTAAAGCAAGCAATGGCACCATGGCAACACACCCAAAAGAAACTAATTAGTCTCTATAATAACTAATTATAATAGGGTGGCCCTTCTGCTAAAGTGAAGGCAGCCACTATCTGACACCAAACTCTTAACAAGAATCTTTTCCAAGGAAATGCAATTCAGACCATGTCCAAAGAACGGGAGCCAAACTAATGTCCGGAAGTCCTACTGCAAGAAAAAGTGTAATAAGGATGGGTTAAATTAGCTCTCTGTAACAGTAGTTACATTTGCCAAAGTGATCTAAACCTCTGGGCTGATATAATTCAGAACGCAGAGTGAGAATCAGATTGCATTAAAAATACTAAGGGCATGAGTAATGGTTCTTTCGATTCTCTCAGGCCTTTCTGGAAGGCCTAGGCCAGGACAGAAACGTGTTTGAACTGCACTGGCTGGAGCGGGGAGAGGTTTAGCTGGTTCTGTTGTGTTTTAGGGTTTTGCTGCCTTTGCCACGGTCCAGTTTTGCCCTTACAAAACTCAGCACAGACAGGCAGCTCGAGCAGGAGCCAGGACAGAGACACAAAGCGGAGTATTGCAGCTGCCAGCAAAACCTGCTCTCCTGGGTTACACCTACATGTTGAGATGGGAATGGCAACAGAGGTCCCAGCAGCCGGGCAGACGGGACATGAGGCTGGACCGGCCTTTGACAACCCAACTGCTGCTCCTGTTGATACCGTTTGATGGCAGATCCTGAATTACATCCAGCTTATGGATATGGAAGCCAAGAAAAAGGAAAGGAACCTCATCTGTCAAAACTCATAGAGCAGGCTAGAGCAGAACCAAAAAGTAGGTCGTGTCCCATACTCTGTCGTCTGGCACTTCCAGCGTTCTACAGCTTGTAAGTGTTTGGGTTTGGTTGGGCTTTGGTAACAACAAATGCCTGGGGAAAAATGAAAAATTGATTGAACCAAAATTGGGTCTGTGCATACCATACCAAATTTTTTCCTGTCAAGGAAGGAGGAAGAATCTCAGAAATCCATCTAGGGTCTCATCACACTTTAGATAACACACACTGCAAGCACTTGGACACATGGGGATAAATGCAACAGGAATCCAGGAATAAAAAGGTTAGGGGCAATTGCTTGGCATGAACATGACACAAGAAAATTGAACATTGTGTGTTTTGGGCATACCGTATTCATCTTGTATTACTCAGCATGAAAGAGAGCATTAAAATGTGTCTAAAAAAAAAAAAGAAAATTAACATTTTAGCTGTTCAGATTTTAGCTGTCCTGTTTAATTAAGCTCCCTTCTACTGGCCTTCAGTCATAAAACTCACCAGTTATTTATTATGGCATAACTATAAAATTAAGGCATCCTACCATGAGAGAAAATTATTGCCATGTGAGTTAGAGTTCCAAGTCATTTTCAGGAATTGTGCTCAGCCTGTAAGTTTTGCAAGTAAGTCCTTCCTCATCCCTAAACCAAAACACCGGGTAAAATATAGTACTAAGCTTTTCCAAAGGAAGATGTCAGGGTGTATATGCTTATTAAACCTTCCTCAATGACTAAAAGCAATTTAATTAGTCCTGTTCTCAGTGCTTTGAAGGAGTTCATATATTAACAACACAACAGATTGCCTATGTCAATAACGATGCGAGTATCTTTGCGGTATACAAGCGTGTGTCTTTAAAAGATTTGCCATACATTAGGCACCAAATGTAAAGTGCACCAATAACCTGGAAATGAAGTTATTTTCTTAAACAGGATTTCTTCCACTAAAGGTCAATGAATGCTATTGGATACTTAAGATTTCGCTACCAAAAATCAGTACATCTTGAAGGGGCTAGATTGACAGCATTAGCTATGAAGGGCTATGCTTAGCCGCAAAACAGATAGGTTGCGGTTATTTTTTGTCTTTGAATCTATAAAATTCAGAGGTCAACTGAGTTTCTCAGTGTTTTCAAATATTGACTTGCCAAATCAAAATAAAAAATGGCAATTCCTGGTTAAATGTTTTATCTACACTACAGAAAACCCCAGAGCTAAAAAGAGTTTAGTTATGAACATGGAAAATCACTATATATTTCTTCTGATGTATCATTTCTCAGGCTTTACCAGTTTAAGAGCGCAAAATGAACAAATTCTAATGAATTAAAATAATGTAAGTGTTTTTCTCAAGCATGTGTTGAAGTAAATGGAGTATCCTGCAGACAGATCCCTTTCCTTCATCAGATAAAGATAATAGCAATTAAATCCCAGTCACATTCTCTTACTGGAATAAACTGAAGTCCAAGCCTAGATTTATTTGAAAACAAACTATCATTTTGTTTGTTTTATTCCATTATTTTTTATTAAAACGTGGACCAGCCACTTAGCACTGAACCCTCCTAGTTACTTTTTTCTTTAAGAAGTAACTTCCAGAAGCTTTGATAAAGTCAGTAAAAGCTATTACATAAAGAGCCAAGATCCACTAAGCAGTAATCCCCCTGCAAGCAAGGATATTTGACTTTAAGGTTAATAGATGTCATTTCCACCTAAGCACTCTAGGAACAAGCAATTCATGAGAAGCTGAGCTTGCTTAGTAAGCAAGCTCTTTGTCACACTGATACAAGGCAACACATTTCAAATTGCTGAGGCCATCCATACCTATATGGAGGTATTTACCTGGTTAGATTCAGGGCATCTAAATTAGGTTTTTAAGAGAGGAACCTAGGCTGCTACTTGCAATAAGGCTCTGGAGAGGAATTCAGACATCTCAATTGCATCTGTCCATCAACTACATAGAGATCCTAGGCTCCTAAAGTGAATGCCTTGATTAGATGTATTACGTTGGACAGTGAATACTCAAACCATGCACAGAAAGGGGCAGAAGTTCTCCAGGCTGCTATTCATGCCAACTCTAAGGGCAATCCCTAGGAAAATCCATGATATAATAAGAAATTAGAAAACAAAGTACAAGTATAAGCATAACCTTAAGACACACCACTTATGTAAGAAGTCTTAAAGGGGCGCGTTTAGCCACTGCATAATCCTGCAGGGGTATGATGCAGCTTAGTGTGAAGACTAACTACTGCAGAATCGGACATTTTTAAAACATTAGGAGAAAATGTAAAACCTTCTTATGTGATTCAATGTTTGGATTTATAGCAGCCCCTGATAAGATCTAGGAAATCTCCCTGAATTAAATTAACCTCTGAGAGCTCTATCTGTGCCTCATAAATCACTCATCTGAAATAGGTCGTCTTTAAGTGATCCAAGTCTTAGTCATGAAGTGTGAGAGTGAACACAATGACAAGAAATAAGTCTGTTGACCCTTGGTAAAACTGAATAGTCACTTTTTTATACCTTGCTTAGATAAATGTAAATGAGGGCTGGCTTTGTAAACCATGGGATGAAGTGTCCCCATGTGCAAGCTACACTGCCATATCCCACTTGATCTTCCTCAAAATCTTACTGCACAATCTCAGAAGACCAAGTAAGAAATTGTTCCTGCTCAAATATCTGCATGGATTACTCCAAAGTCTGAGTCGGAAAATGCTCAAATAAAAATCATGTCCTTGAGATCAGCTTCTCCAAAGCTTTTGCTAGCAACCAGGAAACACCCAGAAAACAGGCAAAAATGCTAGGAATGAAGAAAGAGGGAGAAATTAACTAATTCTAGTTCTACTGGAAGAGACAAGCGGGCCAATAGCTCCCACTCAACAGGTCAAAACCAGCAAGGAGAAAAAGGGAGTATTTGTATGTCAGGCCACACCTGCAATATGGTGTCCAGTTTTGGCCTCCCAGTTCAATGGAGATACTGAAAACATGGAGAGGGTCCAGGGGGAGGGTCACCGACACAATTACAGGGTTGGAGAACTTGGCAAGATGGAACAAACTGGATTTGTTCAGTCTACGGAACACTTAGGGGTAAGGGAAGGGTCTAATCCTAGTCTTCCACTACAGTCAGTTACAAAGAAGATATGATATGAAGACTGAAGGATGAATAGTCCAAAATCAGGACTCAGTCTTCACTGTAGGTGGGCATCTCCACCCATGGCTCCATTAGCGCCATATATGAAAACTTTTCACCTCCTGGTCAATAAACCAAGGATGTTGACTGTGGAGATACTCAACTTCCAAGAAATTTCAATACTGAAAGACTACTGATCTACGAGCTGAGCAAGACACTGAAGAACTGTCAAATCATTACTGCTCATGTGATAAGCAATGCACTGATGCTCAGATAATGCCTTGGTTCTCCATTAAACCGACGGCTCTCCCTAAAGCTTGGGCCAAATATGCAAGCTGAAGAAAATTAAGTAGCTGCACTGCAGGCCAAAAGGCTCAGCTGTAAAGACAAAGATCAAGGAAAACTCAGAGAGATCCAGAGCCCTTGCAAACTCAACACAAAGCCTGCGACTCCACTGCAGTGCATTGCAAGAGCAGTAGTTTCTTATCGGGCTACACTTCGCGCATGCCCAGGAAACCACTGTCTACACGTAACCAGTACAACGGATAAACCTGCATCGGACCAGAGCTTCCAAGGAAAGGACAAGCTAACTGTAAAAGGATCAATCTGAAAGGATCAAAGGGATGCCAATTTTATGACAGACAAATCATATCTCATCTGTCGAGTGTGTGGTTTCTGCACCGTCCTTGGAGACATCTGACACTGGCCGTTGTCAGTGGCAAGGTAATGGACTAGATGGAGCACAGGCCTCTATCAGCTTGGCGGGTTCTTTCATCGTGGAGCTATTTGTATTTACTGTAACAGGATTTTCCTGGGGGCTCAGATCCTGGGAAACACACTGATTAACCCCGAAGGGCACATTAAAAGCTTAGCACCATCTCTGCTCTCCCCGTGCTACGAGCACGGCTGCCTAGGCCCGCTTCGGAAGGAGACAGATTGCCCTTGTTTTTCATTTGCAGAGTGCTCCATTAGGTTTACAAATGTTTCATTAAGTTTTATTAAAGGCATTAAGCGGGGAGGAAGGAGCCACACTTCACACAGGGGGTGAGAGGCACTCCAGGTAAAGGCCCATTACGGAGAGCGATCGCGGGCGCCGCACGAACGCGCCGCTCATTCGCTCGCAGGGCCTCGCTCGCCTCCCAGCGAAGAGGCCGGAGCAGCACCCTGCCACACTGACCCTACGGCTAAAATAAATCACCATTTTTCAATATTTTCAGCTATTTTCAATAGCTGCTTTTGCCCTTTTCACCTTGGAGCTCCCCTGCAGCAAACGCACGTTCCCCCCGGCCATGTTGGCAGGCAGGCCGAGACGATTCCCTTGCAAAACATGGATGCAGGGAAGCAGGTTGTCAATCCCAAAATGCTAAAGAAAAGGCTAAATCCCTATATTTATAATGTAATCTCATGCTTTTTAAGCTTGATTCTGAGTTTCAGCACTGGGTGTTTTTGTTATTATGTTAAGCATATGTAATTTATGCTAATGCACCTCTCTGATTAGTTTTTTTTTCCCCCAAGAAGCTCACTATTAATCAACTGTGCATTATTTCTACACTCACTTGAGCTTTAATTTTTCTTATTAAAAAGAAAAAAAAATTCTATACTGTGATGTTCTTGGTTCTTCGGGAAGGAAGCTAAACTCTTTATTCAATACAGTTGACATTTTTGTTCTAGTTTGTATATACTGCATCGACACAGGTTGACAGGGAAAAGCAAACACAGAAGCTAAAATGCATTTCAACTATAAGTGAAAAAGAACCTCAGCAAAAACGTTCAATGAATCCGTTTAAGACCGTTAATCGTTGCACCATAAAGAAAGTTTGTGTGTGATACTGGACAAAGACTTCATGCCATAAATAATCAAGATGTAAAAATAACCAGTGCCAGCCCTGGTTAATACTCTAGCCAATATAGGCTATTAGTGACACTGTATTAGTGATCTCCAATTACTCGCTCCTGGTAGGAACACAGGGTTTTTTTATGTTAATGAACATACACAAAAAGCACAACCTCCATGTGGTACCGAGACTTTTATAAGTTCTTTTTTCCTGGCGGCAGGAACCCCAGGTTGAGGCTTGGAGGGCAAATCCTGGGGGGTGGTGTAAGCACCAGAGATGCCCCAAGTCTCTTGCAGGGACAACTTAGTCACAATTATCTTTTTGCTCAGAGCAGGAGGGAGCGAGAAACGCTCAGTTTACTTATCTGCGTGGCAGCACACCACTCACAGGGAAGTAACTTAAATGATTTTTGTGTCAGCTTTGATATACAGGGCATACTCAATGCTGGCACGGGTGCAATCATTTCAGCTGAGCTTTTCCTGCTTACGACTGCAGTGAAAATGATACTAAAAGGCCTGCGCCATCCCCGTCAGTGATACGGGCTCCTTTACACTACTGCACACATTAACAGTTTGGGAAACCTGCAGAAGGTGCCAGGGGACGGTATATCACCCGTAATTACGCACTAACTTTTAATGACTGCTTTGTTATACAGAATTAGCTTTAGACTCCACTTATGGAAAAAGCCTTTATTTATTTGAGATAATTTCTTCAAGCTTTTTTTTTTTTTTTTTAAATACTTAGAATATTGATTTCTGATTCTCATGGGAAGTTTTTTGGCCTGGAGGAAGTTCCCATTTGGATTTATTGCTCTGTCTCCTTGATTGGTTTGAGCTGGTTTTACCATCTTGAGGCATAATGTTACTGAAGACTTGCTGAGGGAATACGTGAGAGATTAATAAACTCACTGTATCTTAGGATACCTTGAGAGGCTGGTGCTATCAATACAATCATGTTATTCAAGCCAGCTGAGATACGATAAGCCTGTATTTTAATCCGTTTTTGGAAATGAGCATTTCTTGCACAGAGGGAGAAAGAATTTTAAAGATTTAACATGCTTCTGAAACTTGGTAGAAAAGCATTAATGTTGCAAGCTGTAAGTGAGAACTCGAGAGTTAAATTCAGGCTTTACAGCAAGGCTTCATCATTAGCTCCCAAACACTTCTGGAGCTTTCACACTCCCCTAGATACACTTCGAAATCTTGAATTAGCCTGTGGTAGGCTGCAGTTCAGGTGCACTATTCACCTCAGTCTGACATAGGTTTTTCCTTACATAAAACATCCTGGTGTGTATATATATATATTTATTTTTTTTCCTTGAGTGTTTCTGATAAAATCATCTGTACTAACCCTTACTTGAGCCCGAAAACTAGCAGGCAGGAAATGACTACAGGTAGATCCTACTCAACAGCTACATGAATAATACAGATGGTTGGAGCTCAACAATACCATTTTGTGATGTGCTACAGTTTTTTTCCACTTTGGAAATGTTAAACTTTAAAAAAAACGATTTTACAAAAATGCCTCTTTTTTTTGCTCAGAAAGGTCAGGTTCTCGCTTCACCTCCTTCTCAGGCAGTAAGTTTACCAGGACCTCATCAAACTTTTCAAGGAAAAAGGTTGTCAAAACAGACACAGCTCAGTATGATATTTAGCTGGAATTTTCTCCGAAGAAACTTTCTGAGCAGCCTCAGCAAACGATAACAGCTCTGACAGCTCTCTCTCAAGTGGGAAGATTTAAGAGAAGGTTTATGTCACGTTCTCCTCATTCTTGTCCTAACACGAGCTTTCATGCTCTCACCAGGCTTCTACATCAACATCCCTTAAGGAAAGCTGGGTGTCAATGCCAAACTCGGATCAATAAGGAGCTGAAATACCTATAGCAGTGCCAGGAGTAAAGGTTCAATTAGCTGCTTTGCATTAATGAGCGCTTCACTTCCAGGAAGCTACATGATGGACCTCTTCTGCGCTCTTAAGTGGTCAAGAGAGAAATGTCCTTATATTGGGGTTATACATTTGCAAAAAGGAGGAGGCAGGAGGAATACCCCCCTGGTCTGACTCAGGGGACAAGCAGAGAACACTGCAGCTTCCCTTTTTAGTCTCTCTTTGCAACCAGATGGAGAAGGAAAGAGCAGCATCTCTCCTCCCGAGTTCCTTGCTCCTGCCATTAGTTCTCATCAGGAGCTCAGTAATTTTTTTCTCACCATGGACATGGAAACTCAATATTTCTTTGCATAAACTGATTCCATTTCCAATTGCTGAAATACAGACATATTTGAAAACAATTTGTTTGATATCAGATGAGAAAGGCCTCCAGAAGGTAATAAGAAACTCACCATTTGAATCTGCATACTTGGAATAGCAGGATATTAATGCATAAAATAATTTCCCTTCTTTTCCTGGCTTTATACCATCAAACCTATAGTGCATTATGGAAAAGATGCCAGTCTGACCCCCTAATGACTGATGTGGATATTTGCACACAGTCAGTAAGGGGGTTACCTGCAGTAAAGCATTTCTATGCACACTAAAGCTTTAATAAAAAAGGACCAAATCTGCACCCAGGTTGTTTTTCAGGAACATATGCTCCCCAGAAAACAACTTTGCCCTCTAAGATTTCCTGCCTAGAAACCTTGGGTCTCTGCCATAAGTGAGTAACTATTTTAACTGGCAACATTCCTGTAGAGTGACAATAAAAACAGAGCAATAGATCATGAAAGTTTTGTTGTTGTTTTCTTTTAGAATAAAAGATCTGTGGAACTTCAGCAGAGGTTTTGTGAGGTTATATGCAATTATTAACAACTGCTGCTCAAGAGACAGACATTTATGAACTTTTGATAAATAAACGATCCTAAATCAGCCTCACTCTAAAAGGAATCTGAGCAGCAAGCTCCAGGTATCTGCTGATAAAACATAATATTTAAAATACAGGGCAAAAAGACAAAACAAAATAAAACAACAAAATCACTACTTGCAGTGCAAACCCAGCATCATGTCCAATTCTGAGATACTTATGTTTATTTTTCTTACTTTATCTTACCTAAATGCAGCAAGTTATATATAAATAGGAAAAGAGTTCAAGGACTGGCAGTGCCAGCACATCTGGAATACAGTTTCTCGTTGGTATTCCAATAACCAATGCAAGAAACAACCTTAAAACGACAAAATCATTAATGCATCAGTAGAAAATACAGTGAAAGGTATTACTTATTTTAGCTTTACATATGTTCACAAATATATCACCAAGATGTTTAACATGACAGAGAAGTTATCGCTTTGCTTCTTGATAGCGCAAGGATTTCAGATCCTCTGTTTTCATACAAGTTATAGAACTGATGCAACCATTTCATAAATAATTTAAAAGCACCTGTAGCACAGGGAAGATTTGCAGAAGGAATTGATCATTTGGTGTCTGAAACTTGTACTTCCACATCTGAAGGGGTGGGAGAAGGTAGTTTGCATTCCTCACTCAAAGACAAGTGTATGTCTGAGACCAGCAGCATTTCTTCACATTTACAGCATTGTCGTTGAAATCAGAATCTAGCCATAAGCACTCACAGAAAACCCAGATAAGAAATAACTCTGCTATAGTTTCCAGCTTATAAGGCAATAAATGTCTCCTCTAGAACAGCTTATAAATTTTAACTCCTACAAAAAAAAAACAACGTTATCAGTCTTGGTTGAGGGGAAGATAATCAATTTTTGTAGTAACCAAAGCCAGCATAAAGCTAGGATTTTTAAGGGTATGCTCACACTGTCTATTTCAACCCGAGCATTTTAATACTTTTTTAATACTTGAATACTTTTAATACTTGAATTAACTACATAGCTCTAAACACAATCCATTTTTTTTGCTGAAGATTACTTCATGATAGCATGGGTAACAAATTCCCACCAGATCCCGTGACTCACGTGCAAATGCACAACAGTGCAAAAATACAAGACGCAAAAGTCACATTGCAGAAAAAAAAAGGTGATTCAAAAGGTCTTAATACACTGTTCTCCCTACTATGTTACATCCAAACCACAAGAAGGCTCAGTCCAAAGCGCCCTCAACCATCCCCTGGCAGACGCTTCCCCACCTGTTCTTGCAGAGGCCATGAACCTCCCTTAAAACTTATCCCAGCACTTCACAATTCTCACATTAACTAACAAAATTCACTAGTATTTAGTATCAAATACTAGCAGGGAAGACGGAGGTTTAAGGCATAAGCTTTTGCTTTCTTCACAGGGAAAGGAAATAATTTCCGTTGCTTTTGACATAGCTCTTTTTTTGCCGGGTGATGAAGACTTTTGTTTTCTTTTCCAAGTAAATATTCAAGAGAAAGTCAGAGAGAATCAGTGAACTCATAATTTCTCTCAGGACTTGAGAATTACCTAGGTAGCTCTTACTAAATTAATTATTGAACTTTCTCTAATTAAAAACTGTTCCTGAGAAAGGCTTCCTAGCACAAGGGAAGCCTGACATGTCTGGTGATAAAACGTGCCTGCGTCTGTGTCCCAAAATAAAGTTAGACCAATGCTAAAAAGTCCTAACAAAACAGAGCCAAGGTCAGAAGAAATATATGCAGTACAGAGATTTTTTGTAAGAGCTTTTTTATATTCATATTTATATTTATTGAACAAAATAAGAGCAAAACGGCACTGGAAATGGTATGAATGTTTTCCTCAGGTGCCACCACGCAATGTTTACTGTTGACTTTTCTACCTTTATACTTACAGGAGAAAAGAGCAAAAATAGAGATAAAAGACTTTTTGATGGTTTAGCCATGCAATTATTCCCTCTAATATACTAAAAAAGATGTCTAAGCGCAGAGCAGAAAACCTGTTACGTTAAAGAAGGGCTCAGAATTCATCATTCCAAGGGGAATTAGAGCCTTCCCGGATTTCCAAGATGGACATGTCCTCAGGCTATTAATACTAACACCATATACATGCACCGTTGGATGTGAGAAGGAAGTAGTGCAAAATAACTGCAAAAAATAACCAAGCGTCAGGTAACTCATGCCTGTTTTCTAAGCTGAAGCTCCCTGCTATAACCTGGCAATGCAATTTCTCCTGAAAGGCGGCTCCAAAAGGCATTACAAAGTGCTGTGATTTTACTCCTGAGCACCACGGCCCGCGCTCAGCAGGACCCCGGCACGAGTGGCAGCCTCTATATACGGAGTCAATGGAAGTCGCAGGCAGAAGTGGCTTCCATGGCTTTTATAAATCATTCCTTTGGTATATTAGCCACACCTTTTGGAGAAAAAGATTGCAACTATTCACATCAGAAACCTCATCTTTTACATGAAAATCCATCTTGTCTCCCTGGGGGAGAGACTATAGTTTGGTGAATCTGTTTCCCATGTTTGAGGAGAGGAGGCACGGTCATAACTTAGATACTCATGAGCAACATCCTGAGTAAATCACTATTTAGGTTTATTACTCATATCATCTAGAGAAAACTGTGGGAAATCAATACTGTTTTACAAGAGCATTAGCAGCACAAAAGTAAGCTTTCTACCCCATTTAGCTAAGACATTTTTGCTTCCAAAATTAATATTTATTTCCTTTCTCCAAATTCTTTTTCCATTCAACACTATCCAAAAATATTTAACACAAAAGGATCAGTAACATTTTTCTGTGAGTTATATATATATATGCACAAGTAGATGGTTTATTAACAATCTAGATTGAAATATATAGTACGAGTCCTTGGTCTCCTACAGGATATTACTAAAAACAATTTAGCTAGTGAAGGAGACATCGCAATGGAGCCAAGAGCCTGCACCTGTGTATGATGGTGCAAACCTTCCCTTCAATTATTTCCTCCTAAAACACACTAACTTCATCACATCAAATGTTAAATTAAAACAGCTTGTGACTTCCCTGGAATGCTGGTTCCTAGTGAGCAGAAATCACTGCCTTGATGAGGGGAGGTGCTTGCTATGCAAAACATTTATTTTTGGATGCATCTCTGTTTAAAATAAATAAAATGTTCATATTAAAAACTATTAGTCTTACCAGAGAATGTATATTTTGTAAGTCTTCCTCCTCTTCTAAGAAATATAGGAAGAAAAGGTATGGGCTTGTTAACAATTCAGATGAAAAAATCCAGTAAGAATCTCTCAGACTTTCTCACCAAAGTGCAAGGAAAACCTGGCATTTCTGTCTTCCAAAAGATTTTCAGCACTTGTCATTGAGGCAAATTGTTGCTTCAACCATTGATATTTCATTTTCAACTCTTTTAAGCACTGAATTTTATGCTTATAAAATATTATAAACAAGAATATACATTATATGGTCTTTCATGATTGCTCAGTAAGTAGCAAGATACTAAAAATGACATATAATAATACTACGACACTATTGAAATGAATGAGTTAGACTGTGGTACATTTAATACATTATTTTATTTCAAATCAACCCTAAATGTAGAAAGATGCTCCTATCAGTGCAGCAGCAGCTTTTTTTCTTTCTTTTTTTTTTTTGGATAAAAATATATTTTGACTCATTAAATCAGAGCATGTCATTAAGTATGGCATACTCGTAGTAGGCATCATTACTATTTTATCACATCATGTAAAAAGTCATTAGAGAATACTAAGTAAATACCTTGCTTTAAGCCATGACTTGTTCATAGCCACCCAACTGTGGTAGTTTCATTCTGGAGAAAGATATTTTAGCAAGCTTTCATCCCACTCCAAAGAATTTATTTTCCAGGGGAAAGCAGGTTGAAAAACAAGTCTCAAAAGTGTTGGTCCTTCCCATGGGTGAGTTTTCCACACTATCTCCCAGTTTACCTTGGGGAAGCCTCGCACCTCCCAGAGCAGCCTCTATACGCTCCATATTCCAACCCTCTGAAAGCACTCGGGTACACATTCATCATGTGGGAGCTTCTTGCTAAGCAGAGGACCTTTCCGTGTTACCAAACCCAGTAGTCGTACACGAGCAAGACTTCTGTGCCTTACTAGGAGCACGTCAAGGTCCACAGGAGTCACCGCATTGCCCGTCAGTAGGACAGGAGCAAACAGTGGGGATATTCTCTCTCGTTGCAATTGATACAACTGGGATTCCGCACAGCCACTTTTGCTTGCGGTATTTCCACATTTTTAAATATTTTTCACCTACTAAGCTCCAGGCTGCAGGTGCTGAAATGAGGACATTGCCAGGGGCCTGCATTTACCTCCCCATGCTCCACGGGGTCATGCAAACTCTTGCTCTGCTCTTCAAGGCTCAGCTGCTGCATTGACACATGGCTGGCATGTCCATTTCTCAGTGGCGGGATCTGGAAAGGGCTTGAATACTTTGAAGAATTGTTCTTTCCCTTTGCAATTAATGTCCTGTGATTTATGAGTAACTTGGGGGAAAAAAAAAATCTATAAAGAAAGGAGATAGCATTCTATGGAAGCCTTTCACTAGTGGTTCTGCTGTTTTGGAAGGAATGATGGATGCTGCTTAACAAGTAGCTGAGGTTTGTTGTAAATTTGCAAGAAGATTTGCACACATTAAGAAGATCCATATCACTAAACTAAGCTCTCTGCAATGTATTATTTTTAACCTATTTAGATAACTCGATTAAAAGTTATTTTTATGGGGAAGGAAGCAACCTGGAAAAAGCCTTAATTAACTGAAGGCATTAACTGGCCATTCTTCCCATATGCTTGCTTTTCCTTGCTGCCTTAGTGGGCTCACTCCCTTTTGAAACAAAAAGTAAATATTAAATTTCCTGAAACAAAATCAAAGATGCTGAAGGAATGCACCAGCAACTGGCTGGAGATCCAAGAAATGTTTAAAGAATACGGAAAATTTGCCTTACTTGAAAGCTGCTGTTGATCACCACACCAACAAACCTGATCAGCACCTGGCTGCTTTTCTCAGTGTAGCTCATATCACTTCCCTGCACATCAACCAGCTGGTCAACCAGCCAAGAGACACCTTTTTTCCAGTCACAGTCTTTACCCACAGTCATACTTTGCAGCAGACACACGATTCTTCAAGCTCTTATTTGACAGCGACACTAGCAAAACCTTCAAGCACAGCTCAAGCCAGAAAGGCACAGGAGGATTCTCCCTGACCCACGAGTAATTGAAAAGAAGGTTAATAATCCTTCCTGAGTTAAATTCAGCAGAGAAAAACAATATTTTTTCAGTGGAAAAGCTAAAGGAGTGACTGACTGTTTTCATATCAGCTGAGGATCTTTAAAATAACCAGAGGATTGCTTAGTAAAATTTAACATCTGCAGGTCGTTGCCTGTAAACAAACTCTTCACACACGATGGTGCAAATTGAATCTCCCTTGTAGCTTAATCTGATGGCTCTCATTCAGACAAAGCTCTGATTGACTGAAAAGGCAAATAAGATAACCCCTTTCCCCTCTGCTTAGTAGAGGGAGCAATATTTTTCAAGGCTTGTTAGAGATGATCTCAGCTCCTCATGCAATGCACTCTGACATATGTTATTTCAATGTGTTGTTTCCAGCTGCACTCTAACCCCCCTCTGCCAGCCAGGAAAACCTGAAAAATGACTCAGTGCAATTGAAGTGACAAATACAGATCCAGAGGATCAGCCTTCAGCAAGAGTCAATGATCATAAATTCCACGTTTCATTGTCTCCTGGAGAAATTTATGGTGTAGTTTGGCTTACACACTATGGCGTAGTTGGGCTGCTCAATATACATCATCAGCAAAAGGATTCCTCAAGTCAGTGAGCAACAACACTGGTTTTTGTTTGTTTGTTTTTAAGATCCAGATATTAGTGCCATTGGAAAGGTTTGCGGATTTAGGAAAGATTTAGGGCAGCAATTTATTGTTTTATTTAGGACTTCTATTGTGTTCTTACTGTGTTTGTGGTACTTATGCTTTATTCTACAGCATGCAGAAATGTGCATCTAAAAGCAGGAGCTACTAGACTCCAGCTGCGTTGTGCAGGATACTGTACAAGTGTAAAAGAAAATGGTCCATATCATAGAATCTTTACAGTTTAAGATAAAACAAGCAGGAAAAAAAAAGAATGCATGTAACAACAGGGTGAGGAAGATTTTCCTACAATAAGAAGACTAAAAATAAAGCAAACAGGAATACTCATGTATTTAAGTTCAGTTCCCATGACTGCCGAAATCATACTCGTAATCATAATCACCCTGAATCAAGTTATCCAGCCGCTTCATGCCTCAGTTCTCCATCTGTAAGACAGGAATAACAATTTGTAATTTGCAATGTCCTTTCCTTGGGAAAGGAAGTCCAATCTTCCTTTTCCCTAGGAAAAGAAGCTCTCAGAGTTTTAGTCTTCCTTACTCTCATTTCCTTAGCAGTGACACTGGGAACTCTGAGATTGCTTTTGAATCCACGAATATTAAACAAGAGGCATGGAAAAACTGGCAGGAACTTGCAAGATCCTCAAAACCAGGAAGCACAGGTTCCTCCTTGCCACTAGGTCTGCCACGGAGAGGGACACCACCATGGCCATGGTCCCTTCTCATGTCACCACTTAACTCGCTTGCACAGTGACTGAATTCTCTTTGAGCAGATCAGAAGTTAAGTCCTGTAGTATTTTCTAAACTTGCCAGGATACTCAAACTAGTTCCCTCTTTCAATAGTTCAGTATTCTAGTTCGTGCTTAGCCTTTGTTCCTGATTCAAAAAGGGATTGATTATCCTTAGGAGGACTTCTTCAATAATAATCTCCTTTGATTTGAAACACAGAGAGCCAGGACCTTGGCTTTGTGCGAGTTTCCTTTCAAATTTAAAGCAAAAATCCACTGAATAGTTACTTTAGCAAATCGTTTAAAAAAAGAATGAAATTGGCTTCCATGGAAGTGTTTTCCATTACAGTTATTCACACAAAATCTATTATCCAGGATGGAATTAATGGAATTACAGAAAAAGCAAATGGCTACATTAAAAAGACACCTTAATAATTTAAGACAAGGATTTTTTTTTTTTTAGTTTTTTAAATGTTATTAAAACCAGGTCTTCACTATGACAGGGAGCTATCCTGATCAGGAGGGAAGAGACTCATGTCCCTGACCTTCACCGCTGATAGCTGGGAAAAAATAAAATCAGTAAAATGGAGGAAAGTGTAGTTCCATCTACCAAGAAAAACCCAATAACTATAGTGTTGGTAAAGGATAGGATGTAGGCTGGAGGAACCTATTATCTAATTAGTAGGAAAGCATGAAATCAATCAATTAACCAGGCATGCAGAAATACAGCCAGATAACTCAAAAATGGTATTCAGAATTAGAAATAGTATTTTGAAAGCATTTTGTGGAGCCAGTATTTATTTGGTATATCATTCATAATTGGTATTACTTACAGATTGGATAAATTGCAAAGAGGCACAAGTATTTGATCTCTACTGCTTGCAACTTGCACTCTTGCTTAACTTTAGAGCTAACCCTGTCTTACTTCTGACGAATCTTTCTGTTTTCCACAGCCCACAGGCCAGATCTGAAAATATGCAAGAAAATAATTTAGGTTCCTTAAAGAGAAAGTTGTGCTTACTTAACGGAATTACACTGAAACTATGAAAAGAAAGAGCATGCAGTTTTCCTAGGGAGTTCTGAAAGCACTAATTCTCCTTTTTCTATACACTAAAATATTGGAGTTTTTCAACTGGTTAGACTCCAAAAGCAAAAGACAGACACAAACAAGCTTTACTTATGCACACTTATGAACAGGGTGATTGCCCACACTCAGGAATTTTCAGCAATTATGCTGAAAATATGTTCACAAAGTACTTCCACCAAGATCCTGTCATCTTCTGTGCAAAGTGAATCCATTGCAACCAACACATAAATCTAAGGTCTTACACCTGGTTGATGCCAAGAAATGCTTGGAAGCCAAACTTAAACACTATGAACCTTTACTTCAAGAGCTCCTTGTAACGAGTTAGGGTCTCTGCTGCTCCAAGAAAGCGATTAAAATTGTCCAAGGATGACAAAGATGCTGAGTGAGCATGGAAAAAGTGTGTGAAAAATAAACTCCTCGCTGTTCGGGTGGGCAGGCCGCCTCTGCACAACTTGGGAAACTGTGAGTGCTTAATTAAAGCAAAGGAGAGGAAGCAAAGCTAAAGTCAAGTCATTTGCCTTGGTGAGTCAGCAGAAAAACAGTAACTCACCAGTATGAACTGCACCATCCTAAGGGAGTTTGGAGGTGCAAAACCTTGCAAGGTCACCTGTACCCAAGCAAATCCTAGCTCTTATCTCGCTGAAGGCTGAAACTGCCCAACTAATAATGTTCAAAAAGCAAAATCTGGGCAAGATGTAACAGAATTTATCTGCTCCACAAGATAATTAATAGTTTAATAATGGGGTGTAACAGTGTGCAAAAATTATAGTTAGTAATTTTAAATTAGTAGTAGTGGTATGTTTAAGTTGGCTATTAATTGATTTATTATTTTCCTAGTAATGTTTCTTATCAATAAACATTTTAGTCCCTTAAATGACTTATATACTTCATGCCTACAGTCTAAAGGGGCAGGGTTGGACCTTCATAGCAAGAAAACATGAAGAATATTAACTGAAAAACGAAATGAAAAATTTATAAAAGGCTGCATTTTGGAAAATGTCATGGGTGCCCCTTAAAGTATTTATCCATAGTCTCAGTCCATTCTACATTATCATTTTTGTGCATCCAAGTAAGTATATTCTGACATTCTTCTTCAATGAATACTACTTTAAAAGCTTGGATTTTGTTTTCTCCTACCCATGACAAACAAAAACCACAAGATCACGAATGTCAGACAAATGGCAACAATAGTAAGACAGACTTGTCTACTATGTCTCCCAGGGCGCTTTATAAAACTTATAAAACTCTTTTTAAAGCTTGGGCAGATTCAGCTCTAGTCCTCTCTCAAAAGCAACAACAAATAAAATATATTGCTTAAAACTGTTTTGTAATTTATAAAAGCCAGTTTCTGAAAAACTCCTTTTTCAGAAAGGAGTAGGCAGAGAAGTAATCATCTAGGCAGCTGATGGCTCTTGACTTTTGTTGGACTTGTTTCATTTGAACAAATGAGAAGGAGAAAAGAATCTGTGCCAAGGCAGGAGAAAATAAAGCTCCTAGACAGTGGCAAAAAAGCAAAGATCAGAGCAATGAAATACTGAAATTAATTTACAAGTAAGAAGACAAGATATCAAAAAGAAAGTCAAGGCAAATAAAAAAATATTTAGAAACTGGAAAACGCTTTCCCTGATGCTTGTGCTGAAAAAAATATTTTGTCGAGATCCACCCCAGAAATGAGTTGCCAGATCAAGGCTACAGATTTAAATCAGCAGGGCTTGCACACTGATGCTTATTCATCTTCAACAACTAGTGCCAGAAAAATTTACTGGCTCGCCACAATTATTTCACTTGAGGAGCCTTTTAAGTGTGTGAACATAAATATGTGCTTAGATGCTTTAAGATCATATTATAGCTGCACGTGAACACCCTTAATATCATCATTCACTTTTAATATAGGCACATGCTCATCTTCCAGAGACATATCAGCTACATTTATACCAAAAAATTAAACAGCCATCATTGATGATCACGGTGACCAAAGGTGTCCCAAACACTGCTTGGGCAATAGCACAGTGGAGGATTCCCAACATTCAAGTTAAGGGAAAAGCATCTTACTTAACAGTATGGGAGTCTAATACCATGAATATAGGCAAAGCCAAAAAAAAAAAAAAAGGTCCTTTGTGTGTCTAATCTACTATTGCACATTATTTTTCAAATGTTTACCCAAATATCCAAACATTTTCAAATGCATCATTTCAGATATGCTGAATTGTATTAAATTCCTTCAATTAATTTTGGTCTTTTATTTCTTCCTTCATCAAAGCTTGATCTGTCTTCGAGTTTGCATGTTCATCTCATTTCAGTCAATGATGACTATCAGTATAATCAGATTCACTCCCATGTACTTTTGTGAAAAAAAAGCAGCAAATAATTCCATAAAATGGATCTGAAGAGGACATTTTGAAACACAACATTCACATAGATACGTGGGATCCTAGGAACTGTTTCTGCAAGACACTTGCCTTAGATTTTCTTTTTCCTTGTTAGCACTGCATCTTTGGGCTCAACACAGCAAAACAATCCCACTTGCCGAACTTGAACCGTACCAGTAGTGCCACCGATGGCAATGTCTGCTTAGATCTTGCTAAATCAGATATTCTGGGCAAGAAAATAAAACTTTCTGTAAGTTTTAGTCACATAAACTCTGCAGAATGACCAAAGCCTAGTTGTATGACAAAAGAAAGCCCAAGATATTAAAGACAGTGTTCAAGGAAACCTTTTGTCAGCTCCCGAAGCCTACAGAGAGGCTGAGGAGTCTCACAGGGTCAACACACATGACAAAGCAGAAGGGGATCCCAGGGCATCTTGGACACCTTGCTGTCACCTCCCCAGTATCCGAACAACCATTCCTTTGCTCAGAGCCTCTTAGTCTCACCCTATATACGAGGGTATACACCTTGGAAGAGCTGAGCAGGTTTGGTATTGATCCTCTCTTTCCTTTTTCCTGGCTACTTGTGTAAGCAGCAGTTGAAACCGCTCAGGCTGACACTTTAGGGCTGTGGGAGGATGGCAATATGTTGGTGTAACATAGCCACGACAAAACTGGTTACCTCACTCCTGTTCTAAATACAAAAGGAGGCAAAAACTGATGCGTGGCACATACTGCCCCTGCCATATGTTCACTTCTCACAGGAGCACTGCCCCTATCAGTGTCTCTGCTCCTGCATTTGCTTCTGTGGTAACAATGCAGAAAAGAGGAGGAGGTGCCAATAGTGCCAAGGCAATCACTGCCTTGCTTTTCTTAATTTACAAAGGGAAAGTGGAATAGTAGGAGCTTTTGATGTTTTAATTCTTTCCTTATTTGTAGAGTGGTTTTTTTTGTTTCTTCCTAAATCAAGTTTTTTGATACTCTGCTGAAACTTCTCATTTTAATTCTCATCTCACAAATGGAGGTTTAATAAATTACACTGTTTTACCATGCTGTTCTCCTTGTCTAAGGAACTTTGATCTGAATTCATATGAGCCATGAAGGGTGTCAGTAAAGAAGTAGGACAAGTATCTCTAACAGAAACAGTCCTCTGATGTGTCTTGAAATGGTTTTATCTATCAGGAAAAAGGGGATAGCACAAACTTCATAACAAGGATGATTTTTGTGCAATTTGGCACTGCTCTTAAGCCTGTTGCAAACTAAAAATACTTATACCAGTAAAACTCACACTTCTTTTAATGGGTCATTAATGCCTATCACTTTCAAATGTTTCCAAGTGAGGCATCACAAGACATTTGTCTTCGCTGTCAGATGTTTTAATGCAAAGGCAAATAACACGCTGAATTTGAACACTAAATGTTAAGGGATGAGTTTTAATCTGCTAGGGAAATGAACACTCCCTTATACTTATGAACAGACAGATCAATAAGGTAGGAACCTGGAAAACGTAGGAGAAAACACATTAAGATGACTGCAAATACCAATCTCCCATCTCTCCCTCTGGACTGATTGCTAACACCAGAGAAAGGTTTCCAGCTAATCATCTCTAAAATGAAGTTTGATTTCTTTTATGCCACTTTTTCTTAAAGAGTTTCACCGGTTTCTGCTGCAGGATGAAGCTTAGAGGGATTCACAAATTCACAGAATGGTTGAGGTTGGAAGGGACCTTTAGAGATCATCCAGTCCAACACCCTGGCTCAAGCAGGGCGTCAAAGACATCCTGTTATTATTCCTCTACGATGCCTTCAGAGGGCTTTTCCACTGTGGGAAAGGGATCAAGAGTTTTTTTTTTTTTTTTTTTTTCCTCCGATCATTTGCCGTTTGGAATAACTGCCTGCCATGGAGTGGTCGATGTGCTGACACATCTGAGTTCAGTTGCAGTACAGAGGCCAGCTGCATGAGTGTGCAGTAACTAAGGTGGTGCATTGCACGCATGCCCTTAGTGAGAGGGCTTGCTCAAGTGCAAGAGACCATGGTTGGATGACAAAGAGATACAAGAAACTACCAGAGTGTTTAGGAAGAGGATGATCACAATACATAAAATAGTGATGGTCTTAGATGTCAAACTCATTGGATATTCTTGGTTACATACTGAA
Source organism: Tinamus guttatus (assembly GCF_000705375.1). Next base: position 239,086 of record NW_010580267.1, read on the forward strand.
AAGAGTCATCTTCAAACGGTTTGGGTTCCGCTTGCTCATAGTCCTGGGCAGGGGTGCAAGAGGCCACCCAAAGCCATTGCAACCTGCTGTGCCCTCAGCACCCTCACAGTAGTCTCCCAACTGCACAAACTTGGCAGGTTTGCCTTTAATTCTCATTCTAATGGCTTTTTCAGCTTCAAGGTCTTTGTCATTCCCAAGCACTCAGTAGTAAAATGGAAATTTCAGTTCATTCCTGCTAATTGCACTACATATCTCTGTAGTTTATGCAATTATCTTTCTATTTTTCATTAGAACACTAATCAGAGTACTATTTTCATATTTGATGCTTCCTCTTGATCTCGTAATATATTGCCGACATCAATTACTACAAGCTTTATTATTGTCATTATTATCATTAATTATTTCAATCATGGTGAAGTCCAAAGACTTCACACTAGGGCTGGGATCTTTTGTAGTGAATGGCATGAAAATACAAAAGAGGATTTCTGGAGTTTCCTTTTCAAGTCCCATTACTCCAGATCACATAGCCCTTTTACCCTGTCAAGTCTTGCTGTTTTGAAGCATAATATGTATATACACTTTTTTAAAGGAGTACTAGTGCTAGTAACTTCCTGGGACAGTCCACAAAAGCTCCTGACAATTATCACAGATTAAACTAACACCCAGTTTTCCTATTACTGGCACCAGAAATTGGGCGAGTTTCTGAACACATGTCAAACTGCAGTGGCTTACAGAGCCATTAGAGCCTTCTCCTCAGGCACACAGAAATTTGTATTTAAATACACAGTACAACAGATGAAACAGATGAAGATTTAGGATAACTCAGGAGAAAAGTAATTCTAGTTTTAAGTACTCAGGGAAATCTTTCTTCTTGCTGTAGCTGAAGGAGAAAGACAGGTTTCTCCATAGCATGAGGGAGGAGCTTCTCATAGCAAAGGAATAATTTAGATGTCTTGGGAAGCTCACTTCTTAATTTCAGTATTCTTAATTTCTAGGCTCAGGAGCCTAGAGCTTGCCAATATGCATGAGAGCTCAGATACCACTTTGCTACAGATAAACGGTTAAAAAAATACATTTAAACTCACCTGTGACTGAAGGTATGTTTAGTAACTCTCAGCTTTAGCCTGCCGTACTCAAGCCAATGATAGCACTACAGAATTGAAAGTTTTGTAGGATTACAAATAACAGTCCTGAACCAATGCATCACTTTTATTTGCAATTCTTTGCAGCTTTATGACATCTTATTATTCCCCTGGAAGCAAGGTCAGGAATCTTAATAAAAACAACAAGAAATGTTTTGTATACAGTTCTAACTTCTGGTTAAGAAGAAAATGCTGTAACAGCTGTTTATCATAGGGCAAGTCATTGCCACCCACTTGGGAGGGCAGGTGGTGCATCAGCCAACCCAATGCCCTTGGCTTCATGCATCACCTATGACTTCGGGAAGTTGGTTCTGAGATGCAAATAAAATAAATAAAAGCAGGTGCTTTTTGAAACTACCACCTCTTAATATTAATGACCACTAATTCTCAGCAGTTATGGAGAAAATGACCCAAATATTTCATATTTCTCAGCATGTTTTCCCTACCTAGAGCAAGCACACACACGAAATCACTAACAGACTTTTTTGGTAGGTCAGGAACAGCTTTGGGCACATGCCTGGTGGAACAGACCTTGTTCAGGTAGCTTCCCAGTGACCCATACAAACATAGTAAGATGCAGCAGACCCTTTCAGGGTAGAGATTACAATAAAATGACTTCCATCTAGCTGCTTGCGAGTGATCGTGGTTTTGTAGCTAAATATTTCAAGCGATAATCTAACTTCATTAAAAAAAACCCCACACACTTCTCAAACAAATTCTTCTGTCCTTAGGAATGATTTACCAAGCTTTAGTCCCAACTACCAGCACCCTAGAAGTCACAGCAAGAAAACCTGTGCTGCAGCTTTACTCTTCTGATGAAGTCTTTCAATGATCATCTTTGCCATTAGCATTTATATATATTTTTTTTAAAGCAGATAGTCCATTCTTGCATTACTTTCTGGATTAGGGCCAGATTTGTTGTCAGCCAGTCTTTTCCAGGATCTCATCTACAATATTCTGAACTGACAGATGAGATTGCTTCCAAATGAGGACTTTGGGACTATTATCCTCTTAGGAACACAGTCATGCTCTCTAACACATTTCAACAGGCATTTTACACCACCTTGTCCCTTGTTATCACGTTGCAAAGTAAAGTAAAACCCCACAGATTTTAACCCAGGATAAAGCAGTCTTAATTATGCTTTCCATTTTAGAGCCTTTTGTCTGAGAACGTTTCCCTTTATGAAAACCCCGCATCTCAGATTGGTCCTGAATTTTGAAAGGTGGCAGGTGGTGGTGGGGAAAATGAAGTGTCCCTTTGTAAAACTTCCATCAACCTTTTGCAAATTGAAAATCAATGCGGGATTATTTGAATAATGAAGCATTTCTGGGAAAGGCTAAGAAGCTGAGTTGTTATTCAGAACTGACCCGCTGCTCTTATTCAAACTGAGCACAGAAAAAACTATATAATTGGACTTCCCAACAATGGCATTTAGCATCAAATATACACTGGGAATCTTCAGCTCTGACTAGGAGTGACACAGCAACACTTTATTACCACACCACCTTTCTGAGGATCATTTTTGAGTTTAACGGCAAAAACAACAAAACAATTTAGCTCACAGAAAAGCCATTAAGTCCATGCAGCACTTGAATGAAGCTGCATTCACAAAGGTGCCGTTCACACCACCAAAATACTCCCCTTTCATCGCAATTCAGGGCTCAGACCTGCACTTCTGCACTGACTTTTAGCCTCTCACCTTGGAGACATCCAAAGAGATTTTCCTCTTATGTCCTTGACTCAGCTGGCCACATATAACCAGGCCTCCACAAAGTGGATTTCACTCTTTAAAAGCACTAACCGATTTTTAGTCTCATTCACAAAACACACAGCCTATAACCCATGCCATAATTTAAATGCAAATAATATTTAAACAAGACTAATCTGGAGGGCTTTTGTGGAGAGGGTGATGTATGGGAAGGAGCTGCTGAAGGTGCAAGGGTTGACCACGATGGTTTCCTCTTCCCATCAATCATCTTCCACATGGGCTCCATGATTAGCGTGGTTCCAGGGATTACGACAAGCTGACTTCATCTTTTAAACGTCCAGGATAGCACCACCGAGCACGAGCAGCTGATAGAGTGATAAAATGTTAATTATAAGTTGCAAGCCGAATGAAGTATCTTTATCCCTCATTGACCTGCAAATTATAAAGAGAGCTTGCCCAGGTATCTGTCATGAAAAAGAGGCTTTTTTAAATTATTTCCCCTCCTTTCCTTAGGCAATAATACACTGGATATGTAATGCAGCCATTTCCCTGAAATGCTCCTGTCCAGTCCAAAAGGGACTGCTGACCCATACTTTTTTTTTTTCCAAATTAGTCTTCCCAGATGGACTCCCAGCTTAGCAGCAGCAATTTAAACAGACACGGACACCACCCAAACAGGGTGTTTTTTCCCTTGTCCTGCAATCAGCACAGCTATTCTGAACCCTGTTTAACATGATTCTGCACTCTCCCTTGGCCATAACCCAACTCTCATTATATTTAAGCACACTGCGACCATTTGCTGAAGAAAAAAATCATGAGGATAATCTATTTGATTTGAGCATGAACCATAAGGATGTAACAGGAATTAGAGATGTACAGAACTATCTGTTAAGAGTTCAGAACTAAAATAGGAATAAATTACATTTCTCTTTGGGAGGTTGAAACCTAGCTTACTGTAAACACTCATTTTCTACGAGCATAACCATTTGTTACCCTATTTTTCCCCCCTGCTGCATATTTCTACATTCTTGTTACATACATCAATATTTAACCTACATAAAGTGACTTTTTCAGCCAACACTACCCATAGATGAATACTCTGTAACTATGTCCCATTATTTTTTCTGCTCCTTTTCAGAGTCCTGCCTTACCTTTCTGTAATGACAGGCCAACAAAACCACCTTCTGCCTCAGATCATTTCCCTTCTCAAATCTCCCGTTTCCACCATTTCTGATAGGCACTTAACTGCTTTTGCTCAAACGAGTCAATACTGGGATTTAGCCATTAATCCTTCCCTGTACACAGAGCCAAGAACTACAAGTTGAACACTGACTTTTGCATTCCTCACTGAAACAAGAAATGAATATACATGTCTTTTATAGCAGGGGGAGTTTGGAGAAGAGTACAAAAACAAGTAAGCTAAGCCAGGCTTTTATAAAGCAGCATTGCAGGCTAATGCAAAATAGCTCAGAACACAACAGGGAAAAAGCATTTTCTGGCTTCATTCTCCAAAACATTTTAGTTCAAAAAAGAAGTAGGAAGGCATAAATCTGATATTGCCTTTTTATTCCACAGACATTCTTGAAGTTCTTCTTACTTCACATTAATCTTCTTTTTGACACTCATTTTTCTCTTATTCAGTAATACACTTCCTATCTTTCTGACACTGGCAAGATTTCCTCCCCCCGCTTAATTGTTCTGCTATAAATTAGGGCTGTTTTTGTTATAGTTGGTTCCCCCCAACCTTCATGGAAAGACTACTGCTTCTGTGGGAGGGAAACCTGATGGATCTGTTGGCTTCTTGTACCTTCATTTGTGCCTCTTATATGTTCGCCTGATATTGTTACAGAAAAGCACCTGTATAATAGTATACACACTATGTGAGCATATATACAGCAACTATATGTTGTTACATATACAGTATATTTCATGGCTCTAAGGTATGGAATTTGTTATTTTTGTTATTTTGTTAATGGCTGTTAAGAGAAAAGTATGTTTGGACAGAGACTACCCACAGAATATCTGTATTGTCAGAAAAGTGGAAAAGGGGAACAAAGGTAACTAATTTATAAACTAGCAACATCACTAGGGATTGCTTTGGTGAACAGAGTTAGCCTGAACCAGGATAGGGATGTTTGGATCCTCCCTGCCACACAACAAAAATACTGTCTGCAAAAGATCACCTGCTCTGTGAGCAAAGATTGCTGTTGCTTCACAGTCATAAATCTGACCCGATGTCACTGATCCTTATTTCAGCACTTTGCTTGGAGAAGTATTTTGATTACAATATCAGGTTACAGTAGATGAACAAGCCAGCCTGTCTTACGTAACTGATTTAGTTTTAAATCTGTGTTGCTACAGGTAGATTGAGACTGGAGAAAAGTAGATTTTAAAGCATAACTTAAAGCACATTTTAAAACACCGTCTGTCACCAACTCAAAAATCAAGAAGAATCCTACAAATGCTGCCTTGCAGTTTTACGAGCGCACACAAAGAGCTTTTGCAATAGAAAATTGATACTGCAGTCGTTAGATACTTCCACCAGTCATGTACCTAAAGAAAAAGGGCTTATCCTCAAATGCCATTAATGTATCATAAGAGTGTAAATAGAATATTGATTTAAAGAGGTGCTACTAATTAACATTTTATAAATAAGCCTGCCCCTAGCCCCACAGAATCCTCAGAAATAACTTCAGAGGCTTATCAGAATGAGTTAATTCTAGTTATAAGAATTACCTTCCAGAATAATAGTTTATTAAGTAACACTTCTGAAGCCACCTAAATTTTCACATCTAGCACTGACTCATTATTACCCACTAACCTTCTGCTCCAGAAAGCTGTAGCATCTTGGACACTGAAGCAATGAAAAGCTTCCTCTAATTTATGTTTTCCAAAAAGCCTGTAAGAACTGCCTTGCAAATGGAAAGAAGAAAAAAATCAGGTACTTTTACTGCAACTTTTATCTTTGAAGCTTCATCTTTCAGTTTAAGTCTGTTACATAAAATATATATTTTGGTCATCATCTGCTGGAAAAATCCCTGCTCAGAACCTGAGAAGAGCTACTTCAAACTCATTCTCTTTTGTTCTCAATAATTTTAACAAAACAAAAGAGTGCCTAAGCATACCTCAAATTGCCTTCTTAGCAATGAGAAGTAGAAGCTCAAGATTTCCAATGGGACTGCCCTGACAGCAAAAAGAAATGAAGAAATAGGAAAAACAACCCAGAAATGATGTACGTCTCTGGTCTTAGGTAAGATACTCAGCTTGCTAGGCAGCCAACAACTGCTTAACATCCTCATGTGCACCAAGAGCAACTAGGAAGCCAAAGGAAAGTTCTCATCTGCCTTGAGTAGCCTTTGTAGGAAAAGTATGGAAGAGGGAACAACTATAGCTTATGTAGGCATAGATATCATGAGACATCTGAAAGGGGCTGAAGAAGAGTTTTCATTTGATTGACCGTTTGTGATACTCATAACATGGTGTTCCCAGTGTCAACGATAAAGTGGAGAGATTCACAAAAAACCTAAAACATTATTAAGCAAAAATCAATGGCCACATTGATTATTTACAGTCTAATGGGAAAAAAATCTCTATCTTTAGAAAGATCTATGACATAATATAAAGATCAATATGTCATAGTCATAAGGAAGAGTCACCACTTGCAGTATGCAGAATATTTAAGAGGCGTAAACACTCTACAAACAGTGACCATGATCCATTCAGTGACCCTGTGACACGGTCTTGCCATTACCATGTTTAAACATGAAGTTTGTGTGATTATTATCGCTACTCAAAATTCCTCAAAAGTGTTCTCTTCCAAAAACCAGCCCTTCCAAAACAGTTGGGTCCTACTGTTGTTTGCTACGCAATATAATATCATTCGCAGAATTATTGTGTCTTCATACAGCAAACTTTTTCACCTGGGACCAATGCCTCTTGATCTAGGGCACCCCCATATGGAAGGAGTCCTTCTGTAGCTCCATTCCCTAAATCCTCACTAGATTACTCCAGGGGGATAAGATGTAACACATTACATGAGACAGTGACTCCACCACATCTTTGAAGCCACAATTAATTACAGCTAAATCATGAGGGTATTTTTTTTTTTTGAAGAGTTAGAGTTCTTGACAGTTTTTTCTATATAGCCTGCATTAAATTAAGTCTTGAATAATTCTCCTGAGCCTTAGATACAAACAATTCACATTGGACCTTGCGTAGGAATTATAATGCTTCTTCAAAGTAGGAAGAGGGGAGAGGAGGGAAAAAAAAAAAAAAAAAAAAAAGGTCTGACTTACATCGAAATCAAGAGACCCAGTGATCTTAAGCTTTCTGTTATCTCATTTCTGTTTCTTCTAGAGTTTTTCTCTTTTCCTTTTTACTCCCTGCTAAAGGCCTGCTCCAAATCTGGTGCCAGTCAATAACAGCCTTCCCATTGATTCCAGCAGACAGTGCCTCAGTGGCAAACAGCATTACTGAGAGCTGTTGATGCATTTACTTCTTCTGATCTGAACTAGTTGCTTACAGCTAATTTATTGTTGTCATGAAAAAACAACCGCTTTCCAAGTGTTTGTTTTTATAGACCAGCTAGTATTCCGGAGCTAACAGATAAAAGCTGCTAAAGAATCAATTGGCTGAACAAGTAAAATGAAGGGAAAATACTACAAAGCTCAATCCATCTACTACAGTAGCATGACCATCAATAAACACAAAAAAAAAAAAAGCAGAATATTTTTAGTTTCTGCTTATACATAATAGAAAGGATACTTACAGGACCCAATGGTAGAAAAGGTCACTTTTAAGCCCCATCACTCAGAAAACACAGAAGTTAGGTGCCCAACACACTTTCCCTCTTTTTCTATTTTTTCCCCTTACATAAGAAACAAATAAAAGTTACAAACCTTGACAGCTTCTCTAAAAAAAGCATTTCTAGATGTTATTACAACGACAAAACCACCTTACCCTACTGCTAACTACACAACCACCCTCACACTCATTACTCTCCACTTAGGGAGAGACAAGCTCTTATACAGCCTTTAATTAGCTTTAATGAGGGAATGGCAATAGCCATCTGCTCTCATTAAGTGACTCGGATACCAGAGCTCCCTTCACCCACCTGGTGTCAGCTTGGTGGCCTTGGGTGCTTGCTGGGTACAAGCTCCTCTCAGATGTCCTTCCTAGCTCTCCTGGTTAAAAGCATCCCCATGAAAATTCATGTGCTCACCTGCTTCCAGTTTGGGATTAAGGTTAAAGAACAGGGAAGTTACTCAACACCAACCTTGACTGGCTTTTCAAAGCTGTCTTAACAGCCTTTGAAAACTCCTTCTCAAGTCAGTTCTGTAAAGAGACTTTGAAGTTAAGGCATGGTTCTTCCACAGCAGTGACAAAATCAAGGGTAATGGACATTTAAAAAGTCCTTCTCAAAACGATCTTTCCGTCCTTTTGTAATAATCAAATAAGTCTTCTAATCTCTCCTTAATTCTTTTTGCACGGTAAATTTACACTTTATTATTTTTCAGTTACTTCAGCATATTGTTTTATGGATTTCACTGTGTGATGATTACGCTCTATTTATATGTATTTATATCCACATAAATTATTGCAAATTGTACAAGCTTTATTCTTTGGAGGAAAGAGATAATGTGCTTGTTACAATTACTCAGGAAATGAAGCTCAAGTCGCAAAAGCTTCAGTTCATTTCTGCCCCTGCTAGTGGCCTACAAAATCCTGCATGAGTTGTGTTCTCTGCTTTGTTTATGTACTCTGGAGAGTGGGATAACACTCCACTCTATAAAGTACTTTGCTCCCTAACAGTGCTTATCAAGAAATTAGGAAGAAAATGTCTTAATTTCATTGCTTTTCTGTATAGTCCATGCGCTTTTGCATCTATAATGTTGAAGGAGCCCCCTGAAAAATTAAGGCAATACATGAGTCAGTTTTGGATATATCCAAATGAAAGAACAGTGGAAAAA